>CM059228.1:23875424-23955424 GCA_030347435.1 Clarias fuscus
ATGATGGGGTTTGATGACGAGGTTTATTCTGATTCAGTTTATAAATAAAACCCTGAGATAAACATCAGTGACAAAATCCCAATCACCCAGATCACCAATCAGTGAGTTTGCTACAGCAAGCCCCGCCCACAATAACACCTGTACAGTGATGCAGAAGCTTTAGGTCTTTAGATCAGACCGGCGTTAGCTACTGTATGCTAACGCAACAAACCCGCCCCCTGCACAACCCCCCCGCTGTGACTGACACCACCCACGTCCCCTGTCCCCTGTCACTAGCAGAACACACACTGGAGGTTTCAGTCAAAAAAGTATCAGAAGCTTATCTGAAGAGGACAAAGTGACTTTTCTCTTCCTCCTTTCCGTTAGCTCTGACCGCTCTTTCTAACAAAAATCAATTGACACGACAGATAAGATCACGTCTGCTCTCAGCTAATGTTATGGGATTAGAAAACACACACACACACACACACACACACACACACACACACACACACTTATCTTAAGGTATCTGATCTCCACATTAACACCAGAACCTCTCTAAGTGCTACCTGCAGGAAGCCGGCGCTCTCTAATGGCCACTTAAAACTCGCTAATTCTTCTTTTTGTGTTTCCTGTGAGTGATTTAATGAAACTGTGGCTAACGGCGTGTCTGCACACACACACACACACACACACACACACACACTTGTGTCACACTGAAGCGAGTTTCTCTCCTGAGAAACACCTCCGAGCCTCAGACCAACGCGAGACTTTCACACCTTTATCCTTTAGTATTTTTCTTCACGGCTAATACGAGCTAATTAACGCTGAGAATCTCATCTGAGACTGAAGTGTCATTTACAAGCTGAACTGATTTACACCCTTTATAAATAATCGACATAAAAAAAATAATAACACACACACACACACACACACACACACACACACACACACACACACAGAACATGAACACCTACAACAAATACAAATAAACTAGCATGGTTTAGCTATTTGGCTAACATCACATCAGAGAACTTTATGCTTTGGCCACATCAAAGACACGCCCACATACTGTATCCAAAGAAGATTCAATGACACGCCCACATTTCCATATATGAGCTAAAACACACTTTGTAGACTGGACTCCACGCACACACACACACACACACACACACACACACACACACACACACACACACACACACACACTGTTAAACCAATAAGAGCTGTCAGTCATTATTTTTCCCTTTATTCTCAGTTTGTGCTTAAATCAGGGCTCACTGTGTGTGTGTGTGTGTGTGTGTGTGTGTGTGTGTGTGTGTGTGTGTGTGTGAGCCTCTCAGGTGTTCTGTCTGAGCGTGGCTGCAGTGTCTCAGTGCTTCCTGTTCTCTTCGCTCTGCTGCTCTTCAGATGGTTTAATATTCTGAACACGCCGTGTTGTGAAGCTCTGACATTTCTGATATTTCTCAGATCTCCGTTTTGCTCCGTGACCCGTTTGACCCTGTGCTGTTTTTTTTTTTCCTTGCTGAGAATTCTGTAAATCAGCGTGATGATGTGTTCACTCATCCGTCCCTCTGTTCGCTCTCTTCCGCTCCTCCACCGTCTATGAATCACATGAGGAGGATAACGAAGCGTTTAATGACCTGTGTGTTGATTTATCAGACGTACCGGAGAGGGCGATTTTAAAATATAATGCTATAAGTCAGAGAGTCACGTGAGCGGAGGAGTGGGCGTTAATCAGCGCATCGTTAAGGGACGGAGGGATTCACACTCCGTCTCTCGCTCCTGCTCCGTCTGCTGACATATTGGGTTCAGTCGTGAGGAAAGGAAGGGAAAGAGGAATATTTATACTTCTTCTCATCATTATGCTGAAAAATCTCCCGCAGCAGGCGGCCATGACAGTTCCAAACAACACACACACACACACACACACACACACACACACACACACACTGCAGCGTTCCATCCTTAGCTGTGTTGTGTCTGCTCTCTCCAGGACGTCTCTGTAGGTTTTACACCGATACGTCTCCAACATTCATTTTTAAATTCCCCAATTTATCTTCTCTTCATCTCAGCGCTGATCAATAAAAACAATCCTGAAGGAAACACAGCCATTAGAGAGATTAAAGGAGAAGTTCTGCCAAAACCTGAGCCGTCCATCCAGTCCCTTTATCCCAAATGTAGTCCATCAGCAGAGACGTGTCTGGTGTAGCTAACACAGAGAGGATGCCTGTGGGCTTCGGTTAGCATCGTCGAACCGCACGTCCCAATAATCACACATCATTTTTCTTACAGGCAACGTTTATAAAATAAAATAAAATAAAATAGAATACATCAATTCAAAGTGAAATCTGTAAATAAATTCAATTCCAGTTCCATGTCTGGAAGCCACGCCCCCTACCTGAAGCATTTAATCACTAACTCGCCTGGAAATTAAAGCTAGCTAATGCTAACCTGTGGGCTTCAGGAGGAACGTCCTGTATTCCAGTCTGATAGATGCAATACAGATCTAATCTATCTAACACGAGGTTACGCTTCCATCAGGTGTTAGACACGTTAGCCTCAAGGCTCTAGGCAGAAATAAAGGCACACACACACACACACACACACACACACTAAGCAGATTTTAGCATCGCTCCATCTCCTCAGACTCTCAGAACAGTTTCTTTAAATCCGAGCCTCTCAACAGATTGCTCCACTTTCAGTAAAAATCCTCAGAGGGTCGTCTTGACCTGAACACATCGGGGGGTTGTTAAGTTTCGTCCCTCTGATTGTCTTCTGAGTGAATTGCTCGTCTCCCTCCCGGGACAATTCGCTCATCCTGGATCAATTTCCTCCAAATCAATGGAGCGCTTCAGCTTGCTGTGACAAGCGAGAGGAAACGTTAAAGTGACGGCTAAAGAGAAATTTCCTCTGGAAAGACTTCTAATGAGTTCACTGTCCCCTCCACCGCCCCCCCCCCCCCCCCTCCACTGTCCCCTTCACCATCCCCTCTACTGTCCCCTTCACCGTTCCCTCCATCATCCCCACTTCACTGTCCCCTCCACCTTCCCCCCTCCACTGTCCCCTTCACCATCCCCTCCACTGTCCCCTTCACTGTCCCCTCCACAGCCCACCCTCCCTTGTCCCCTTCCCTGTTCCCTCCACCATCCCTCCCCTCCACTGTCCCCTTCAACATCCCCTCCAGTGCTCCCTTCACTGTCCCCTCCACAGCCCACCCTCCCTTGTCCCCTTCCCTGTTCCCTCCACCATCCCTCCCCTCCACTGTCCCCTTCAACATCCCCTCCAGTGCTCCCTTCACTGTCCCCTCCACAGCCCACCCTCCCTTGTCCCCTTCCCTGTTCCCTCCACCATCCCTCCCCTCCACTGTCCCCTTCAACATCCCCTCCAGTGCTCCCTTGGTGTCTGTCCTACACCATTTCTACACCATCCTTTTCCACCGTCTCTCTTACACTGTCCTCTCAACACCATCCTCTCTAAACACCCATTACACTGTCCCCCATACACCATCCTGTCCACTGTCCCCTCTACACCACCCCTACATCTCCCCACACCATCTGTGACTGATGTGGTGTTAATACAGCCTACATAGTGGAGAGTGGAGAAGGAGTAACGTTTTGGGACAGATGATGTGGAACTGGACAGGGTTGTGAGGATTTGTTTGAGAACATTTAGAATTTGTAAAATATTTGATTGTGAGAACAAAACAGACCTTTGTGGTTGCATAAGTATTCCGTTCCCACATGTGGTAGATCTTGGCCCTCCGTGTGTAATTACAGATGGTGCATGTCTCTTTCAGCTGTGCGCGTCTGGATTCTGATGTTTTCCTCTGCTTTATATAGCAGTATACAGTCACATATACAGTATACAGTCATATTTCTGATTATCTGATGTGACCCAGATGAGGATGGGTTCACTTTTGAGTCTGGTTCCTCTCAAGCTTTGCTCCTCATGCCATCTCAGGAGCTTTTTCTTGACACTTTAGCCTCTGTGTGGCTCATTAGGAATAAATGTATATCAATGATTTTATCTCACGTTCTATGAAGTTGCTTCATGACAGAGATCAGTGTTAATAATGCTGACCGTGGGATCCTGGGTTGTGCAGCAGAAAGGTGTTTGTTACAGTATGTCACCAGGAGATCAGAAGTTCAGAGATGGGCGAGGCTACAGGCATCGGCACATGGCAGTCTAGGAAGCAGATTGGCTGTGCTCTCGGGGGAGGGAAGAGGTGGCATACCTGCTATTTTATCTCAATTATAGTTTCACTAGCCAATCATCTGGGACCGTGGAGTCATGCAGGTGGAAGAGGGTGGATAGTGCTTTTATTAGGGCATGTTACTCTGCCTGCGAACCACGCATGAGCAGCAGTTACAAAAGATGTCTTGTGTCACATGTCTCTGAGGGTGTGATAGCGAGAAAAGTCTGGCAAAAAGCCAGCTCTGGAACAGGGTTTCTGTCCACTTTGTCCTGTATTTGCCTCTATTCATCTCACCCTGAACCCTGACTAAGGTTCCCTGCAGGGGGCGATGGAGTGCTCAGGGTGATGAACAGGAACTGATATTGATTTCTGTGGATACAAATGTTGTCTATGATAATCATGCCACTGTCACATCATAACTATAACACGGGGTAAAGTTAAAGGGGTGGGGGTAGTTATCAGGGTTGTTCAGGGTTTGGGATTCACGCACAGCAAACTGATGATGGTGTGAACAGATTGTAGAAGCAGAAAATAACACACACACACACACACACACACACACACACACACACACACACACACACACACACACACAAATGGATAAGGCCTGGAACTTAAGACTTGTCACAGAAACATCTGTGTGTATGTGTGTGTGTGTGTGTGTGTGTGTGTGTGTGTGTGTGTGTGTGTGTGTGTTTGCTCTGTAAGGCAGGAGTGTGTGGAGCTCAGATCTCTAGTGGAAATCAATAGCAGACACAAAAAGCAGCTGTGTGTCACTTTTCATCCTAAAGGGAAAAACAACATCTGCTGCAAGCACACACACACACACACACACACACACACACACACACACACACACACACACACACACACACACACACACACACACACCACTGCTGTGAAAAAGTTTAATGATCCAAAACAAACCCCGGATTAGTAGAGTTCTGGGACACAGCTGCTTCCACCGTGCCACTACACAATGAGAATCTAAAAGGGAAAAACTAAATACATCAGTGGTACCAAGGGATTAAATTAGATTTGGCTGGAGTAGATTTGATTAGATTAGATTAGGTTAGTTTGGATGAGATTAGATTAGACTGGAGCAGAGAAGATTAGATTAGATTAGACTGGAGCAGAGTAGATGAGATTAGATTAGACTGGAGCAGAGTAGATGAGATGAGATTAGACTGGAGCAGAGTAGATTAGATTAGATTAGACTGGAGCAGAGTAGATGAGATTAGATTAGACTGGAGCAGAGTAGATGAGATTAGATTAGACTGGAGCAGAGTAGATTAGATTAGACTGGAGCAGAGTAGATGAGATTAGATTAGACTGGAGCAGAGTAGATGAGATTAGATTATACAGGAGCAGAGTAGATGAGATTAGATTAGACTGGAGCAGAGTAGATGAGATTAGATTAGATTGGAGCAGAGTAGATGAGATTAGATTAGACTGGAGCAGAGTAGATGAGATTAGATTAGACTGGAGCAGAGTAGATTAGATTAGATTAGACTGGAGCAGAGTAGATGAGATTAGATTAGACTGGAGCAGAGTAGATTAGATTAGACTGGAGCAGAGTAGATGAGATTAGATTAGACTGGAGCAGAGTAGATAAGATTAGACTGGAGCAGAGTAGATGAGATTAGATTAGACAGGAGTAGAGTAGATTAGATTAGACTGGAGCAGAGTAGATGAGATTAGATTAGACTGGAGCAGAGTAGATGAGATTAGATTAGACTGGAGCAGAGCAGATGAGATTAGATTAGACTGGAGCAGAGTAGATGAGATTAGATTAGACTGGAGCAGAGTAGATTAGATTAGATTAGACTGGAGCAGAGTAGATGAGATTAGATTAGACTGGAGCAGAGTAGATTAGATTAGATTAGACTGGAGCAGAGTAGATGAGATTAGATTAGACTGGAGCAGAGTAGATAAGATTAGACTGGAGCAGAGTAGATGAGATTAGATTAGACTGGAGCAGAGTAGATTAGATTAGACTGGAGCAGAGTAGATGAGATTAGATTAGACTGGAGCAGAGTAGATGAGATTAGATTAGACTGGAGCAGAGCAGATGAGATTAGATTAGACTGGAGCAGAGTAGATGAGATTAGATTAGACTGGAGCAGAGTAGATTAGATTAGATTAGACTGGAGCAGAGTAGATTAGATTAGATTAGACTGGAGCAGAGTAGATTAGATTAGATTAGACTGGAGCAGAGTAGATTAGATTAGACTGGAGCAGAGTAGATGAGATTAGATTAGACTGGAGCAGAGTAGATTAGATTAGATTAGACTGGAGCAGAGTAGATTAGATTAGATTAGACTGGAGCAGAGTAGATGAGATTAGATTAGACTGGAGCAGAGCAGATGAGATTAGATTAGACTGGAGCAGAGTAGATGAGATTAGATTAGACTGGAGCAGAGTAGATTAGATTAGATTAGACTGGAGCAGAGTAGATTAGATTAGATTAGACTGGAGCAGAGTACATGAGATTAGATTAGACTGGAGCAGAGTAGATTAGATTAGACTGGAGCAGAGTAGATGAGATTAGATTAGACTGGAGCAGAGTATATTAGATTAGATTAGATTAGACTGGAGCAGAGTAGATGAGATTAGATTAGACTGGAGCAGAGTAGATTAGATTAGACTGGAGCAGAGTAGATGAGATTAGATTAGACTGGAGCAGAGTAGATGAGATTAGATTAGACTGGAGCAGAGTAGATTAGATTATACAGGAGCAGAGTAGATGAGATTAGATTAGACTGGAGCAGAGTAGATGAGATTAGATTAGATTGGAGCAGAGTAGATGAGATTAGATTAGACTGGAGCAGAGTAGATGAGATTAGATTAGACTGGAGCAGAGTAGATTAGATTAGATTAGACTGGAGCAGAGTAGATGAGATTAGATTAGACTGGAGCAGAGTAGATTAGATTAGACTGGAGCAGAGTAGATGAGATTAGATTAGACTGGAGCAGAGTAGATTAGATTAGACTGGAGCAGAGTAGATGAGATTAGATTAGACTGGAGCAGAGTAGATAAGATTAGACTGGAGCAGAGTAGATGAGATTAGATTAGACTGGAGCAGAGTAGATTAGATTAGACTGGAGCAGAGTAGATGAGATTAGATTAGACTGGAGCAGAGTAGATTAGATTAGATTAGACTGGAGCAGAGTAGATGAGATTAGATTAGACTGGAGCAGAGTAGATGAGATTAGATTAGACTGGAGCAGAGTAGATTAGATGTTTAATTGGTTGTCAGCAGCAGTAGAAGAGAATGCTCAGTGTTCAGAAAGAATCATTATTCATCCACCTTCACTCAGGACATAAATAAAATCGTCTCAGATATAACATCAGATCCACTTAAAAATGAACACACACACACACACACACACACACACCATTATTCCGGGTGTCCATCATGCGTTGTATTTGCATATAAATGCAGTGCGACTCTTTGTGCTTGTCCTTTACTGTATAATCAGCCATAGCGCTGTAATGTGGAAATACAGAGGTGAGAATCAATAATACACTTTTAGAGGAGAGTATCAAACACACAGACACACACACACATATGTACATATATATATCATCATCTTACACACAGCTTTTTGTCATAGCATAAAAGTGTCTGTTCATTTATCCACTGTTACAGCAGCTGTTATGTTATGGTGTGTGTGTGTGTGTGTGTGTGTGTGTGTGTGCGTGTGTGTGCGTGTGTGTGTGTGTGTGGACTCTGGTTTTAAAATGATCCCGAAGCCTCTACACTAAATCTATAAGGAATCTGGATGTAAAGTAAATCTGCATTAATTCAGTCTGATGGTGACTGAGTGAATCAATGAATCAATGAATCAGTGACTGAGTGAATCAATGAATCAAAGACTGAGTGAATCAATGAATCAGTGAATCAGTGACTGAGTGAATCAGAGACTGAGTGAATCAATGAATTAGTGAATCAGTGACTGAGTGAATGAGTGAATCAGTGACTGAGTGAATCAGTTTAATGCCCATAATTAAATTTTAATGCGACTATGGGCAGCGCTGCAGGCTGTGAAGGTTGAGAGCGAGACACTTTGAGTTCTTTCTCCTCCTGATTCATTCATGTGCACGGCGAGCTCTTCATTAGCTCTCACACCACGGCCAGAGAGCACTCGAGTTTCAACAAGCCAGTAAATGTCACACATCAATTTGACACGAGGACGTTTCTGACTGGAAAAAAAATCACTCTGCATCCAAATCAACTAGTTTCAAAAGGAAAGGAGAAAAAAGACATGACACTGTCTGGAATTAGGGAGAAGAGTGAGCGCTCCGTTTCATCATCACCGGTGATGACAGAGAGCCATCGATCGACCCTTTGCTCTGAGTGCACTTAAAAGGGCGCATTGATCTGGGGGAAGTCAGCGGTGAGACGACGAAGGTGCTGAATGATTAAAACATCAGAGACGGATGAAGAAACCGTCACTATTCCTCTGACAGCAGGCTTCTCACCAGGGTTCATTCGACCTTCACAGAGAAAATGATGAGCGCTCACTCTTTCTCTCGCTGACGGACAGCTGGAGCGAGAGGACGCTCACTGCAGAGGAGGGATATATCCCTCAGACGCTAATGAAGATACATGTGAAGTGTTGCAATTAACACACTTTTGATCAAACATTAAAACATTCATTTTGGTTCTAAATATAATTTTTTATATAGCTGCATGGCCAGTTGTGTGTTATTCCTTTATTTTAAAGTTCTTTATTTCAGCAGGATTTCAGCTCGTGGTTGGTGGAGCATTGCCCTGGCTCTGCTGAGGATCGCTATGACCACGCCTCCAACTTCTACAAACATCACGCGGCGACGCCGGCCACACCGCACACTGGAGAGATGATTCCCAACCATCCGGCACTAGCTACTTAGTCTGATTGGCTGTGTTTCAAATAGTCCTGCAGTGCACTACAGAGGGAGGGAGAACACTTTATTACCGGTGTAGTGCCCTTAAACAAGGAGTTCAAGACGCTTCGCCAAGTGCTGAAACAGATGAGCTGAAATTTGGCCCCAACTGGATTTCCATGATAATAAGAAGGACGTTCATAAGAACGGAACCCTGAACACACAGACAGGAAGCACTCTGGACATGGGTTAGCTTTAGCTTTTGTGTAAAATCACAGAAGGTCCTGGGGAGCTGTGGGGGGTGTGAGAGAAATCAGTGCAGTTCTTGATGAGTCTTTACAATCTGTAGCAGGGTCTCTGTAGATAATCAATAATCTGTGAGCGCACTGTAACATTTCGTCTCTAAAGCGTGACGCACGGGTGTCGAGGTACGAGTCTGAGGTTAGAGTCGGAGACTAAGAACCGTGAATTCTCTCACCAGCAGGCCAGAAATGGAGGATCGGCCCTTAGATTGTAGTTTGGAAGTTAAAACCTTTCAAACTATTACATTCCAAACATGGGAGCACCTCCTGCTAGTCCGGTGGTCCTCACCCCTGGTCCTGGAGGAGCTCCTGTCCTGCACAGGGTAGCAGGATGTTCTCCGGGACCAGGTTCTCCAGGGTCGGGGCCGCAGCCCCGGGCTTTATCTCACATCCCTCTGACGATCAGTTAAACAGCTTTTCCTTTCTAAATTGTTCATTTCTATTTTTTTCCGATTTTTTTCATAGTTTAGTTCCTGACTGTTTAGACTAAATGTTTTTAGCAACTACATTAAGAGATTTTAGCCACATTTTAGCAGTAGGCTCTGCAACTTATCTCACATCTATCAGTTTGATTTCTGGTTGTGTTTCTGATCCAGTCTCTCTGTATCTTCCCTCTTGTTTGCCTAACCTGACTGGGGTTCTGATGTGGATGAGAAGTTCAGGTTCCTCCACACACACACACACACACACACACACACACACACACACACACACACACACACACACACACACACACACACACACACACACACACACACACACACACAGGAGTGTGAGCGCCTGAGTAATAACAGCTCGGATTCCACAAGTTCGTGTGTCATTGGCTTTTTGATTCAGTGTGGCAGCAGCAGGTCCAAATTGGTTCTACTGTGTGTATTTTGTGTTGCAGCACTTTTCTGATACATGATACATGGAGATTAGAGCAACCGGTGTTTGTATACTGTACATCACCTCATCACTGGAATCATTGGAATTTACATGATTTCTTATGGGGGAAATTCACGAGTGTTTTGATAAGGGACTAATTATGCTTGCAAAACACAAAATGACGTGCAGACACACACACACACACACACACACACACACACACACACACACACACACACACACACACACACACACACACACACAGGCGAAGAAGAACTTGAAGAACAAGCGAACCGCTTTCTAGAGCATTTAAATCATCTACAGATATAAAAGAGACACATAGTAAAAGCGCTTCTACAAAGGGCCAAAGTGGCGAAGACAAAACAAACAAGTGCGACTCAGGAAACACAGTAACTGAACAAACTATAAACAGGAGTATAAACAAATGGACTAAAACTAAAAATTGAAAAGAATTGTGGTTAATGTTGTTAATATGTACAAAAGAGTTGTACACTAGTGTATGTGTGTGTGTGTGTATGTGTGTGTGTGTATGTGTGTATATAGCATGTGCATACAGATATACTGTACACAACCCGCCTGACAGTGTTAAAGGATTCAGGGGCGGCTGGCAGTTTTATAGACGGACTGTGCTGCTCCACACACACACACACACACACACACACACACACACACACACACACACACACACACACACACACACACACACTCCCTCCGCGAGCGTCCCAGTGGCGGCCCTGGATGGACAGTTTTTCAAATCCGGGCTGATAGTGAACGAGACAGACCCATTGATATTGTGCATTGGGCAACATGTGGATGGAATCTTTTTACATTTTTTTTATCTAAGTGCCCAAACTCCAGATGGTGCTGGGGTTCCCTGTCTCTAACAGCACAAGCCCCATTTTGACTGGTTCACCTTTTTTGTTTGTATCTGGGGAGGCTGCTGCGCACAGATCTGTTTAAAGGGGGTTTACTTACTTTTCGGGAATCCTGTGCCCTGAGTGTCGTGGGTCGATCCTACAAGGAAAAGGAATCAGAATGACATTAAGACATTGCACAATATGCAGTTTACATTTTTCGTTATTACAAAGTTGTTACTGTTACCTTTACTTTAAGCAATATAAATTTAACAAGTGTAAACAGCATGTTTGTTGTTGCTGCTGTTGAGGAAATTAAAAAAGTGATCCATTGCGTTTGAATGAACGAGTGCTGACTTCGCTTTGAATATAGCGATTATGCGGAGCTGCGTTTCTTGTGCAACTGGCAACGCAGAGCAGCCTGGTAGTCAGACGAGCTCCATTCTGATTGTCAAGTAGTTCTGTGAGAAGTGGACTACGCAGGGAGCAGGAAGGGCACACTTTAAAGTGGACGCACACAGCAATCGGCAATCCATTACTTTTCCTGTCATCTCCCGGACGTGAAGACCTCAATTTTTACTACCTATATTTTAATACCTGAATTTTGTCGACCTGAAATTGTGAGGTTGAAAAGTAATTAAGATGTTACTTTTAACACTTGAAAATAATTTTGAACAGCAGTTTAGTAACTTAAATATTTTTGCATTGAATTGACATCGAATGACAAAGATTTCAAGCATTGTAAATGATTTAAGGATTTTTTCAAATCAGATCAAATTGCAATGCAAAAAACATTTTTATTAACACATTTTTCTTTAGTCTATGTAATTCAACATGCTAGTTTGCTTCGGGGAGTTTTGGCACCGTCATGCGTCCATACGTAAGTCATTACCTCATAACCACAGAGGATTGGATTGTGTCATATTGTTGTCATGTTGTCGCTCTTTTTTGCACATTTGCTGTCTTTTGTAAATTGCTTAGATATTTTTGTTTTGTTCATTTATGGTGTTTTTATTTGGTGTCTTTTAGTTGGCTAGTTAGTTTTTGTTAATTTATGTTGCATGCATGTAGCCACTTGGTCCTGAAGGAATGTTTCGCTGTGTACCAAACTGTATGTGGTTGAAATGACAATAAAACATTATAAATACTTGGCTTACAGGAACTAGACTTGATTGGCTGAATCTTCTACAGTCGTAAGTCACCCAGATGAGGATGAGTTCTCTTTCGAGTCCTTTGCAAAGTTTCTTCTTGATCGCCTCTCAGTTCTATTTCAGCTTCACTTCTTCATTAGAGAATGAAATGTAAACTGTAGCTGCAAAGCTGCACCGTGTCGGTGTCTATTGTTAAAAGAACATCCATAGCTGTGGAAATGGATAGATATTGTGCAGTAGCATGTTCCGATTAAAAATCCAATGGAAATACTCTACACAAGATAATAATTTAATGTTACAAAATTTTGAGATTGGTCCTATAATGTAACATTAATAAATGGCTCCTACACATACATAAATATCTCTAGAATATATGTTATAGAATCTATATAGCGAGTAGACTTATACTCATTCTGGCAAATTATTTTCTCTGACATACGGAGGCCTAAAACACAGCATTTCATTTCAAACAGCTATATAACCTCTGAGTGAATTTGATTAGATTCGAAAACACGCCACATGCCAAAAACCCAATTGCATCGCTTCTTCATGTCACATGATCAGTGAGGGGAAACTTCCAGCATCGATGAAATAAGGGTGTGTATGGTGTAACGACTGCGATATATTTTGTGAAACAGCACATCATGTGATTTGGATGTTGTTTGAATCCATAATCACACAATCTTAACAGCGCTGTGTGTGATGCTGTAGTGTAAGCACTGTGTCAGGTTCTTGGTGTTTGCTGTATTCGTGATCCGCGCACAGTAACGGACAAAACGCTGCAAACCTCCAAAGTGCGCGAGTGGTGTGTGTAAAAGAGACACACACTGTGTGTGAGAAGCTGATGGGGCCTCAGATGTGTGTGCGGTCAGGTGATACACACTGAGTTCATGTCACTCCTGCAGTGAAGCTGAACTGAAGCACATCACTGCAGAAACACAATCAAAGCACCAGCTTACTATACTGTAGATCGTTAGTATGTCATATTCTTATATCATTAGTACTAATTTGCATAATTACACAAATACAACTGCAGGCTGATTTATCCATTGAGACAATATAAAACTGTGTGTGTGTGTGTGTGTGTGTGAGAGAGAGAGGAAGAGAAAGAGAAAAGACTATCTCTAACATGCCATCAGTCATGTGTGTGTCAGACTCATCTTTCTGAACGTGTCAGAATGTGTCAGAGGAGGGTGAGCTCTTTCACTTAGAGTGTGTGTCTGTGTGTGTGCGTCTCTGTGTGTGTCTAAAAAGTCCCTGGTGGAAGAAACCGAGGTGGATGGAGAGGCCGAGAAGAGAGGAACGATTTTTCCTGTGACTGGATTGCTGCGGGCTTCCATTAAACGTGTCAAAATAAATATAAAAGCCGCAGGAGGAGAGAAGGAGAGAGAGGGGGAGGGGGGGGGGGAGAGAAAGAGAGGGGGGGGGGGTGTGGGGGAGGAGGAGAGGGGGGGGGGGAGGGCCGAATCTCCCGCACGTCAAACCTGTAATTTCAGAGACGGAAATGATTTGCTCGTTCACGGAAATCTTCGCCTCATCAAATTGAGCTGAGCTTCCAATAGAAATTGGTTTTTACCCTGGGGGCGATAACCTGCTCCATCTCCACACATCATGTGATCTGGCGGGGGAACGAGGAGAATGAGGAGAGCCCGGCTCAGTCAACTCACCGAATGCTACTTTCCTTTAACCTGCTGCAGCGCTCACTACTTAGCAACGAATATCACAGTGACCTCGGCCGTTCCTTTAGAGGTTACACTCACACACCTGGACATGCGCCTCAGCGCCTCATTCCATCGCTTACACAACCTTTATCAATGCATCAGTTTATTTTTTTCTTCATTTGTGATGAGAAATAAACTTCCCGCGACCCAGAATAGAGAATAAAACGTTACAGACAATGAGTGAGTGAGAAATAAACTCAGGCACAGTGCTGTAAATTACACATTAATAAAAGTGATGAAACTCCGGTTCAATGTCAACACATTATTATATTATTATTATTATACCACAATACACACCCACATACACCCTGTCCTACATCAACCCCACCCCCACATAACATGCAGTGTGTAGTAACATTGTGTAGTGTTTAGTAACAGTGTGGAGTGTGTAGTAACAGTGTGGAGTGTGTAGTAACAGTGTTTAGTGTTTAGTAACAGTGTGGAGTGTGTAGTAACAGTGTGGAGTGTGTAGTAACAGTGTTTAGTGTTTAGTAACAGTGTTTAGTGTGTAGTAACAGTGTGGAGTGTGTAGTAACAGTGTTTAGTGTGTAGTAACAGTGTGGAGTGTGTAGTAACAGTGTGGAGTGTGTAGTAACAGTGTTTAGTGTTTAGTAACAGTGTGGAGTGTGTAGTAACAGTGTGGAGTGTGTAGTAACAGTGTTTAGTGTTTAGTAATGGTGTGTAGTGTGTAGTAACAGTGTTTAGTGTTTAGTAACAGTGTGGAGTGTGTAGTAACAGTGTTTAGTGTTTAGTAACAGTGTTTAGTGTGTAGTAACAGTGTGGAGTGTGTAGTAACAGTGTGGAGTGTGTAGTAACAGTGTTTAGTGTTTAGTAATGGTGTGTAGTGTGTAGTAACAGTGTTTAGTGTTTAGTAACAGTGTGGAGTGTGTAGTAACAGTGTTTAGTGTTTAGTAACAGTGTTTAGTGTGTAGTAACAGTGTGGAGTGTGTAGTAACAGTGTTTAGTGTTTAGTAACAGTGTTTAGTGTGTAGTAACAGTGTGGAGTGTGTAGTAACAGTGTTTAGTGTTTAGTAACAGTGTGGAGTGTGTAGTAACAGTGTTTAGTGTTTAGTAACAGTGTTTAGTGTGTAGTAACAGTGTGGAGTGTGTAGTAACAGTGTTTAGTGTTTAGTAACAGTGTGGAGTGTGTAGTAACAGTGTTTAGTGTTTAGTAACAGTGTTTAGTGTGTAGTAACAGTGTGGAGTGTGTAGTAACAGTGTGGAGTGTGTAGTAACAGTGTTTAGTGTTTAGTAATGGTGTGTAGTGTGTAGTAACAGTGTTTAGTGTTTAGTAATGGTGTGTAGTGTGTAGTAACAGTGTTTAGTGTTTAGTAACAGTGTTTAGTGTTTAGTAACAGTGTGGAGTGTGTAGTAACAGTGTTTAGTGTTTAGTAATGGTGTGTAGTGTGTAGTAACAGTGTTTAGTGTTTAGTAACAGTGTTTAGTGTTTAGTAACAGTGTTTAGTGTGTAGTAACAGTGTGGAGAGTGTAGTAACAGTGTGGAGTGTGTAGTAACAGTGTTTAGTGTTTAGTAACAGTGTGTAGTGTGTAGTAACAGTGTTTAGTGTGTAGTAACAGTGTGGAGTGTGTAGTAACAGTGTGGAGTGTGTAGTAACAGTGTGGAGTGTGTAGTAACAGTGTTTAGTGTTTAGTAACAGTGTGTAGTGTGTAGTAACAGTGTTTAGTGTGTAGTAACAGTGTGGAGTGTGTAGTAACAGTGTTTAGTGTTTAGTAACAGTGTTTAGTGTTTAGTAACAGTGTTTAGTGTGTAGTAACAGTGTGGAGTGTGTAGTAACAGTGTGGAGTGTGTAGTAACAGTGTTTAGTGTTTAGTAACAGTGTGGAGTGTGTAGTAACAGTGTTTAGTGTTTAGTAACAGTGTGGAGTGTGTAGTAACAGTGTTTAGTGTTTAGTAATGGTGTGTAGTGTGTAGTAACAGTGTTTAGTGTTTAGTAACAGTGTTTAGTGTTTAGTAACAGTGTTTAGTGTGTAGTAACAGTGTGGAGTGTGTAGTAACAGTGTGGAGTGTGTAGTAACAGTGTTTAGTGTTTAGTAACAGTGTGTAGTGTGTAGTAACAGTGTTTAGTGTTTAGTAACAGTGTGTAGTGTGTAGTAACAGTGTGGAGTGTGTAGTAACAGTGTTTAGTGTTTAGTAACAGTGTGGAGTGTGTAGTAACAGTGTGGAGTGTGTAGTAACAGTGTTTAGTGTTTAGTAACAGTGTGTAGTGTGTAGTAACAGTGTTTAGTGTTTAGTAACAGTGTGGAGTGTGTAGTAACAGTGTGGAGTGTGTAGTAACAGTGTTTAGTGTTTAGTAATGGTGTGTAGTGTGTAGTAACAGTGTTTAGTGTGTAGTAACAGTGTGGAGTGTGTAGTAACAGTGTTTAGTGTTTAGTAACAGTGTGGAGTGTGTAGTAACAGTGTGGAGTGTGTAGTAACAGTGTTTAGTGTTTAGTAACAGTGTGTAGTGTGTAGTAACAGTGTTTAGTGTTTAGTAACAGTGTGGAGTGTGTAGTAACAGTGTTTAGTGTTTAGTAACAGTGTGTAGTGTGTAGTAACAGTGTGGAGTGTGTAGTAACAGTGTTTAGTGTTTAGTAACAGTGTGGAGTGTGTAGTAACAGTGTGGAGTGTGTAGTAACAGTGTTTAGTGTTTAGTAACAGTGTGTAGTGTGTAGTAACAGTGTGGAGTGTGTAGTAACAGTGTTTAGTGTTTAGTAACAGTGTGGAGTGTGTAGTAACAGTGTGGAGTGTGTAGTAACAGTGTTTAGTGTTTAGTAACAGTGTGTAGTGTGTAGTACTGTGTAGTGTTTAGTAACAGTGTGGAGTGTGTAGTAACAGTGTTTAGTGTTTAGTAACAGTGTGGAGTGTGTAGTAACAGTGTTTAGTGTTTAGTAACAGTGTTTAGTGTTTAGTAACAGTGTGGAGTGTGTAGTAACAGTGTTTAGTGTGTAGTAACAGTGTGGAGTGTGTAGTAACAGTGTTTAGTGTTTAGTAATGGTGTGTAGTGTTTAGTAACAGTGTGGAGTGTGTAGTAACAGTGTTTAGTGTTTAGTAACAGTGTGTAGTGTGTAGTAACAGTGTGGAGTGTGTAGTAACAGTGTTTAGTGTTTAGTAATGGTGTGTAGTGTTTAGTAACAGTGTGGAGTGTGTAGTAACAGTGTTTAGTGTTTAGTAACAGTGTGGAGTGTGTAGTAACAGTGTGGAGTGTGTAGTAACAGTGTTTAGTGTTTAGTAACAGTGTGGAGTGTGTAGTAACAGTGTTTAGTGTTTAGTAATGGTGTGTAGTGTTTAGTAACAGTGTGGAGTGTGTAGTAACAGTGTTTAGTGTTTAGTAACAGTGTGGAGTGTGTAGTAACAGTGTGGAGTGTGTAGTAACAGTGTTTAGTGTTTAGTAACAGTGTGGAGTGTGTAGTAACAGTGTTTAGTGTTTAGTAACAGTGTTTAGTGTGTAGTAACAGTGTGGAGTGTGTAGTAACAGTGTTTAGTGTTTAGTAATGGTGTGTAGTGTTTAGTAACAGTGTGGAGTGTGTAGTAACAGTGTTTAGTGTTTAGTAACAGTGTGGAGTGTGTAGTAACAGTGTGGAGTGTGTAGTAACAGTGTTTAGTGTTTAGTAACAGTGTGGAGTGTGTAGTAACAGTGTTTAGTGTTTAGTAATGGTGTGTAGTGTGTAGTAACAGTGTTTAGTGTTTAGTAACAGTGTGTAGTGTGTAGTAACAGTGTGGAGTGTGTAGTAACAGTGTTTAGTGTTTAGTAACAGTGTGGAGTGTGTAGTAACAGTGTGGAGTGTGTAGTAACAGTGTTTAGTGTTTAGTAACAGTGTGGAGTGTGTAGTAACAGTGTTTAGTGTTTAGTAACAGTGTGGAGTGTGTAGTAACAGTGTGGAGTGTGTAGTAACAGTGTTTAGTGTTTAGTAACAGTGTGGAGTGTGTAGTAACAGTGTTTAGTGTTTAGTAATGGTGTGTAGTGTGTAGTAACAGTGTTTAGTGTTTAGTAACAGTGTTTAGTGTTTAGTAACAGTGTGGAGTGTGTAGTAACAGTGTGGAGTGTGTAGTAACAGTGTTTAGTGTTTAGTAACAGTGTGGAGTGTGTAGTAACAGTGTTTAGTGTTTAGTAACAGTGTGGAGTGTGTAGTAACAGTGTTTAGTGTTTAGTAACAGTGTGTAGTGTGTAGTACTGTGTAGTGTTTAGTAACAGTATGTACCGGTCAATCTGCCGGTGTTCAGGTGAAAGCAGGATTCCGCAGCTTTTTAGAAAACCCCAGAAGTTTGGAGTGCACTTCAACATGATTTTTTTTTCGGAGTTGAATGTCGCCCACTCACCACCGCTTATATAAACATTTACATAAAGACTTATATAAACTCAGGATGTGACAAACACAAACACACACATTGTTGTGGCAGAGCGGATGGACTGTAATGTTCTCAGACTCGGTGTGTTTGAAGCTCCTGTCTGAGTGTTATGTAAGAATAATCAGCTGAACTGATGAGTGTGTGTTTCTACGAGTGCATCACAGTAAACGAGTTTTGAACAAATCCTGGTGAAAATTGTGCATTATCCATTCCTGACACTGCCTCGGCTCTCCTTTCAGCACAGAGTCACCGCAGGGTCGTTTTTAGTCCATCTACATCCACTTTACTGCTCCGACTCGCTAATGCACCCTACGTTTGGAAATTAGCACTCGCTACTGTAAAACGCTCAGACGTTCTGCACTAAATGCCACTGAAGTGCTCTGATGTCCTTTTGCATTTAGAAAGCAGCAATCAAACCTCATCAAGGTTCACATTTCAGGGCAAAACATTGGAGCAGACATTTCCAGCTCTTCTCAGTAAACGAGCTTGCGTCAGGCGGGAGGCGAGGTTAATTGTGCTGTGTGTCTCTGGGCGATGTGTTGGTCCTGTGTGTGATGGGAGGATGATATTAAACGTCTTGCTGGTTAAAACTCCAAAGATCTCTTCTTATCTCGTCTCTCCAGCGTGTTTAACCCTTTACTGTCTGTTCCGTTCTCACACTCAAGTTCTCTGATGAACTGAATCAGATCCCTGTAACATCACACACCAACACCAGCAAAAACAAAACCAAGACGAAAGGTTGTAGATTACATTAAAAAAAAATTCTGTATGTTTAAGCTTGAATGTAAACTGTTCAGGCAGTGAAAGGCAGAACATCCGCAGACATCTTCCTGTTTTTATTTCTATTCCTGGTAATCTCATGATAATCCTCAGGATATTCATAAGGATCTTCAACAGCAGATTCCACAGTGTAATTCCAAGGTTATGATCACAACTGGATCTGAGACAAAAAACAAAAAGTAGACTAATTTTGATGGAAAAGCAGATACAAATCATTTTGTTCTAGGACAGTGAGATGATTATTCCGCATTCCTAGAGTGTCCTGAGAAGTACAGCAATAAATCCGCGTGTGATGTGAGTTTAACTTTCACCCTGATAAGAACAAGAAGGAACTCCATAAAAGCCACAACTATAACCATAACCATGACTCCACCTTACAACAAGCCAAGCGGAGAACTTTCTCTGACAAGGTGCAGTGTAAATGGCTCTAGTATAAGCAAGAATGAAAAAAAAAAATTATGTGCTGAATGTTGAGGTTCTAGAACGTCAATTTGAATTTAATTTAATTCAATTGAATTTCAATTAATTTTATTTAACAATGGTCATTGTCTCAAAGCAGCTTCATGAAATTCAAAGAAGATTATGGAAATGTGTATGAGTGAGAAAAATGTGTAAGCCAAGGGTGGTGGTGACGATGGCAAGGAAAAACTCCCTGAGACGGCAGTAGGAAGAAACCTTGAGCGGAACCAGACTCACCAGAGAACTCATCTTCATTTGGGTCTTAACAGATTTTATGCCAATATACTGTGTTAGGGAGTTGGAAGTTGTGGTGATGGACTTTCAGCCAGTGCGCCACATAAAAAAACATAATCTCACACGCCGAGGAAAACAAACAGCCGCAACACTGGAAATGGATCAAACGACTTCCGAAAACTCCAAAAAGGGGTGGGGCGCCATAAATCACCGGCATCGGTCACTCGTCAGCTGCCGTTCACCTGTCGGCCGCTTCCTATAAAAGGATCCCGGTGGCACATGCCGGTGGATAGAATGGTTAATGTATGTAGCTCATGGATATATTATGTACTTTACATAATGTATGTAGTTAACATGGAGTCCAGTTTCGGCACCAGCATGGCACCAGGATGAGTCAGACAGGTGCAGAGGGCAGAGAGGGTCTGGATCACTGGGAGCTTGGGAGCAGCATGCGTAGATCCAAACCATCATGCAGCTGGATCCCGCTGGAGCAGGACCTTCTCTGGATGCCTCAGGATCCTCGCGGGTTGGCCTCTGCCTACAATCTCAGCTCCAATCCAGCTGCCTCAGGATGGGTAGAGAAAGAAAGAACAGGTGGAAAAGAATTAGCGTAGCTGCCGGTCATTATATTAGCAGCACTAGATGATCAGATGTACTGGAGTACGAGGTTATGGGATGAATTATGGTATTATCTATACCAGGCTAAAGAGATGTGTCTACTTTTAAACTTGAACACTAAGCCTGAACACTGGCAGGAAGGCCATTTCAAAGAAAACGCTCTCCCCCCCTTTTGTAGATTTTAATATTCTGGGGACTTCCAGAGTTTTGTGATCTTAAGGAGCTCTGCAGATTGTAATGTCTCAGAAGACAGATATGTGGGAGCTAAACAATTTAGGTCTTTGTAAGTAAGTAATGCAAGTCTGTAATTAATTCTAAACTGAACAGGTAGCCAGTGCAGGGATGATCATATTGGGGTTATATGATCATATTTTCTGGATCTAGTGAGAACCCTGGCGGCTGCATTTTGGACTAACTGTAGCTTGTTAATTGAGGATGCAGGACAGCCTCCCAGTAATGCATTACAGTAGTCCAGTCTGGAGGTCATGAATGCATGAACCAGCTTTTCTGCATCAGATACAGATAAAATGTTCCTAAGCTTGGCAATATTTCTAAGGTGGAAAAAGGATGTTTTTGTGATGTTGGAGATATGATTTTCAAAGGATAAGTTACTGTCTAATATCACACCCAGGTCTTTCACTGTCGAGCTGGTGGTAACAGTACATCCTTCTAAATGCAGGCTGAATTGTGAGAGCTGGTGTGTACTGTTTTTTGGGCCAATAAGTAATACCTCTGTCTTATCTGAATTTAGTAAAAGAAAGTTATCGGTCATCCAATCTTTTAGATCTTTAATACACTCAGTTAGTCTAGACAATTTGGGTATTTCATCTGGTTTTGTGGAAATGTATAACTGAGTATCATCAGCATAACAATGGAAACTAATCCCATGTCTTCTAATGATGTTACCCAAGGGACACATGCATATGGAGAACAGCAGAGGTCCTAAAACTGACCCTTGAGGGACCCCATATTTCAGTGGTTGTCCATTTAGATCCACAAAATGGTATCGATCAATCAGGTAGGATCTAAACTATTTTAACGCCTGTTCCTGAATACGATGTGATTTTGTAAACAATCTAGAAGAATATTATGATCTATAATGTCGAATGCAGCACTAAGATCAAGTAAGACTAGTATTGAGATGCAGCCTTGGTCTGAAGCTAAAAACAAATCATTTGTGACTTTAACTAGTGCAGTTTCTGTACTATGATGGGGCCTGAAACCTGACTAAAATGTAAGAATGCGCATATTTGAGCTGAAACCACCTTTTCTAATATTTTGGTTTGAAGGTTTGATATTGGTCTGTAATTTGTTATTTCATTACGGTCTAGGTTATTTTTTTTTAAGAAGATGCTCAATTTCACATGAAACATGAGATGGGGGTTTCTCTGATGGTTCCCCTTACGTGATTCTATAATCCATGTATTGTGAGTTGAGAACACAGGTTGCTCTTCAATATTGACACTTTACAGTAGCAAAACTTGGTTTGACATGAGTTCAACTACCTCAGTGTCTGCAGGTAGTCAGGGCAGTAGTCTCAGACTTTTGGACTTGGTGAATCTACCTGTGATTGCCTGATGACGGAGTAGTTTTTGGATCCTGGCTGGGGTGAAGGAGAGGCACGAGTTTGCTGGAGGGTTGAGTTTTTAGGACCTCAAGGTATTACATGCAAGAGTTAAAGAAATAAAGCGTTGGATCAGGTGGATCAGGTCAAAGGATTGGAGAGTTTTGGGGGAATCTAATCATTCTGATTCATACACATTTTTCACATTTTATACAAATATTCCTAATTTTTCTTTGATTCTTTAAAGCTGCTTGGCGACAATGACAATTGTTAAAAGCGCTAAACAAAATAAAATTGAATTGAAACAATAAATTAACTTGTTGTTCTTTCGGCTCCCTCGAGGCTCTAAGGAGCATCTGATCTCCATAGAACTTATTAGGACTCCACAGTAAAAGTTTGGAGCCGGATGTGCTTTGGGGCTTGGCACCGGCACTAAGGACATCCTGAACCTATGGAACCTGAACCTCCTGCATGGAAGGTTAGAAGCCGAGCACTGCGCCAGTAACGTCCTGTCAGGTAGATGGAATAACAAGCAGGAGAGAGAAGAGTTTCTAAAGTAAGATATTCTGCGTGTCAGTCTGTGATTGAGTTAAAGTATGTGTGATGAAAAATGGGGTTCTCCTGGTCATGTGTGTAGTCCATGGTGTTTGCTAGGAGAAGGAGTTTCTCTGAGGGGTAGGGCTGAGCGCTATGTGGTGCTGAGCTATAAATTTCTGATATGGCTTTAATGCTTTACAATGTGTGTGTGTGTGCATGTGTGTGTTTGTTTGTTTGATTAATTAAACATGCAGCAGATCAGAGCTCAGAAAAATCAGAACATCATTCCTGCTGTTAGCGTTGACACGCGGCTGACGTTCCCCATCATGTTCCTCTCACGGGTCCTCAGAGAACAGTCACTGTAATTTATATGCATGTGTGTGTGTGTGTGTGTGTGTGTGTGTGTGTGTGTGTTTTCTAAAGAAAAGTTAAAAGTCCACAAACTTTAACATAAATGTCAATCAATCGCCGACCCGTGTTCACTGTAAAGCTCTCTCTTCCTGCACCCTTTGAGAACAGAGGGAACACTTTACTAACACGCGTTTCCTCCTGACAGGTTCGCCAAACCAGAAGAAAAAGAACAGAATGAATTATGGGATGGTGAAGTAATGAATGGTCTCCTCCAGGAGCATCGACGTATCTGAGAAAAACGATGAGGTGCTGTGAGAAACCTGTCGCTTCCACCTGCTGCGTGAGCTTCTGCACAGCAGGAACGGAACTCAGGTCCTGTTTAATATGAAAAGGTGTGATGTTCATCTGAAAGAGGTGAGGGCGACCACACACACACACACACACACACACACACAGGTCAGTGGAGACAGGTTTTATTCCTAACATTGATACAACAGAATATCTGGAAATAAAATAGAAAATGAAAGTTTTATCGTTATATGTTTATGTTCAAACTTCAGACTTTATCACTTGTCTGTGATTCTGTGATGAAGTGTTAATGAAGCGCTTATAAGCTAATAAATAAGAGCTAACGGGTCTCGTCTCTGAGCGCTGTGTTTATCGCGTGGTCCTGCAGAACCCTGAGACACACCGTAATGAGATGCACTTTGTTGGTAATCAATCTGTGAAACTGAGAGAATTAATGAAACGCTCGATCCTCTGAAGGCTGTCGTGAGGTAGCGAAGCCCGTGGCGACTCGCATCCGTCCGTCTGCGGCGCATTTATCTCCCGTGCGGCGGATAACGACGGCGAGCGGAAAGGAAGACTCGTATATCTCCGTGATAAGCCCCTTACAGAGCGCTCATTAATTCACACACTGCTTTATTCGGTCGTTTAGCAGCAGCAGCTAATGTGTGTGTGGAGGCGTAATGCTCTCCGGCGGGACTGAGGTGTAAACACAGCTCTACATAAATAAAAATAAACAAATAAAAAGCTTTCACACATTCTGGGTGACTTCAAAGAGGAGCTTTAGCAGGAACACTTCACACTACATGTCATGTGCTCTTACCGCCGCATCAGACACACACACAAACGCGCGTGTGATCGAGTGTTTTTACCCATAATGCACTGTAGGTGCTGCACAGGTTGAGAAATAAAGTGTAAAGTCGCCTCTGCAGGATCTGGACTTCAGAGTTGCATGATGTTAGAATTTATCGCTGCTCTGACATGCTATCCACCGATTAGCTCAGGAGCTAGCGGCTATGATGGCTAGCTAGCGCTAAAGCCGGTGTTCTCGTCCTCCTGACTCTTCTCTCTAACATGGCGTCTGTGTCTAATAAAGACTCTTTTATCAAACACTTAGCGTCTGGGACGTGACCTTTAGCTTTTATATAATTAGCATTGACAGACAATTACTCGTTAAAGTCTGGTCTCTAATTGTAATTAGCAGCGAGGCGAGGGCCAGAGCGCCGCACTAATCTCTCTGTGTGTTTCATCATTTTATAGGATTTACTTTAATTTGTGAGATGAGCTGCGGCTTTTCTAATTCACAACACTCACACGCCTTAATAAGCTAAATTAATAACAAACCCTCCTCTGTTTCTCACTAACTCTCTCTGTCTGACTGTCCCTGTCTCTCTCCCTCTGTCTGTCTCCATCTGTCTGTCCCTGTCTTTCTGTCTCTCTCTCTCTCTCACTGTCTGTCTCTGCCAGTCACTCTTTATCTGTCTGTCCCCGATTTGTCTCTCTCTCACTGTCTGTTTCTATCTGTTTCTCTTTCTCCCTGTCTGGCTCTATCTGTCTGTCTGTCTCTTTGTCTCCCTCCCTCCGTTCCTCCTTAGAGGATGCTGATTATTATTGTGAGTCCGTTCTCAGTGAATTAGTGAGGGACAGGGTGACCTCAGGAAGTCGAGCGCTTTGTAATCAGCAGAGACAGAGCGAATCAACACGCTTTATCTTCAGCGCAGTTACTGACCCATAATGCACCTGTGCTGCATCCCCTCGCCTCGCTCCATCGCTTTATATTTTATAGACATTATTGCAGATTAAACTGCTCTCATATTGACACCAGTAACATCACTGCTTAGCCACACACACACACACACACACACACTGCACTCACACACACACAGCACTCACACACACACACACACACACACACACACACACACACACACACACACACACACACACACACACACACACACAGCACTCACACACACAGCACTCACACACACACACATCCACACACACACACACCCACACACACACACACACAGCACTCACGTACTTACACACCCACAGCACTCACACACACACAGACAGCACTTACACACACACACACACACACACACACACACACACACACACACACACACACACACACACACACACACAGCACTTACACACAGCACTCACACACACACACACACACACACACACACACACACACACACAGCACTTACACACACACAGCACTCACACACACACAGCACTCACACACACACAGACAGCACTTACACACACACACACACACACACACACACACACACACACACACACACAGCACTTACACACAGCACTCACACACACACACACACACACACACACACACACACACACACACACACACACACACACACACACACACAGCACTTACACACACACAGCACTCACACACACACAGCACTCACACACACACACACACACACACACACACACACACACACACACACACACACACACACACACACACAGCACTCACACACACATCCACACACACACACACCCACACACACACACACAGCACTCACACACTTACACACCCACAGCACTCACACACACACACACACAGCACTTACACACACACACACACACACACACACACACACACACACACACACACACACACACACACAAACACACACACACAGGGGTTTAGATTTGATCAGGTTCATCTGCAAATACAGCTTTGTGTGTGAAAATCATTCAAACATTTGAATCATTTGCTCTGTGTGAATGTAAAGGTCTAGAAGGTTCTGTTTGGACCCGAGCAGCACAGAAGGTGTTGAATCAGGAGTGTGTGAGCTAACCCTAATCCTCCGGATCAATCGTCCACTCGGCGCCGGTATTGACCCGTGGCTTCCTGCGGCTCGGCTCGATAACACTCCGGCTGTGTGATTCTGAATATTGGCAGGTGAAAGGAGGATTAGGATTGAGCTGTGTGTGTGTGTGTGTGTGTGTGTGTGTGTGTGTGTGTGTGTGTGCGCGCACACGTGTGCGTCTGTCTTAAAATGTATTGGTATCGACCATCCACACCTCTACAAACCTACAGAATTTCAGAGAGAGGAAAAAGAACAGACAGTAATGACATGCAGGAAAGAGAGCAGGGGGGGAAGGGGGGATGAGCCAGACATGTGGGAGGAGAGGAAAGAAAGAGAGAGAGAGAGAGAGAGAGAGAGAGAGAGAGAGAGAGTGATTAAAGTGCTTTAAAGAATAAAATTTTGAATATTTTTTCACAGTTTACTAAAACTCATCATATAATACAGCAGTATTTATATATATATATAGTAGCAGACCTAAGGAGATCCACCACTACCACCATCACCACCACCATCACACCATAATCATCACCATCATCATCATTATCACCACCATCACCACCACCATCACACCATAATCATCACCATCATCATCATTATCACCACCATCACACCATAATCATCACCACCACCACCATCATCATCATCATCATCATCATCATCACACCATAATCATCACCACCACCACCATCATCATCATCATCATCATCATCATCATCACACCATAATCATCACCATCATCACCACCAGCACCACCTTCATCGTCATCATCATCATCATCATCATCATCATCATCACACCATCCTCACCACCATAACCACCTTCATCACCATCATCATCATCATCATCACCACCACCACCTTCATCATCATCATCATCATCATCATCAGATCTCTACCACTACCACCACCACCACCATCATCATCATCATCATCATCATCATCATCACCACCACCACCTTCATCATCATCATCATCAGATCACCACCATCATCATCATCATCACCACAGAGTTCCATGCAGCAAGAGAAAAACTGCACTAAAAAGAATTTAAAATCCAGACATGCAAATATACAGTTACAATCAAATAAAATTAAAAATAGAAATATATAATATATAAACTATGTAAACAGTAGAAATGATGTGGAATGTGCAATATGAAAAGGAACGACAGCAGCAGTGTGAGTAAAACATGGAGTGTGAAATGAGAAGGCGTGACAGCAGCAGTGCTAACGTCCAAATATAAACAACACACAGCGGAAAGCTAGCATGCAAAGCTAACAAGTTTAGCTTCATTTCATTAAACAGGAGCTAGCGGTAGGTAAATGTGTGTGTGTGTGTGTGTTATATTATTACATTGTGGTCAGATTGAATTTGTCACAGAGACACACAACGCTGTTCAAAATATAAAAATCCTGCTGACCTTTGACCCCGTCTCTCTGTGCACTCAGGTGTTTTATTCCCTCTCTCTATTTTCTCTGTGTTGTTTTTATCCTTAGCACAATGAGCTCTGTGTAAGTGTGTGTGTGTGTGTGTGTGTGTGTGTGTGTGTGTGTATAAAATGTAACATATTCTCTTTCTCCAGTGACACGCTGAGTCTCTTTCTTGCTTTAATTACTTTTTATTTTTATTCTGCTTTAATTAGAGACATTTTCCATTTAATCACCTATGTATGTGTGTATGTGTGTGTGTGTGTGTGTGTGTGTGTGTGTGTTTCTTGTATTATTATTATTAGTAGTAGTTTTATCTTTTGCGTTATTGTATTTATTATTTATTAATTGCCCTGTAAATATCTTTCTCTTTTTCATGATTAAATTTTTTTACTCTTTTATAGTTAATATTTTTGGATCAATACACACACACACACACACACACACAGTCATCTGTTCCCCGTGAGTGTATGGAGCCGGTGTGTGCAGTGTCTTCGGCTCTCAGGAGGTGTTTGTGGATCAGATCAGCGCTTGTGTGGTCAGAGGTCTCCTTCTCCATCTCTCTGTTCCAGCAAAGTACACAATCTACACACACACACCCCCACACACACACACGTCTCTGTAGCTGGAGTTGAATGTAAAACATCTTTCATCTTTCAGCAACAGGACAGAATCTCTCGCGACCACAGAATCAGCACTTATGTCCTTCCTTCATTGTTCAGGATTATTAAACCACACATTCAGCAATCGTATGACATCATGCTGTAGACCACACCCACCATGCTTCATCACAACCGAAAACATACTTCTAGTCTCAAATTTCATTCTTACTATTCTCTTGTTTTTTTCTCCACTCATTAGACTCTCCCAATCTGGTGTCTCCACTCCTACAGTGTCGTAAATGTAGCACCTAAAAGTGCCTAAGACCGATCTACTGTAATGTCTACAGCGAAGTCTAAATCTGCCCTGAAGTCTAAATCTGTCACTAAATCTACATCTGCCCCGAGATCTACACCTGTCCTGAGATCTAAATCTGCTCCAAGGTCTACACCGAAGTCTAAACCTGCCCCACGCTCTACACAGAGCCCCACTGCAGACTATTTTCCTCCCTTAAAGATTTCATGTTGAACCTAATTTGCGATCAAATGATGACGTCTCCACCTCACACTGCTCTTCACTCGACCTCACTCTCCTTTGCTTGGGTACAGAATTATATTATTAATGTGAAAGATGGCTAGTGGGGGTAGGGGAGGGGGAGCATTTGTACATGTTCAGTGTGAAAGCAGCCTCAGATTATAAATAAACACAGCCAATCAATTTTACTAAAAGGAGCTGTTTCACTTCCTGACTTTTAAATTAAACTCTCAGGTATTGTTAGTGTGTCCTGCGATGGTATCCTTGTGTTACTCCTCAGTTCAGCTTTTGACACCATTGATCATAGTATTCTCCTTCACAGATTAGAAAAGGTAGTAGGAATTAAGGGAACTGCCCTCTTGTGGCTCAGATCCTATTTGACTGATCGTTATCAGTTTGTAGATTTAGATGGTGACCATTCCTCATGTTCTCAAGTGGAGTTTGGTGTTCCACAGGGTTCAGTTTTAGGCCCACTGCTTTTTTCACTTTACATGCTTCCTCTGGGCAACATAATTTGTAAACATGGTATTAGTTTTCATTGTTATGCTGATGACACACAATTGTATGTCTCAGCAAAACCAGATGAGAAAAAAAAACTTAATACAGTTGTGTGCAGGACATCAATGTGTACAGGATTGGATGTTAATTAACTTCCTTCTGCTTAATCCTGATAAGACAGAAGTTCTGGTCATAGGACCACAAGTAGCTAGAAGTAAGCTTTCTGATCACACTGTAACTTTAGATGGCCTTTCTGTTCCATCAAGTGCAACAGTAAAAGACCTCGGTGTGATTATAGATTCCAGCCTTTCGTTTGAAGCTCATGTAGATAATATCACCAGGATAGCTTTCTTTCACCTTAGAAATATTGCCAAGATTAGAAACATATTGTCACTAAATGATGCAGAAAAACTAGTTCATGCTTTTATCACCTCTAGGTTGGACTATTGTAACGCCTTACTGTCTGGTTGTTCAACTAGGTGTATAAACAAGCTTCAGTTAGTACAGAATGCAGCAGCGAGAGTCCTCACTAAAACCAGAAGATACGAGCACATCACCCCTATCTTATCTATAAGATAGGAAATGAGAAATGATTTAATGAGTGTATTTATGTATGAGCTCCACAATGTGTTTCTTTTTATAAAGTTGCAGTGTCTAATGTTTACTGACTGAAATATCAGATACAAATAAATTTACGCCCCACTTTTACGAATCACCTAATTATCACCTAATAATCCTCATTTATCCGAACCGTACAGACACGGGGTGTGAGGAATTCATATAACACACTTCTAACAAAAAGTTTTGCAAACACGTCATTTACAGATGTCTGGACTTGTTTAAAATATTTGCACCGATCAGATGTTTCACTGCGACTGAGAGTCTCATCACCGTGCTGACGGACGTCTCTGTAAATGTCCATCACCTTCACACCTTCATTCAGCAGAAAGTTCATCCTAATTCCCAGTCTGACTTGACCACACCTCGTGTGTGTGTGTGTGTGTGTGTGTGTGTATTAGGTGCTTTGTGGTTGTTGTTGTTTAGTGAGTGAGGCTCTGATTATTTCCACGGTTGGTGATTAAACCCCAGGCAGTGTATAATCCAGACTCCTCATGCGTTTATGACAGCAGACAGATTTTACACTCAGCTGTTGAGTCCAACCTTAGCTTTATAAACTCCTGCTGTAAACCATGTGTGTGTGTGTGTTTGGGTGTGTGTGTGTGTATAAAATGGTTTACAGTTGACTACAAGTAAAAGTGTGTAGTGAAAGTGTGATAAACGTTTGTTATTAATGTAATTAAAATACCTCCTGTTGTGTTCATGTTGTGTGATCCAGATACTGTCTATCTATCTATATCCATATAAATAAAAGAAAGGTTCCGTCAGTACATTAGTCAGAACTCACTCTGTTAATGAAATCTTTACATCTCAGTCTCAGAAAATCTTCTGTCCGTCCGTCCAGCCAGATTTAGTCACAACATCACACAGAACTGACTGGACAGACTTTGATGAAACTTTGCCGGTCGGAGCTTCAATATGGCGCCACTCGGAATGCTATGGAGTACGGAAGGCCGACGCGGGACTCGGACTGGCCGTGGATTGTTGATTTCGGTGGGGGACGATCGGCTCGCGTGAACACAACGCAACGCTATGAAGGGAAGGAGGAGCTCATGTCGGCGTGTGCCATCGTGCTTCTGGTCACAAACAGCAGGTTATTTATTTATTTATCACTGTTATTATTCTTGTTTTTTGTTTCACCGCTCTTTTCACTTCTCTCTTCTCTGTATATCTCCACTCCTCTCCTTCACTTCTCTCTTTTCTTCCTCTTTCTTCTCTTTTCCCTACAGTATATCAGAGCCGCGCTCTCGTACCTGGTGACCTGTAATGTTTGCGCTGGTTTCTGGGAACTTAAATATCCTACCGCCCAGGTGTAGCTCGTTTCCTGTGATTGCCAGTGCCGCGGCGTTGCCCAGCATCCGCCCAACGCACTTTGTGTTGACTTCAGAGAAACATGTTATTTTATTTGTGTTGAACTTTTTAAATTGTTCTTGTTTCACTGATTTATTACAAACTGCTGCAAGTAATTTTGGCCAGATTTATTTTATATGCAGAGTTATACATATTACACTATATTACATTAAATATAATATATACTGTATATATATATATATATATATATATATATAATACTGGCCTTTGGCCTCTGTACATCACCACACTGAATTTGAAATAAAACATTGATGAATTTCAGCTTTTATTCAAGCCATTTTCACACACACACACACACACACACACACACACACACACACACACACACACACACACACACACACACACACACACACACATGATATGCCAGGCGTAGCCTCTTCCTCGTGTCTGAACATGAGGTCCAAATTGTTTTTTATGTACATGAAGGCCGGAATCATTTGGCTGAAATAACAAATTAAACCCGTCAGAGAGAGAGAGCAAGACATTGAAGTGGCCGATATAACAGTCTGGAACATGCCTTTAAAAAGAAGGAATTAAATGGTGAACTTATCAACAGCAAAGAGACAGTAAAGTCTAGAACACTCCATGAGGTGAGCGTATAATTGTCAAAGTTACAGATATAATTGTATAATTGTTACAGAGGCTTCACAACAAGGTGCAAAACACTGGAACAGAAAGGACAGAAAACGTCACCAGATTATTTGGACTGATGAAACCAAGATGAATGAAACAGTTTATTATCTGGAGCCCACGTCACCTGTCAGACATGGTGGAGGCCGATGTCATGGGGTGAATTGTGTATGGCTGGGGAGCCGGGTCTCTGGTGTGTATTTATTGTGAAGTGCACAGGGCGAGATTCAGACGAATGCTGCAGAAGCGATGGGACGCGTCTTCATACTGCAGATGGACAACGACCCAAAACATACAGTGAAAGGAATGGGATGTTGTTCACTGGCCAAAGCTACTGATCTCAACCCAGTAGAGTTTTGTTTTCACTTACTTAAGACAAGACTGATGTCAGAAAGATCCACAATGTGAAGACAGCTTCAGCCAATGTTTGGTAAAACACCTGAGTGAGGAAACTCAGCATGCGGTCCCGGAGTCAGGCAGCCACGGATGGAGCTAACCCTAAAGTGTGTCTTTAACCGTTAGTTTCGAACCGTAGGCCTAAACTTCTAACCTAATCATAACCATTAATTAGGAACGTAGCTTTTAGAACTTTATAGCTAAACATAACCAGTAGTTTTGAACTCTAGACCTAAACCTTAACCCTAAACATAACCGTTCGTCTAAAATCTAAATTCTAGAACCCTAGGTCAGCAGAACCCTTATTTTCTATAACCCTAACGTTTTCTGACCTCTGGCTTTTAACTTTAGCTTACAGGTCTGCAGGACACTGAGTCTTCCTCACCTATCCCCCAACCTACCCTACCCCCCTCTTTCCTTGCCTTGGACCCTGTCCCGGGACCGTTTCCCTCTTTGTCTTTAATCCTATCCCCTTTCCACAACCCTTACCTTACTCAGTGCTCATGTGTGACCTTGAAGCCAGGGGCGTTCACTTTAAAGAATCCTAAGTCTTATTTTAACCATAGGTGTCGTATAGTGTCGGTAAACATAAACAGTACCCCAGCCTAGCCCAAAACACGATCGTTAGCCTTCTTTAATCTATCAGGCATCATATCTGGCGATCGTTAGTATGGAGAGTGCTGGAGATGAGGCCTGAGTTGCTGGCCCGTGCACCACGTAGTCTCTGGGTTCATCCTGGAGCTACGTCTTTTTACCCTAACCTAACCCAGCCAGTGCCGCCCTCGGTCACCTTGTCTTCCGGCCACCTCCACGGTTGATCTTAACCTGGTGGGCAGAGGTTAAAAAAAGCCTCCTTTCATAAATAACATGTATTAAATAATTTTCTAAATAAACTAATATCAATCTAAATGTAATTTAGACACCCACTCAGGCACCCTAGTAGTTGGGGGCAACAGTATCGAGGCTCACACATGAGCACGTGCTGTAACGTTTGGACCGAAAGGCACGGGATCTCCGTTGCGTAGGACGAACGAAAATTGAGGCTCGTAGGCGTCAGCACGATAAGAGATATGGGGGGAAGCTGTCTGAGGCGTAAGTGCATAGCCACGCTAAGGGGTCGACGGACATGGGTCTAGAGCATGATCTGGGGCTAGCCTGGATCTAGATTAGGGGTCAAGGCACCATCAAGGAAGAAAAGGAGGGCTGAGGCCTAAAAACGACCCATGCATTTCATGCCACCCTCGGAGGTTTGGGCCGCCCCGAGACGGAGGGCACTCTTTAGCTTAGGCTCAGATTGCGTGTCTTGACACTCTGGTTTATGCTGTCCTCGAGCAACCCTCTGTTGATCGCTGTCTGCCTCGTGATGCCCTAAAACAGGCGTCTGATGGTCCAATCTTGCCTCTTTCAGAGCGTTACAGCTCAGGCAAGCAGGATAGAACATGCGTCGTAGGTTATTAGGTCTAAAAACCATTTATCTAATTTATTCACTAAATAGGTCAAAGATCGATGATTAGGATATGAGGGAGATTGCAACTGTGATCCACCCTGATACAAAATGTTTTGGCTGAAACTTTGGCCCAAACTGCTAATTAGAGACGTTTATTAGAATATTTAACTTACATTAGCAAATTCTTACATTAGAAGCGTTAACAAATCTCTAATTATCACGTATAATGCGTCGTAGGTTATTAGAGTATGGACTAAAATCATTACAAAATATCTCTTATATTATTAAATAGGTCAAAGATCGTCTATTAGACATATGAGTGTGATTGCAACTGTGATCCACCCTTATACAAAAGGTGTAGGCCGCAACTGTGACCTAAACACTAAATTAGAGACGTGTATTAGATATTTTCATCCAAAATATTGAATTCTTACTTTAGTGGCGTTCCATATATTAAATATTTTTACCCTAGTGGCGATCCACAACCTGTTTGCAAATATCTGCATTGCAGTGGATCATGGGTATTCAATGTTGGAGTACATTTTAATGAATAACTCCAAAACGAGAAGAGATAGAACCGAACCGTTTTTTGCGTCGTGTTACTTATTACTTACTGAACAAATCAGAATATGATTTGTCATTTAAAACAACAAAACAAAAAAATGTTTAAATCTACCATGAGCGTGTATGTCATACCGTTTAAGGATATCGGCTGGTTTGCCACTGAAAATCACTTTGGCTGGGGATTTTACTGTCATGCGGATAGGATTTTCCTCTAGGGGAGCTACTCAGTAGAAGCTTGATGATCTGAATTTGGGGTCATCCGCTGGGATCAGATGCTCTCCACACACTTCCCGGAGCAACACTCTGTCCAAGTGGTTCCAGAAACCTAGCGGTGTTAACAAAAGGTCCACTGGCAGAGAGGTGAGTCTTGGTTATCTACCAGTCTTCACTCTATTTAAACTTAGTTTCACTTTATATCTTTGTATATGTACAGTGCTCCTCGTATTATGGTTCAGGTGATATTATAATGATCTCAGTTTAAATAATGTTTAACTCTAAGATTATTAGTGATGCTATTATCTGAAATAATACTTTAAAAATATTCACTTACCTAATTAAATAAACTAATACAAATAAATAAATAAACAAATATTTTATTCAATTGGCAATGGGACACGGGCCGAGGACTGATCGACCTACGGCTGGCCGCCATGGAGGAGGGTGTCTAGTAATAAAAGGCCGAAACACCCTATGATTCTATGGTTTACTACTGATGACGTGTCTCACCATTTAGGATATCGTTGGATTGAAGGGAATATTAATCTTAGCTCACACCCTTAATCCTAAATAGAATTTTGTGCCGTTCCAATCCCTGAACCCAAAACATAACCGGGAGTGTCTTTAACCGTTAGTTTCGAACCGTAGACCTAAACCTCTAACCTAATCATAACCATTAATTAGGAACGTAGCTTTTAGAACTTTATAGCTAAACATAACCATTAGTTTTGATCTCTAGACCTAAACCTTAACCCTAAACATAACCGTTCGTCTAAAATCTAAATTCTAGAACCCTAGGTCAGCAGAACCCTTATTTTCTATAACCCTAACGTTTTCTGACCTCTGGCTTTTAACTTTAGCTTACAGGTCTGCAGGACACTGAGTCTTCCTCACCTATCCCCCAACCTACCCTACCCCCCTCTTTCCTTGCCTTGGACCCTGTCCCGGGACCGTTTCCCTCTCTGTCTTTAATCCTATCCCCTTTCCACAACCCTTACCCTACTCAGTGCTCATGTGTGACCTTGAAGCCAGGGGCGTTCACTTTAAAGAATCCTAAGTCTTATTTTAACCATAGGTGTCGTATAATGTCGGTAAACATAAACAGTACCCCAGCCTAGCCCAAAACACGATCGTTAGCCTTCTTTAATCTATCAGGCATCATATCTGGCGATCGTTAGTCTGGAGAGTGCTGGAGATGAGGCCTGAGTTGCTGGCCCGTGCACCACGTAGTCTCTGGGTTCATCCTGGAGCTACGTCTTTTTACCCTAACCTAACACTAACCCTAACCCTATTAAAACCATCCCTTAAGTGTGGAATTAGGTTAGTCTGTTCCATCAATTATGAGACCAAACGTGTGTGCGTGTGTGTGTGAAAATGGCTGAATTGTTAATGCCACACCTTTGTCAAAACCCCATGAATTAGAGCTCAAGGTCTTGACTTCATTCAGTGTGTTTGTGAGAACGTGGGAGATTGTAAGAGTGTTTTCAGTGTCTATCTAGTGTAAGGCAGCATAAGATTGTGTGCAGTGTGTGTGTGTGTGTGTGTGTGTGTCTTCTTGTGGGTTACCCATAATGCACTGTAGGTGGTTTATAAATGCACAATTAAAGCTCTGTGGTCTGACACATGGATCTGGAGGTTAGATGGTCGGAGGAAGGTCTCTGTTCCTGAGATGTGTGATTAACACACACACACACACACACACACACACACACACACACACACACACACACACACACACACACACTATTTCCATGCTTCTGTATGTAGTGAGGCAGCAAGACAATCCATTTACATGTGAAGTTATAACGACAGTCCATAAACTCCATCACACTCTCTTCCCACACACACACACACACACACACACACACCACTAACAGAAGAGTTAGAGCTAGAGAATGTGTCTAAAGACAGGACATGGAAATATGATGAGACTGAACATTAAAGATAAGAGAAGATGATGATGATGATGATGAGGAGGACATTTACAGAAGACAAGAAGAGAAAGATGATGATGGAGCAGAATGAAAAGAAAACTGAGATATTTTTTCTATATTTTTCTAAAACTGAGATATTTTCATTCTCCTTCATCGTTTTTTACTCTACATTATTAAAGTTAAGCAGTGTGTGTTAGAGTGTGTGTGTGCAGTGCCGTGTATTAGTGTGTGTGTGCAGTGCCGTGTGTTAGTGTGTGTGTGCAGTGCCGTGTATTAGTGTGTGTGTGCAGTGCCGTGTGTTAGTGTGTGTGTGCAGTGACGTGTGTTAGTGTGTGTGTGCAGTGCCGTGTGTTAGTGTGTGTGTGCAGTGCCGTGTGTTAGTGTGTGTGTGCAGTGCCGTGTGTTAGTGTGTGTGTGCAGTGACGTGTGTTAGAGTGTGTGTGCAGTGACGTGTGTTAGAATGTGTGTGCAGTGACGTGTGTTAGAGTGTGTGTGCAGTGACGTGTGTTAGAGTGTGTGTGCAGTGACGTGTGTGTGCAGTGACGTGTGTTAGAGTGTGTGTGCAGTGACGTGTGTTAGAGTGTGTGTGTGCAGTGACGTGTGTTAGAGTGTGTGTGTGCAGTGACGTGTGTTAGAGTGTGTGTGTGCAGTGACGTGTGTTAGTGTGTGTGTGCAGTGCCGTGTGTTAGTGTGTGTGTGCAGTGCCGTGTGTTAGTGTGTGTGTGCAGTGACGTGTGTTAGAGTGTGTGTGCAGTGACGTGTGTTAGTGTGTGTGTGCAGTGACGTGTGTGTGCAGTGACGTGTGTTAGAGTGTGTGTGTGCAGTGACGTGTGTTAGAGTGTGTGTGTGCAGTGACGTGTGTTAGAGTGTGTGTGTGCAGTGACGTGTGTTAGTGTGTGTGTGCAGTGACGTGTGTTAGAGTGTGTGTGCAGTGACGTGTGTTAGAGTGTGTGTGTGCAGTGACGTGTGTTAGTGTGTGTGTGCAGTGACGTGTGTTAGTGTGTGTGTGCAGTGACGTGTGTTAGAGTGTGTGTGCAGTGACGTGTGTGTGCAGTGACGTGTGTTAGAGTGTGTGTGTGCAGTGACGTGTGTGCAGTGACGTGTGTTAGAGTGTGTGTGTGCAGTGACGTGTGTGCAGTGACGTGTGTTAGAGTGTGTGTGTGCAGTGACGTGTGTTAGTGTGTGTGTGTGTGGTAGAGTGTGTGTGTGTGCAGTGACGTGTGTGTGCAGTGACGTGTGTTAGAGTGTGTGTGTGCAGTGACGTGTGTGCAGTGACGTGTGTTAGAGTGTGTGTGTGCAGTGACGTGTGTTAGTGTGTGTGTGTGTGGTAGAGTGTGTGTGTGTGCAGTGCCGTGTGTTAGAGTGTGTGTGTGCAGTGACGTGTGTTAGAGTGTGTGTGTGTGGTAGAGTGTGTGTGTGTGGTAGAGTGTGTGTGTGTGTGCAGTGCCGTGTGTTAGTGTGTGTGTGCAGTGCCGTGTGTTAGTGTGTGTGTGCAGTGACGTGTGTTAGTGTGTGTGTGTGCAGTGACGTGTGTGTGCAGTGACGTGTGTTAGAGTGTGTGTGTGCAGTGACGTGTGTTAGTGTGTGTGTGTGTGGTAGAGTGTGTGTGTGTGGTAGAGTGTGTGTGTGTGGTAGAGTGTGTGTGTGTGGTAGAGTGTGTGTGTGTGTGCAGTGACGTGTGTTAGAGTGTGTGTGTGCAGTGACGTGTGTGTGCAGTGACGTGTGTTAGAGTGTGTGTGTGCAGTGACGTGTGTTAGTGTGTGTGTGTGCAGTGACGTGTGTTAGAGTGTGTGTGTGCAGTGACGTGTGTTAGTGTGTGTGTGCAGTGACGTGTGTTAGAGTGTGTGTGCAGTGACGTGTGTTAGAGTGTGTGTGCAGTGACGTGTGTTAGAGTGTGTGTGCAGTGACGTGTGTGTGCAGTGACGTGTGTTAGAGTGTGTGTGTGCAGTGACGTGTGTGCAGTGACGTGTGTTAGAGTGTGTGTGTGCAGTGACGTGTGTTAGAGTGTGTGTGTGTGTGCAGTGACGTGTGTTAGTGTGTGTGTTCAGTGAGCGTTAGAGGTGAGAAGAGGAGCCAAAACAAGTAAGAGTAGCTGTACTTCAAAATAATATTACTCAAGTAGAAGTAAAAAGATATTCGGTGAAAAGATACTCGAGTACTCAGTAACTGCTTCATCGTAATGTCCGTTTTAAAAAATATATAAATTATAATAATTATATAATCGTGTACACACACACACACAAACACACACACACATACACAGTGGAACCTTGGATTTGTTTCGGAAGTGGGCTCGTATTCCAAAACACTCATAAACCAAATCCTATTTTCCCATAAGAAATAATGGAAATGCCAAAAAAAAAAAAACTAAAAATAATGAATATTAAATATAAAATACAAATAAAACAAATTAACCTGCACTTTACCTTTGAAAAAAAGTAAAAATAAAAACCTCAGATATGTGAAATTACACATGTGAAAGTGTGTGTGTGTTTGGCAGACGACACTGCAGTATGAAGCTGTTCTCGTGCTTTGTATATGATGTCTGGGACGCATCACATTCTTTGGGATGCATAAAAATGTACAACACGTGTGTTAGTGATTAATTCTGTACTGAAATATCCTCATATATTCACAGACTGTTAACTTTAATTGTGCATATAATGCTACTTTAACATATAATCACACAAACATGACAAAAGCATTCTACACTCCCTGCAAGACTGTACACTAACCGCCAGATCGCGTCAGTAGCAGCGTGGATTTATATCCGTTCCGCAAAATTAGAGAAAGATGCGGAAACTTCTGTTTGCTCCTGGTCAGACGGAGTCATGTGATCATTGTTGCTGCGTCTGATTGGTGAAACAGTCATGCGGTAGATCTAACGGCTGAATGTAGCGCAGTAAGAGGAGCGCGTCTTCTTCATAAATCTACTCCAGTAAAAGGAAAAAGTTATTTTTTTTCCAAAACGTTACTCAAATTAACGGGGTAAATGTAACTCATTACTACACACCTCTGGTTAGCTCATTAGCATGCTAGCTCTTTATTGTGTTTGTTAGCGAGCGGCTAAGAGGGTGTGAAGGAGGCGCTGTGTGTGTGAGTGTGTGTGTGAGAGCGGGACTTAGATCAGTGTTGGAATGCAGGAAGTGTCTCCAGTCTTTATAGGGCAAAACAACAGCAACAACAACAACAACAACGCAGTATTTCTGCCCAACATTCATCTTTTTTTCTTTCTAATCCGTCAATTATTCCACTTTTTCCTCCATCATTCATTGTGTATCATTCTTCTGCTTTTTATCAGTAATCCATTCTCTCTCTCTCGCTCTCATGCAATCAGCTTTTCTTCAGCTGTATAAAATGCCTCCTGCCTTTCATTGCTATTCCCCTCCACTCCTCCTCTCCTTTTTGCTTTTTGTTGCTCAGTCTCTTTCTGAAATGTTCTTAGTTATAAATCTCAGTGCCAGGAGAAGGAAGCGCGTGCGGAGAAAAGCTGGAGAATGAATGGAGGGCTGCTGCCGCCTTGTGCGTGTGTGTGTGTGTGTGTGCATGTGTGTGCGTGTGCGCACGCTGTCCTTTTACTTTGTGCACAATAGAAAAGCAGTGAAGAGGTTTTTGTGTTCTTATTCTCTCAGGCTCATGACCTCTCTGTATTCATCTCAATATTCGACGCTCCGGCTCCACACACACTCCCACACTTTAATGTTAATCTTACTTTCCAGAATGATTTTCTAACTTGCATCATCTGCATCCAAAACCCCAGAACAAGTGGCCAAGGCTGCTGCGTTCCACCGCGTGGCTCTGTTAGGGAACGGGTTTCATCAAAGCAAACTGAAAGCAGACGTGAAGATCAACATCTAACCAGCAGAAGTGGATTTGCTACCCCAGCTTTCTGCTTTGTCCCTGCTATGAGTCCGGGAGCATGAGCTTCATCAGGACCAGCATCATGTGCACACAGGACCAGAGCACTGATCAACACCAAGTAACCTTCATTTCAGTCCAACAAAGGACTTTGACCTTGTAGTGTCATTGGGCTCAACAAACCTGGCATCACCTCCAGACAAGGCCTCCAACATAACGCTCCTAACCATTCTCTGAGCGTTCTGCAAACTCCTGGACCCCCTGGGAAAAACACCCAACAGATACTGTATGGGAGGAGGAATACAGAAATGTCAATTTCATGCTTATATTAAAGGAAAGAGAAAGATCATAAACACAAACGTACAAAATGATAAACGTGAATGGAAAGAGGAACTGATGAAGCTTAGACACTGTGATTAAGGGTGTAAAGATTAGTTATACATGAGTGTAAATGTGAGAGTTGTATGTGAGTGTATATGTACAGTAAGTGATGAGTCGTTCATGAACTATTTGTTCTTTTTGAACGAGTCTTTAATGTGACTCAGAAGAACAAGTCTTCTCGGAGAGTGATTCGTTCATTCTCTACTGGGCGCTCATGTGCAAATCATCGCAAAACCTCCGTAGGTTCTGTACAGGAAACAGAAATGAGTTAACTCTGAGTCTTTGGTCCGAGTCGTTCGTTCTTTTGTCACGTGACTCCCATAGACGCTATGAAGTGCAATAGATTCAAAAGAACGAACGGCTCAGTGTAGAAAACTCTTGAGAAGAGCCGCTCAATTCTGTTCCCTGTGTAATGCACTTTTTTTGTCATCTGACAAAATAACGAACGACTCGCACCAGAAGATCTGATGGTGAGCTGCTCATTCTGTTTATCATATGTCCTTAGCTGCACTGTAATATTTTCATTACTGGAACTATAGACAAAATGTGTGTATGTAAACGTGTTGGTATATTTACAGAAAATTTTACATTTTATGTTATTTCTGATCAAAAGAATGAAATGAACTAAATGACTCAAACATTCGTTCATTTTAATGAACGAGATTCAAAGAACCGAGTCAGTAAAATCATCCAAACTTCCCATCACTGCTATATGTGAGTGTTGTGTCTCAGTGTATACAGTATGTGAGTGCGTGTGTGAGTGTCTATGTGAGTGTATATAGTATGTGAGAGTCTGTGCGAGTGTATATGTGAGTGTATATGTGAGTGTATATGTGAGTGTATATGTGAGTGTATATAGTATGTGAGAGTCTGTGCGAGTGTGTATGCGAGTGTGTATGCGAGTGTGTATGCGAGTGTGTATGCGAGTGTGTATGCGAGTGTGTATGCGAGTGTGTATGCGAGTGTATATGCAAGTGTGTCTGTGAGTGTATATAGTATGTGAGAGTCTGTGCGAGTGTATATGTGAGTGTATATGTGAGTGTATATGTGAGTGTCTATGTGAGTGTCTATGTGAGTGTCTATGTGAGTGTCTATGTGAGTGTCTATGTGAGTGTCTATAGTATGTGAGTGTCTGTGCGAGTGTCTGTGCGAGTGTCTGTGCGAGTGTCTGTGCATGTGAGTGTGTATGCGAGTGTGTATGCGAGTGTGTGTGAGTGTATACAGTATGCGAGAGTCTATGCGAGAGTCTATGCGAGTGTATACAGTATGTGAGTGTCTACAGTATGTGAGAGTCTATGCTAGTGTATATCTGAGTGTTTGTGAGTGTGTATGTGAGTGTATATGTGAGTGTATACAGTATGTGAGAGTCTATGTGAGTGTATATGTGAGTGTGTATGTGAGTGTATGTGTGTGTATATATGTGTGTGTATATATGTGTGTGTATATATGTGTGTGTATATATGTGTGTGTATATATGTGAGTGTGTATGTGAGTGTATATGAGTGTATACAGTATGTGAGAGTCTATGCGAGTGTATATGTGAGTGTATATGTGAGTGTATATGTGAGTGTATATAGTATGTGAGAGTCTGTGCGAGTGTGTATGCGAGTGTGTATGCGAGTGTGTATGCGAGTGTGTATGCGAGTGTGTATGCGAGTGTATATGCAAGTGTGTCTGTGAGTGTATATAGTATGTGAGAGTCTGTGCGAGTGTATATGTGAGTGTATATGTGAGTGTCTATGTGAGTGTCTATGTGAGTGTCTATGTGAGTGTCTATAGTATGTGAGTGTCTGTGCGAGTGTCTGTGCGAGTGTCTGTGCGAGTGTCTGTGCATGTGAGTGTGTATGCGAGTGTGTATGCGAGTGTGTGTGAGTGTATACAGTATGCGAGAGTCTATGCGAGAGTCTATGCGAGTGTATACAGTATGTGAGTGTCTACAGTATGTGAGAGTCTATGCTAGTGTATATCTGAGTGTTTGTGAGTGTGTATGTGAGTGTATATGTGAGTGTATACAGTATGTGAGAGTCTATGTGAGTGTATATGTGAGTGTGTATGTGAGTGTATATGCGAGTGTATGTGTGTGTATATATGTGTGTATATATGTGTGTGTATATATGTGTGTGTATATATGTGTGTGTATATATGTGAGTGTGTATGTGAGTGTATATGAGTGTATACAGTATGTGAGAGTCTATGCGAGTATATATGTGTGTGTATATGTGAGTGTATATGTGAGTGTCTATGTGAGTATACAGTATGTGAGTGTATATGTGAGTGTGTATGTGAGTGTGTATGTGAGTGTGTATGTGAGTGTATATGTGAGTGTATATGTGAGTGTATACAGTATGTGAGAGTCTATGCGAGTATATATGTGTGTGTATATATGAGTGTATATATGAGTGTATATGTGAGTGTCTATGTGAGTATACAGTATGTGAGTGTGTATGTGAGTGTATATGTGAGTGTATATGTGAGTATATATGTGAGTGTATATGTGAGTATATATGTGAGTGTATACAGTATGCGAGTGTATATGTAAGTGTATATGTAAGTGTATATGTGAGAGTATATGTGAGAGTATATGTGAGAGTATATGTGAGAGTATATGTGAGTGTATATGCAAGTGTGTGTGTGAGTGTATATAGTATGTGAGAGTCTGTGCGAGTGTATATGTGAGTGTCTATGTGAGTGTATATAGTATGTGAGAGTCTGTGCGAGTGTATATGTGAGTGTATATGTGAGTGTCTATGTGAGTGTCTATGTGAGTGTCTATGTGAGTGTCTATGTGAGTGTCTATGTGAGTGTCTATGTGAGTGTATATAGTATGTGAGAGTCTGTGCGAGTGTATATGTGAGTGTATATGTGAGTGTATACAGTATGTGAGAGTCTATGCGAGTGTATATGCGAGTGTATATGCGAGTGTATATGCGAGTGTATATGTGAGTGTATATGTGAGTGTATACAGTATGCGAGTGTCTATGCGAGTGTATACAGTATGTGAGTGTCTACAGTATGTGAGAGTCTATGCTAGTGTATATCTGAGTGTTTGTGAGTGTGTATGTGAGTGTATATGTGAGTGTATACAGTATGTGAGAGTCTATGCGAGTGTATATGCGAGTGTATATGCGAGTGTATGTGTGTGTATATATGTAAGTGTCTATGTGAGTGTATACAGTATGTGAGAGTCTATGCGAGTATATATGTGAGTGTATATGTGAGTATACAGTATGTGAGTGTGTATGCGAGTGTATATGAGAGTGTATATGTGAGTGTGTGTGAGTGTATACAGTATGCGAGTGTCTATGCGAGTGTCTATGCGAGTCTCTACAGTATGTGTGTGTATATGTGAGTGGATACAGTATGTGTGTGTATATGTGTGTGGATACAGTATGTGTGTGTATATGTGTGTGTATATGTGAGTGGATACAGTATGTGTGTGTATATGTGAGTGGATACAGTATGTGTGTGTATATGTGAGTGGATACAGTATGTGTGTGTATATGTGTGTGTATATGTGAGTGGATACAGTATGTGTGTGTATATGTGAGTGGATACAGTATGTGTGTGTATATGTGAGTGGATACAGTATGTGAGTGTATATGTGTGTGTATATGTGTGTGTATATGTGAGTGGATACAGTATGTGTGTGTATATGTGAGTGGATACAGTATGTGTGTGTATATGTGAGTGGATACAGTATGTGTGTGTATATGTGAGTGGATACAGTATGTGTGTGTATATGTGTGTGTATATGTGAGTGGATACAGTATGTGTGTGTATATGTGAGTGGATACAGTATGTGTGTGTATATGTGAGTGGATACAGTATGTGAGTGTATATGTGTGTGTATATGTGTGTGTATATGTGAGTGGATACAGTATGTGTGTGTATATGTGTGTGTATATGTGAGTGGATACAGTATGTGTGTGTATATGTGAGTGGATACAGTATGTGTGTGTATATGTGAGTGGATACAGTATGTGTGTGTATATGTGTGTGGATACAGTATGTGTGTGTATATGTGAGTGGATACAGTATGTGTGTGTATATGTTTGTGTATATGTGTGTGGATACAGTATGTGTGTGTATATGTGTGTGTATATGTGAGTGGATACAGTATGTGTGTGTATATGTGAGTGGATACAGTATGTGTGTGTATATGTGTGTGTATATGTGAGTGGATACAGTATGTGTGTGTATATGTGAGTGGATACAGTATGTGTGTGTATATGTGAGTGGATACAGTATGTGAGTGTATATGTGTGTGTATATGTGTGTGTATATGTGAGTGGATACAGTATGTGTGTGTATATGTGTGTGTATATGTGAGTGGATACAGTATGTGTGTGTATATGTGAGTGGATACAGTATGTGTGTGTATATGTGAGTGGATACAGTATGTGTGTGTATATGTTTGTGTATATGTGTGTGGATACAGTATGTGTGTGTATATGTGAGTGGATACAGTATCTGTGTGTATATGTGAGTGGATACAGTATGTGTGTGTATATGTGTGTGTATATGTGAGTGGATACAGTATGTGTGTGTATATGTGAGTGGATACAGTATGTGTGTGTATATGTGAGTGGATACAGTATGTGTGTGTATATGTGAGTGGATACAGTATGTGTGTGTATATGTGTGTGTATATGTGAGTGGATACAGTATGTGTGTGTATATGTGAGTGGATACAGTATGTGAGTGTATATGTGTGTGTATATGTGTGTGTATATGTGAGTGGATACAGTATGTGAGTGTATATGTGAGTGTATATGTGAGTGTATATGTGAGTGGATACAGTATGTGAGTGTATATGTGAGTGGATACAGTATGTGTGTGTATATGTGAGTGTATATGTGAGTGTATATGTGAGTGGATACAGTATGTGAGTGTATATGTGAGTGGATACAGTATGTGTGTGTATATGTGTGTGTATATGTGTGTGTATATGTGAGTGGATACAGTATGTGTGTGTATATGTGTGTGTATATGTGAGTGGATACAGTATGTGTGTGTATATGTGAGTGGATACAGTATGTGTGTGTATATGTGTGTGTATATGTGTGTGTATATGTGAGTGGATACAGTATGTGTGTGTATATGTGAGTGGATACAGTATGTGTGTGTATATGTGTGTGTATATGTGTGTGTATATGTGAGTGGATACAGTATGTGTGTGTATATGTGAGTGGATACAGTATGTGTGTGTATATGTGAGTGGATACAGTATGTGTGTGTATATGTGTGTGTATATGTGAGTGGATACAGTATGTGTGTGTATATGTGAGTGGATACAGTATGTGTGTATATGTGAGTGGATACAGTATGTGAGTGTATATGTGTGTGTATATGTGTGTGTATATGTGAGTGGATACAGTATGTGTGTGTATATGTGAGTGGATACAGTATGTGTGTGTATATGTGAGTGGATACAGTATGTGTGTGTATATGTGAGTGGATACAGTATGTGTGTGTATATGTGAGTGGATACAGTATGTGTGTGTATATGTGAGTGGATACAGTATGTGAGTGTATATGTGTGTGTATATGTGTGTGTATATGTGAGTGGATACAGTATGTGTGTGTATATGTGTGTGTATATGTGAGTGGATACAGTATGTGTGTGTATATGTGAGTGGATACAGTATGTGTGTGTATATGTGAGTGGATACAGTATGTGTGTGTATATGTGAGTGGATACAGTATGTGTGTGTATATGTGTGTGGATACAGTATGTGTGTGTATATGTGAGTGGATACAGTATGTGTGTGTATATGTTTGTGTATATGTGTGTGGATACAGTATGTGTGTGTATATGTGTGTGTATATGTGAGTGGATACAGTATGTGTGTGTATATGTGAGTGGATACAGTATGTGTGTGTATATGTGTGTGTATATGTGAGTGGATACAGTATGTGTGTGTATATGTGAGTGGATACAGTATGTGTGTGTATATGTGAGTGGATACAGTATGTGAGTGTATATGTGTGTGTATATGTGAGTGGATACAGTATGTGTGTGTATATGTGTGTGTATATGTGAGTGGATACAGTATGTGTGTGTATATGTGAGTGGATACAGTATGTGTGTGTATATGTGAGTGGATACAGTATGTGTGTGTATATGTGAGTGGATACAGTATGTGTGTGTATATGTTTGTGTATATGTGTGTGGATACAGTATGTGTGTGTATATGTGTGTGTATATGTGAGTGGATACAGTATGTGTGTGTATATGTGAGTGGATACAGTATGTGTGTGTATATGTGTGTGTATATGTGTGTGTATATGTGAGTGGATACAGTATGTGTGTGTATATGTGAGTGGATACAGTATGTGTGTGTATATGTGAGTGGATACAGTATGTGTGTGTATATGTGTGTGTATATGTGTGTGTATATGTGAGTGGATACAGTATGTGTGTGTATATGTGTGTGTATATGTGTGTGTATATGTGAGTGGATACAGTATGTGAGTGTATATGTGTGTGTATATGTGTGTGTATATGTGAGTGGATACAGTATGTGTGTGTATATGTGTGTGTATATGTGTGTGTATATGTGAGTGGATACAGTATGTGAGTGTATATGTGTGTGTATATGTGAGTGTATATGTGAGTGGATACAGTATGTGAGTGTATATGTGAGTGGATACAGTATGTGTGTGTATATGTGTGTGTATATGTGTGTGTATATGTGAGTGGATACAGTATGTGTGTGTATATGTGAGTGTATATGTGAGTGTATATGTGAGTGGATACAGTATGTGTGTGTATATGTGTGTGTATATGTGTGTGTATATGTGAGTGGATACAGTATGTGTGTGTATATGTGTGTGTATATGTGAGTGGATACAGTATGTGTGTGTATATGTGAGTGGATACAGTATGTGTGTGTATATGTGTGTGTATATGTGTGTGTATATGTGAGTGGATACAGTATGTGTGTGTATATGTGAGTGGATACAGTATGTGTGTGTATATGTGAGTGGATACAGTATGTGAGTGTATATGTGAGTGTATATGTGAGTGTATATGTGTGTGTATATGTGTGTGTATATGTGAGTGGATACAGTATGTGAGTGTATATGTGAGTGTATATGTGAGTGTATATGTGAGTGGATACAGTATGTGAGTGTATATGTGAGTGGATACAGTATGTGTGTGTATATGTGAGTGGATACAGTATGTGTGTGTATATGTGTGTGTATATGTGTGTGTATATGTGAGTGGATACAGTATGTGTGTGTATATGTGTGTGTATATGTGAGTGGATACAGTATGTGTGTGTATATGTGAGTGGATACAGTATGTGAGTGTATATGTGAGTGTATATGTGAGTGTATATGTGTGTGTATATGTGTGTGGATACAGTATGTGTGTGTATATGTGTGTGGATACAGTATGTGTGTGTATATGTTTGTGTATATGTGAGTGGATACAGTATGTGTGTGTATATGTGAGTGGATACAGTATGTGTGTGTATATGTGTGTGTATATGTGAGTGGATACAGTATGTGAGTGTATATGTGAGTGTATATGTGAGTGTATATGTGAGTGGATACAGTATGTGAGTGTATATGTGAGTATATATATATGAGTGGATACAGTATGTGAGTGTATATGTGAGTGTATATGTGAGTGTATATGTGAGTGGATACAGTATGTGAGTGTATATGTGAGTGTATATGTGAGTGTATATGTGAGTGGATACAGTATGTGAGTGTATATGTGAGTATATATATATGAGTGGATATGTGAGTGTATACAGTATGTGAGAGTGTTACGACCCAGTCTAGGGTTGGGCCGCACAGCAATATTAAGGGTGAGTAATTGTAAGCTGGGGAAAGAGAGGAACTTAAGGAACTCAAGAAAGATGCACATGTAGTAGAGTGTAAATTATATTTGAAGGAAGCAATATTTACAATGTAACCGGTGTAACTTCAGGGTGGGCCAAGGCCAAAACAACAAACAGAAAACTCTAGAAAAAAAAAGCTCTAACTTCCCTGTAAAGGAAAACAGAAATAAAACACAATTTGCTCCCCTAACTCCCTATCCATAAACAGTGAAGAAAAAAAAAACCCACACACAACAAAACAAAATGGCAGCCACACCCCTACAACCAGTGGGAAAAAAGGAATATATACATTAAACTCTACCACCTTACACAGAGCTAGACAGTTACATTTACAAATTTCCCAAGATAACTAAGCCACAAGGGCAGACCCATAGACCAAATATATTGAACCAAAATCAAACAATCAACTATCAGAAACAGCAAACACAACAGACAAAGAATATGCTGAGTAGCCAAAAGCCACCCCCAGCACTGGCTTCTGGAGTGGTTAAATACTGTCGAACAATGATGATGTCATCGGGGCGGAGACAATCACACAAGCCGGTGGAGAGACACGGGAGAGTTGCAAGTCCTGGATTGGAATCAGGAATGGACTGACCTGCACACATGGAATACATATACACACACACACACACACACACACACACACACAACAACAAACAACCTGACCCCAGCAGGTTGTAACAAGAGTCTATGCGAGTGTATATATAAGTGTATATGTGTGTGTATATGTGAGTGTATATGTGAGTATATATGTGAGTGTACAGTATATGGGAGTGTATATGTGAGTGTATACAGTATGTGAGTGTATATGTGAGTGTATATGTGAGTGTATATGTGTGTGGATACAGTATGTGAGTATATGTGAGTATATATGTGAGTATATATGAGTGGATATGTGAGTGTATACAGTATGTGAGAGTCTATGCGAGTGTCTATGGAAGTGTATATGTGAGTGTATATGAGTTTATATGTGTGTGTATATATGAGTGTATATGTGAGTATATATGTGAGTGTATAAGTGAGTGTATACAGTATGTGAGTGTATATGTGTGTGTATATGTGAGTATATATGTGAGTGTATAAGTGAGTGTATACAGTATGTGAGTGTATATGTGAGTGTATATGCGAGTGTATATGTGAGTGTGTGTGAGTGTATACAGTATGTGAGAGTCTTTGTGAGTGTATGTCAGTGTATGTGAGTATATATGAGTGTATATGTGAGTGTATACAGTATGTGAGTGTATATGTGAGTGTATACAGTATGTGAGTATATATGTGAGTATATATGTGAGTATATATGTGAGTGTATATGTGAGTATATATGTGAGTGTATGTGTGTGTATGTGAGTGTATACAGTATGTGAGTGTATGTGAGTGTATATGCGAGTGTTTGTGAGTGTATACAGTATGTGAGAGTCTATGCGAGTGTATATCTGAGTGTCTATGTGAGTGTCTATGTGAGTGTCTATGTGAGTGTCTATGTGAGTGTGTATGTGAGTGTGTATGTGAGTGTCTTTGTGAGTGTATATGTGAGTGTCTACAGTATGTGAGTGTGTATGTGAGTGTGTATGTGAGTGTATATGTGTGTGTATACAGTATGTGAGTGTATATGCGAGTGTGTATGTGAGTGTATATAGTATGTGAGAGTCTATGCGAGTGTGTATGTGACTGTTGTATCTCAGTGTATATTGAAGTATATATGCGAGTGTGTATGGGAGTGTGTGATCATACACATGAGTGTATATATCAGTCTATATGCGAGTGTGTATGCGAGTGTGTATGTGAGTGTATATAGTATGTGAGAGCCTATGCGGGTGTATATGTGAGTGTATATTTGAGTGTATATGTGAGTGTATATGTGAGTGTATACAGTATGTGAGAGTCTATGCGAGTGTCTATGCGAGTGTCTATGCGAGTATATATGTGAGTATATATGTGAGTGTATACAGTATGTGAGTGTATATCTGAGTGTGTGTGAGTGTATACAGTATGTGAGAGTCTATGCGAGTGTATATCTGAGTGTCTATGTGAGTGTGTATGTGAGTGTCTTATGTATGTGAGTGTATATGTGCGTGTATGTGTGTATATGTGAGTGTATACTATATGTGAGTGTATATGTGTGTGTATATGTGAGTGGATACAGTATGTGAGTATATGTGAGTATATACAGTATGTGAGTGTATGTGTGTGTATGAGTGGATATGTGAGTGTATGTGTGTGTATATGTGAGTATATATGTGAGTGTACAGTATATGTGAGTGTATATGTGAGTGTATATGTGAGTATATAAGTGAGTGTATACAGTATGTGAGTGTATACAGTATGTGAGTGTATACAGTATGTGAGTGTATATGTGAGTGTCTATGTGAGTGGATACATATACACTCTGCGCTCTGACCCCAGTTACGCTGGGATATGCGAAGAAGGAATTTCACTGTGCTGTAATGTATATGTGACAAAGGCTTTACTTTACTTACAGTATGTCAGTGTATATGTCAGTTTATATGTGAGTATATATGTGAGCGTATATGTGAGTGTATGTGTGTGTGTATGTGAGTGTCTACAGTATGTGAGTGTATATGTGAGTGTATATGAGTGTACATGTGAGTGTGTATGTGAGTGTATATGAGTGTACATGTGAGTGTGTATGTGAGTGTATATGTGAGTGTATACAGTATGTGAGTGTATATGTGAGTGTAAACAGTATGTGAGTGTATATGTGAGTGTATGTGAGTGTCTACAGTATGTGAGTGTATATGTGAGTGTATATGAGTGTACATGTGAGTGTGTATGTGAGTGTATATGTGAGTGTATACAGTATGTGTGTGTATATGTGAGTGTATATGTGAGTGTATGAGTGTACATGTGAGTGTGTATGTGAGTGTATATGTGAGTGTATACAGTATGTGTGTGTATATGTGAGTGTATATGTGAGTGTATACAGTATGTGAGAGTCTATGCGAGTGTATATATGAGTGTATATGTGAGTGTATACAGTGTGTGTGTATATGTGAGTGTATATGTGAGTGTATACAGTATGTGTGTATATGTGAGTGTCTACAGTATGTGAGTGTATATGTGAGTGTATATGAGTGTACATGTGAGTGTGTATGTGAGTGTATATGTGAGTGTATACAGTATGTGTGTGTATATGTGAGTGTATATGTGAGTGTATGAGTGTACATGTGAGTGTGTATGTGAGTGTATATGTGAGTGTATACAGTATGTGTGTGTATATGTGAGTGTATATGTGAGTGTATACAGTATGTGAGAGTCTATGCGAGTGTATATATGAGTGTATATGTGAGTGTATACAGTGTGTGTGTATATGTGAGTGTATATGTGAGTGTATACAGTATGTGTGTATATGTGAGTGTATACAGTATGTGAGTGTATATGTGAGTGTATATGAGTGTACATGTGAGTGTGTATGTGAGTGTATATGTGAGTGTATACAGTATGTGTGTGTATATGTGAGTGTATATGTGAGTGTATACAGTATGTGAGAGTCTATGCGAGTGTATATATGAGTGTATATGTGAGTGTATACAGTATGTGAGTGTATATGTGAGTGTATACAGTATGTGAGTGTATATGTGAGTGTATACAGTATGTGAGAGTCTATGCGAGTGTATATGAGTGCACATGTGAGTGTCTATATCAGTCTATATGCGAGTATATATGTGAGTGTATATGCGAGTGTATACAGTATGTGAGAGTCTGTGAGTGTATATATCAGTCTATATTTGAGTGTATATGCGAGTGTATATTTGAGTATATATGTGAGTGTGTATGTGAGTGTGTATGTGAGTGTATATGTGAGTGTATATGTCAAGTCAAGTCAATTTTATTTATATAGCGCTTTTAACAATTGACATTGTCGCAAAGCAGCTTTACACAATAAAAAGAAGTAAGTTTTTATGCAATGTATATGAATCAAAATGATAAGATTGTCCCTGATGAGCAAGCCGAGGGGGACGGTGGCAAGGAAAAACTCCCTGAGATGGTAATAGGAAGAAACCTTGAGAGGAACCAGACTCAACAGGGAACCCATCCTCATCTGGGTGATAACGGAGAGCAGGGATTGATCAGCATAATAATGTGTACTGGAAATTCAGTGTAACAGGAGATGTGTTAAAATTAAAATTAAAAGGAGTCCAGGTTGTTCCCGGAGGCTCAGGTAGACTGTAGGAGATTCCAGTCCTGAGCTATCGAACAACTGAAGTCACAGGTCCCCAGAGCATCACTCGATGACAGGAGAGTCTTCATGGAAACCATCCCCAGCCACCACACGAATCCAGGCAGACCACACGGGGCATCCATGCGACGAGATCTCCAACCAGAAGCAGGACTCCAGGACGGGTTAGACGGCTCCATAGGGCAGAGGGGTCTGGATCACTGGCAACTCAGGAGCGAACATGTATAGCTCGACAGAGAGACAGAGAGAGGGAAAGAAGAGAGAGAGAGAGAGAAGAGAGCAGAAAAGGAGAGAACAGAAAATAAGGAGAGATGGCAGTTAGGTCTGGTCACAGTCAACATGTATAAGGTGAATGTATTCAGTGCAAAGTGCAAGCAGGGACTCCGGCAGGACTAACTATAACAGCATCACTAAAAGGGAGAGCCAGAAGGAAACACAGACATGAGGGGGAACTGAGATGTAAAGCAACCAATCACCTCACCGTCAACAAACCTGAGTGAACAATGAGAGTGGGGAGGACAGCATCTAAACATACCAGTTCACCAGAATACTCTACGTCCATGAGTCCCCCAGATCTGCTCCTTTACCTAAGGCTCATCTATTTACAAACATGCTGCGCTAAATAAATAGGTTTTTAGCCTAGACTTAAACACTGAGACTGTGTCTGAGTCCCAAGCATTAATAGGAAGACTATTCCATAACTTTGGGGCTTTGTAAGAAAAAGCTCCGCCCCCTGCTGTAGTTTTAATAATACGTGGTACTGACAGGCAGCCTGCATTCTTTGATGGAAGTAGGCGTGGCGGATCGTAAGACACTAGCAGTTCACTCAGATACTGTGGCGCGAGACCATTTAGTGCTTTAAATGTCAACAGTAGTATCTTAAAATGGATGTGAAATTTCACAGGGAGCCAATGCAGTGTAGATAAGATAGGGGTGATGTGCTCGTATCTTCTGGTTCTAGTGAGGACTCTCGCTGCTGCATTCTGTACTAACTGAAGCTTGTTTATACACCTAGTTGAACAACCAGACAGTAAGGCATTACAATAGTCCAACCTAGAGGTGATAAAAGCATGAACTAGTTTTTCTGCATCATTTAGTGACAATATGTTTCTTATCTTGGCAATATTTCTAAGGTGAAAGAAAGCTATCCTGGTGATATTATCTACATGAGCTTCAAACGAAAGGCTGGAATCTATAATCACTCCGAGGTCTTTTACTGTTGCACTTGATGGAACAGAAAGGCCATCTAAAGTTACAGTGTGATCAGAAAGCTTACTTCTAGCTGCTTGTGGTCCTATGACCAGAACTTCTGTCTTATCAGGACTAAGCAGAAGAAAATTAATTAACATCCTGTGAGTGTGTATGTGAGTGTGTATGCGAGTGTGTATGCGAGTGTATGAGTGTATATGTCAGTGTATATGCGAGTGTGCGATATGTGACGATTATATGTGATAATGATTGATGGATGTGATGCTGTAGGTTTTATCTCTCAGCTCCAGAGTCGGTGTGTCAGTCTGATTGCTGCGCTGATGAACGTGTGATTTGGAACAATGGCTTTATATCCTGAGGTTCATTTTCCATCAGCCGTTTAAATTACTGCAGTAACGCTTCACTTCCTGGATTAGAAATGCTCGACAAAATCACAATTACGCAGGTGAGTTTACTGTGAGCACTAAACCTCTCTTATTGTCCTGAACATAATAAACAGCTCCTGCGGCAAAACCTGGATATAGTCTTCTTTAATTACAGAATAAATCCTGAAAGAATAAGAGCTGATTTGTGACCGGAACGCGTCTGTCAGTTACTGACGTCCTCACTGGAGATTAGAAACCTTTTCATCTCTTCTGTCCACTGCGGCATTTACACTCTGATTGATCATGTTTCTTTTTGCACTGGAGCTCAGAATAAAGTCTTTTATCCCACACACACACACACACACACACACACACACACACTGTGTTCATACTTGAATGAGGTTTTTAGGGTTAATTTATTAAAATTATGTTTGTGCCTAATAAGAGACTTGCAATGTCCATGCTGTAACCATAACAACGCAGGTCTGCCGAGTTCTCGCTAGAACTTAAATCAGATTTATTTTTATTAATGCATTTTATTTCTCTAAATGCAGTCAGTTTGTGTTACATCTGGCTTTGGAGGCAGAAATGCAGAAGAAAAGACACTCCTGTACCTGGGCTGCATCATTTTATTTTCTGTTTGAATCTGCAGTTGAAAATAAAATCATGAGAAATTATGAGTTAAAAAGTTTTGGCACCCTCAGATTCACACATGCTGTTTAAACTTAATAGCAGGTTTCTCACTCAGACCTTCATCCTGACTCTTCACACGTCTTTTCACTGAGTTCCTCATTAAACTGCTAATTGATTAACCTGGTGGGAAATATAAGTGTGCGAGAGAAATAGAAGACTTCTGAAAGCTCTCTGCTCTGACACTCACACACACACTCACACACACCATAGAGTTTAAATATGACATGATGCGTTTATGCGTAGCACATTTCATAGACAAAGGCATTTCAGAACGCTTTACTGAGGCCTAAATACATCATAAAGGAGGAATGTTCTTAGATTGGACTTCGAGATGATCAGATTTGGAGTGTGCCTGATCACAGCTGCCCTGACTCTAAGCACTGCTCACCGGCGATCTCACATCATTTAATGTAAATCTAATGAACAACAATCAGGAGTAAATGAGGACACATGGACATGTGCAGCGCTTCAGAGACGCGCTCAGGGTGTGAACACGGACACGTCACACTGAGGTGAGCCTGAGGTTAATGCGTGTAACGCTCAGGGGAGGTGGAGTATTACAGATGAGCTGCTGAGACAAAACAAACATCAGACACTCTTACACAGCCTTTATCTTTGGCTACAGCGTGCATCAAGAATGGCACTGTTTCAACAACCTCATGCATCATGACAACATTCACTTCAGTCCAGAGGTGCATTAACATTCGACCGAGATCTTGTGCTGATGATGCGAGAGTCGAACCGCTGTGTAAAGTCTTCTTCAGCTTCTCCAAAGATTCTCACTGTGGTTAAAGGTCAGGACTCTGTGGTGTCCAGGTCATGTGCGTAAATGATTCCTCGTTCTCCCAGAGCCTCTCTCTCTCTCTCTCTCTCTCTCTCTCTCACACACTCCGAGTCCTGCAATACGGCCGTGACATCAGGGAAGAAGAAACCCTCCATAGATGTGATGTGCTGGTGATTCAGTACATTCAGGTGGTCATGTGACTTGATTTTATTTCCGCACAAAGTTGCTGAGTCTCGACCTGAGCGACTGAAGCGACCCCAGATCATAACACTGTCTCCCAGCCAACCTCACCAGGGATTTAAATGATCCCCCAGACAGCACATCACTGAAGGGCTGACGCTGGGCAACAGCAGTACAAGTGTTGGGCCAATGGTGGGTTCAGTGGTTGGCCAAATGTAATTTTGTCTGTTGACCCAATGTTGGTGGGGTCAAAGATAGGTTGGCCCTATGTTGGTTCAGTAGATAATCACCAGGTTGGCCAACGTTATCATCATCATCATCATCATCATCATCAACATTACAGCACCTGTGGAGAACTGTGACTCTAGTCTGTGTAAATACATCAATAAATGGGAACATTGTACATTAAAATGTACTTTGAAATATTCCTTTTCAACCAGCAAAATGTTGAGAAAAACAAACATTTTCCACATTTGGTTCAACAATAGTTCCAGTATTACAGCACACACATCTTTCTCCATATGAAACAAAGTAAACACAACAATTCAAAGAGTAAATGACCTAGCAAAATTATCAAATCATATGTTTTACATGCCCTAAAGCAAAACAATATGTACTGTATATTAGTCCTTTAACGTTTCTGGAGTTACTATGGCAACAGTCCCAATGGGTCTAACCGCGCTGTGGCTCCATATGCTGCTGTACTCACCGGCAACAGGTCGATTAGCCTAGCATAGTAGCGCAGAGCTAAACATCAGTCTCATCACATTACAGCAAAACTAGCGCCATCTAGTGACCTGTTTAACAGTGTTCACAGTTCAGCACAAAGCACAATGAATGTAAGATTTCTCATTAAAAAACAAAGTTAGAGCTACAGCTGTTATATCTCTTTCAGTGTTATTTATGTAATAGACTGAGATGAGCTCATCACTGAGAGCCTGCTGCACAAAGCTAAAGCAAAATCTTTTCATTTCAGCACAGGCTCCTTTGTTGTCTTTGCTTGATGCAAGAACACAGTAATATATTTTGCCTGCCTGTGGGACGACTGTGTAAGAAATAAGAAGCTCCTCGCTTCATCAGTTAAAGAGCAGCAGAAACATTCATCACTGCAGCGATTAGCCAATCTAAGCCTCTTAAGCATTTGCTTATTAAATCTAAGTGGCGACGCCTTTCTGGTCAGATGGTGCACTTACACCCAGAGTCCAGAGTCCAGAGTGCAGGACGTCACAGATGGAGCTTTTGGTTGCTATTGTTAGTTCTAATGATAAATGATCAGTGTCTGAGTGTCATGTGATAAATATAACACAAGCCAGAGGCGGAGCTTCAGCCTGAAATCACTGATGAGGTGTGTGTGTCTGGTGTGTGAGGTGTGTGTGAGGGGGGTGTGTGAGGGGGGTGTGTGAGGGGGGTGTGTGAGGGGTGTGTGAGGGGGGTGTGTGAGGGGGGGTGTGTGAGGGGGTGTGTGTGAGGGGTGTGTGAGTTCTGTGTATGAGGTGTGTTTGAGGTGTGTGTGTGTGTGCGTGCGTTTGTGTGTGTGTGTGAGATTGTTAGTCATTGTGTCTCTATTTGTGATTATTTGCAGATTATTTTATTGGAACTGACTGCGAGTGCTGAAGGTCGGAGCTGTGAGTCTGATTGATGTCAGAGAAGGAAAAGCAGGTCACACACTCTGGCTTTTAGACCGCATCCTACGTTTATCAGTCGTGTGTGCGTGTGTGTGTGTGTGTGTGTGTGTGTGTGTGTGTGGTCAATATCTGTCACTTATCTTCATGAAACCTGCCTCCAGATCTTCACTATCACACTCACACACCCGGATTTCGTTTCCTGTAGTGGAGCTCAGTAGAGACGTCTCATTTATTTCAGATACGAGACATCTAGTGCACTATCTAGTGTTTAGCAGCCCTCGTTACAAACAGGATAAAGTACATTATGTACATATCATGCATACGTGCAGGCAATACAAAGGAGTAGTCCAGATGTCTATGTAGTGCACTGAGTAGGGTGTAGAGTCTGTATCTGTAGTGCACTCAGAGCTAGGGCAGAATCTCACTAGTGCACTGCACACACTCCGAAATTGCATTGTGATTTATAGAGCACTATGTTTAGGCACTAGGGCTCTGCCTCGTCACAAATGAGTTGTACACTCACTCATTCACACACTTACTCACTCACTCACTCACTCCCTCCCTCACTTAATCACTTACACACTTACTCACTCACACACTTACTCACTTACACACTCACTCACTCACTCACTCACTCATTTACACACTTACTCACTCACACACTCACTCACTTACACACTCACTCCCTTACACACTCACTCACTCACTCACTCACTCACTTACACACTTACTCACTCACTCACTCACTCACTCTCACTCACTTGCACACTCACTCACTCACTTACTCACACACTTACTCACTCACTTACACACTCACTCACTCACACACTTACTTACTCACTCACTCACTTACACACTTCTGCCGGAGCAGAAAGCTCAGAGCCCCATGTAGTTCACTCACACACATCTGTAACAATTATTAAACATGATTAATCGTTATTATTTCTGTCCATTCATAAACAGATGTGTATATTCAGTGTGTGTGTGTGTGTGTGTGTGTGTATTTGATGGAGGTTGGGGGGGCGTGATGGGACGGGGGTTTAAATGTCTGTGTTATTTCTATAATAAATTGAGATTCTTGATTATGGTCTGTAGGGGATTAGTTCAGGGGTTTATTCCAGTGGGATCCTGTAGCAATAAAACCACCAACACAGCAAATCCACCGCAGCTCACACACACACACACACACACACACACACACACACACACACACACACACACACACACACACACACACACACGACGTCTCGGGAACGCGCTCCTCAGCCTGGAGTTGATGGATCGCGGTTAAAACTGCATTATACTCTAATTTGGCAGGATTAAGCCTCGCAGACGGACGAGTGTGGCTCTGTACTAATGCGGCTGAATAACTCGATATGAAAGCTGTGATATTAAAATAAAATGAAGATTAATTTATAAAGAGGAGTGCAGGGACCTGTGGATGCTCATTTATACACGAGATTCTGTAAAACCGCATGATTTATGACTTTCAATAGTTTCTGGATGTTTGAGTGACACAGTTTATTGATTGTTAATTTGTTGTAGTGAGATAAAGACACTGAACAGACTGGATTCATTTAAATTACACACTTTAATAAACATGCAAACTTACGCAGGAAATGTGAGCTTAAAAGAGAGAAACTGATGTGATTTTATTGTAATTTTGACTTCTAGTTAAAATGTAAGTGCAGGAGACAGAACATGAAAGTGAACAGGTGAAGTCAATAATGAAGTTATTGCTCATGTATACAGTAATTCTCCTGAATAAAGTCTTATATTTATATTTACAGCAGTAAAATTTTATTTAGAATCCAGAGAGAATAATTTATTATAACTTAGAAGCAGTGAGGAGATTAAAAAAGAGTCTGTTTGTATTTATTCATCAGCATTGTCTCATAAAGGTGAATAAGACTTCATTATCATTAAGGAGAATAGAGTGAAGGTTATTTCGATAAACCTGTGGTCTCTCTCTTAAATAAATGATTTAGTTAAATATAATTATTAATAAGGTTTGTCTATGAATGGACTTTATTCCACCTGAGATTCCTGACAGTGCAGTTTGTGTTATTCAGTGTAACACCTCTCGATGTCATGGTGTTTATCCGAAGGCCGTATTGTTAGCAGCTTCTTCTGCTCTTACACATTTTGTTTGACATCCAGGTTAAAGCCCAGGGCGCGGGCCGTGGAGCGGGGACAGTGCGGTTCGGCTGGTTCCCGTGTCTGGGAGTGGCTCATCGTCGGGGTGTGGGTCTGACAATAAATTATAGACAAGCATGTTAAAGGTAAAGGCTATAAGACCATTTCCAAGCAGCTAGATGTTCCTGTGACTACAGTTGCACATATTATTCAGAAATTTAAGATCCATGGGACTGTAGCCGACCTCCCTGGACGTGGCCACAGGAGGAAAATTGATGACAAATCAAAGAGACGGATAATCCGAATGGTAACAAAAGAGCCCAGAAAGACTTCTAAAGAGATCCAAGGTGAACTTCATGCTCAAGGAACATCAGTGTCAGATCGCACCATCCGTCGTTGTTTGAGCCAAAGTGGACTACATGGGAGACGACCAAGGAGGACACCATTGTTGAAGACAAATCATAAAAAAGCCAGAACGGAATATGCCAAACTACATGTTGACAAGCCACAAAGCTTCTGGGAGAATGTCCTATGGACAGATGAGACAAAAATGGAACTTTTTGCCAAGGCACATCAGCTCTATATTCACAGACGGAAAAATGAAGCATATGAAGAAAAGAACACTGTCCCTACTGTGAAACATGGAGGAGGCTCTGTTATGTTCTGGGGCTGCTTTGCTGCATCTGGCACAGGGTGTCTTGAATCTGTGCAGGGTACAATGAAATCTCAAGACTATCAAGGGATTCTAGAGAGAAATGTGCTGGCCAGTGTCAGAAAGCTGGGTCTCAGTCGCAGGTCATGGGTCTTGCAACAGGACAATGACCCAAAACACACAGCTAAAAACACCCAAGAATGGCTAAGAGGAAAACATTGGACTATTCTAAAGTGGCCTTCTATGAGCCCTGACCTCAATCCTATTGAACATCTTTGGAAGGAGCTGAAACATGCCGTCTGGAAAAGGCACCCTTCAAACCGGGAACAACTGGAGCAGCTTGCTCATGAGGAGTGGGCCAAAATACCTGCAGAGAGGTGCAGAAGTCTCATTGACAGTTACAGGAATCGTTTGATTGCAGTGATTGCCTCAAAAGGTTGTGCAACAAACTATTAAGTTAGGGGTACCATCATTTTTGTCCAGGCCTGTTCCATGAGTTCATTTTTTTTTTTATAATTCTGTTGAAGCATGGTTGAAAAGCAATGTCTGACTTTCATTGGTTAACATTCATAAAATTTTTATTTATTATTACTTTTGTCAGATTAAAGTTATTTCTGTGACCATTGTGAGTTTTTCTTTCATTGGCCGAAGGGTACCAACAATTTTGTCCACTTGTGTAATAATAATAATAAGCACTAAATCTTTACAGCTTGCAGCTGGTTTGGACTAAATGTTCTGGACGGAACTCTGAGTCTCTGCCTGAATGCACAGCATGAAGACGTGTTGAACCTCATCAGCATCTTCACACAATGCACAATGTTGATGTCGTGGCAAGGAGGAGGATTCTGTCCAAAATACACACAATCTTGAACAATCCTTCTCACCCGCTATACAGTGTTCTCTCCGACCAGAGGAGCGATTTCAGCCTGAGACTGATGATGACCAGGTGTTCTACAGAGCGCCGCACGAGAGCTTTTCTCCCAATGGCCATAAAATTATACAACTCGTCTCTGTAACGTTTACACTACAGGATAGTGACTGTCAGTAGTTACTGTACAATATTACATTAATACACTACTGTTCCCAACGATCAATACCAGTTCCAAGTGTAATTTCTGATTACCAGTGAATTTGTGAAATTTCCATTCCAAGTGCAAAATCTGTATATTAATTATTGATTATTATTATATTAATAATTATTATTATTAATTAAGTGCAGTATGTAACTTACTGTAACTTACTGTGTGCTATATTTAATTATATTTTGTATTTATTCATTTTTTTACATTTCTTTATTTTTTTTCCTTGTCTAATCTATTTTTTCCTTTCTTCCCGGTAAATTAATCAAAACAACTGTGACCAAGACAAATCAACGTCCCTCTGGGATTAATAAAGTTCTTTGGATCTTAGGCCGCTTTCTCACTCGGCCTGGTTGAATCGTAGCTGCCTGTGGACGATCGTGTCCCGTTCCAGATATCTGTTTCCCCTGCAGTGGTGCTAACGCTGCTGGTGCAGAAGCTGCTGTACATTCAGTGATTCATGAACATTTTTATGAAGATGTTTAGCCTTACACATGACATGTAAGTAAGAGTTCAGAGCGAGTTCCCACCGTCCTGCGATCTCCTTCACGGATCTGACGCGAAGCTTTTCATCATTCTGTTACATTTAAACCCGTTTCTGCACAGCTGTAACCAACGAGGCTGATAATCAGAGGGTAAAAATAAAACTCTGCTCTGGACGTAGACTTCATTGTGTCGCAAATAATTAGTTTTACTGACCTCATGAGGCTACGCTAAGCCCATGACTAATAACAGACTTACAGAGGAGAGGAAATGAATGTTATCTACAAATATAACAGAGAGAGAGAATATAGTCATTTGTTTCAATGAAATTTCGGCTTACAGATGTTTTTAATTTGATGAAAGATTAAATAAATGAATAAATAAATATATAAATAAACAAGCAAACACAAAGTCTGTGTTAAACATGATTCTGGTTGTATTTCATTCCTTCTTCACTGTTCAAGAAGATAAATCTGTTCATCTTTTCTGTGCTCTTGTCGTCTCGCCCTCAGTGCTGTCAGTGTTCACTCTGGAAAAAGAAACCATCTGTGTGTTTCTACATCAGTAACAACACCAGAGGAATGAAATGACTTTTGTTTGGTGAAATTAAAGGAAATGAAAATATGAGTCCGAACAAACAGGAGGGAGAGAGAGAAGGAGGGAGGGAGAGAGAGAGGAGAGAGAGAGAGAGGGAGGGAGAGAGAGGGAGGGAGAGAGGGAGAGAGAGAGGGAGAGAAGGAGAGAGAGAGGGAGGGAGAGAGAGAGAGAGAGAGAGAGGGAGAGAGAGAGGGAGAGAAGGAGAGAGAGAGGGAGGGAGAGAGAGAGAGAGAGAGAGAGGGAGAGAGAGAGGGAGAGAGAGAGAGAGAGAGAGAGAGAGAGAGAGAGAGGGAGGGAGGGAGGGAGAGAGAGAGAGAGAGAGGGAGGGAGGGAGGGGGCTTGGAGGTTGGAAGTTTTGGACTGAGATGAATGACGATCTGCCAGCACGGCACACAAACACACAGGTGAGAATAATGGATGTAAATGTCATCTCCTCCCCCCTCCCCCTCCCCCCTCCCCCCCCCCTGATAATCACCTGTGTGATTCATGGCTTTACCAAAATAGAACAAAAGAAATGAAAGAAAAGGTGTGAAAAGAGGAAAATGTTCAAAGGTTGGACATGAACGCGCGCACACGCCTGAGTGGGTTTAATAACGGAAATAAAAATGACACGGCTAAAGGCTGATAGAAACATGAGAGCTGAGGGAGACGAGAACACGGTGGAACTACTGTAACTGCAGCCTGAGCGCCGAACAACCGGCTCGGGCGTCCCGGAGCAGAAAAACTAACCAGAAACCAAATAAAATAACCACAGAACGAGACAGTGTTTGTAGCTGATTCATTAAGTCTAATTATTTACTGTAGTTACACTTGTTTACCTGCATATCAGTGTGTGTGTTCATCAGGAGAGCATTCTCAGTGCATGCTTCACACCTTGAAAAGATGGAGAGATTTAAATATTTAGTACTCTGAGAAACAACAACAACAACAACAAACACACCTCGGGGTAAATAAGCCTCGGCTTCTGATAATCAGGAGCAGAAAACAGAAGCAAATACAAGCGTAGACACAAACACATGAGAGACGCAGCGTAGACACAGGAACATGTGAGAGAGGTGAAGTAGAAGCAGGAACACGTCCTTTTCATTGTTATGCTGATGACACACAGTTATACGTCTCAGCAAAACCAGATGAGAAAAACCAGCTTGCTAAAGTTAAGCAATGTTGTTCATTAACTTCCTTCTGCTTAATCCTGATAAGACAGAAGTTCTGGTCATAGGACCACAAGTAGCTAGAAGTAAGCTTTCTGATCACACTGTAACTTTAGGTGGCCTTTCTGTTCCATCAAGTGCAACAGTAAAAGACCTCGGTGTGATTATAGATTCCAGCCTTTCGTTTGAAGCACATGTAGATAATATTACCAGGATAGCTTTCTTTCACCTTAGAAATATTGCCAAGATATGAAACATATTGTCACTAAATGATGCAGAAAAACTAGTTCATGCTTTTATCACCTCTAGGTTGGACTATTGTAACGCCTTACTGTCTGGTTGTTCAACTAGGTGTATAAACAAGCTTCAGTTAGTACAGAATGCAGCAGCGAGAGTCCTCACTAAAACCAGAAGATACGAGCACATCACCCCTATCTTATCTACACTGCATTGGCTCCCTGTGAAATTTCACATCGATTTTAAGATTCTACTTCTGACATTTAAAGCACTAAATGGTCTCGCGCCACAGTATCTGAGTGAACTGTTAGTGTCGTACGATCCGCCACGCCTACTTCCATCAAAGAATGCAGGCTGCCTGTCAGTACCACGTATTATTAAAACTACAGCAGGGGGCGGAGCTTTTTCTTACAAAGCCCCAAAGTTATGGAATAGTCTTCCTATTAATGTTCGGGACTCAGACACAGTCTCAGTGTTTAAGTCTAGGCTAAAAACCTATTTATTTAGCGCAGCATGTTTGTAAATAGATGAACCTTAGGTAAAGGAGCAGATCTGGGGGACTCATGGACGTAGAGTATTCTGGTGAACTGGTATGTTTAGATGCTGTCCTCCCCACTCTCATTGTTCACTCTACACTAAATATACATTCACCTTATACATCATGTGACTGTGACCAGACCTAACTGTTATCGCTCCTCTTCTCTCTCTCTGTCGTGCTACACATGTCGTTCCTGAGCTGCCAATGATCCAGACTCCATCTGTCCTCTGGACCTGCCTGACTCATCCTAGTGCCCCACTTCTGGTTGGATATCTGGTCACATAGATGTCCCATGTGTCTCTTTGGGATGCGTCCTCAGTCCGGTTCCTCTCCAGGTTTCTTCCTGTTACCATCTCAGGGAGTTTTTCCTGCCACCGTCGCCCTCGGCTTGCTCATCAGGGACAATCTTATCATTTTGATTTATACACATTCACATTTCATACAAACTTAAATAATTCTTTTGATTGTGTTTTGATGACAATTGTTAAAAGCGCTATACAAATAAAATTTAATTGAATTGAACATGTGAGAGATGCAGCGTAGACACAAGAACACAATATAATACACACAAGACACACATACGACATACACATACAACTAGAACACGACAAAAGGGCCACACACACACGTGACACATACAGACGACACACGAACAAATGACACAAACACACACACACACACACACACACACGATACATATTAGTGAAAGACATGAACGACACACACAAATGAGATACATGTGACACACACATGCAGCAGCGATGACACACATGCAGACACTGAGACTAATCCCAGCACAGAGATGTTTGAAGGTAAAGTCAGTAAACAGGAAGTGGAGCTCAAGTCCTGCAGAGAGACAGACTGCGGTTACTGATGCCTTATAAAGAAAGTGAGATTTTTTTGCTACTGTGTCAATCGATAAAGCATTTTGTTTGTTGAGATGTGAGATGTGAAAGAGCATCTCGCTGTGGAGAAATGAAATTTTCCACTAATCAATCCATACAGGCGTGAAGAGAGAGAGAGAGAGAGGAATGAAAACTTCATTGCACTGCATCCAAAGAGAGGCACAACTCACCCACAATTACATTACATCAGTAAACACACTATTAATAATAATCAGTGGCAGAGCATAGCACATTACACAACACACACCATGATGACGTGCTTAACACTACACAGGCTGAAGTGATCAAAAAACAGATCAATTAAAATTCCTCACACCCCAGGCTGAGGGACACCCCGAGTCTCTACACAGAGAAAAGCAGTGTGTTAGAGTCTCTACTCCATGAGAGCAAATCACAAGAACAAACAGAAATAAACTGTGGAGTCGGGCCTTCTGGGCAGCGCACACACTCCCGAGATAAAGTCTAAAGTCATCAAAATGCATTCTTATTTATGAAAAAAGAAAACTAAAGAAGTATTAGAGGGTGTCTTTCTTAGAAAAGGTATTATTTTGGAAGCACTGCCAGACTGAAGCGTGACTGTGACTGATGGTTTAAATTAAACCTGAAGGAGAAACAGGAGAGTTGATCTTTTGAGTGAATGCTGCATAATGAGTGACAGATAAATGGAAAAAAAAGTGTCTTCCTCTGCAGAGCTGTGTCATAAACATCCTAAACAGCACCATGGACACTATCAGAGAAAAACATCACCACCATGGACACTATCAGAGATAAACGTCAGGACCATGGACACTATCAGAGAAAAACATCACCACCATGGACACTATCAGAGATAAACGTCAGGACCATGGACACTATCAGAGATAAAAGTCAGCGCCATGGACACTATCAGAGAAAAACATCACTACCATGGACACTATCAGAGATAAACGTCAGGACCATGGACACTATCAGAGATAAACATCACCACCATGGACACTATCAGAGATAAAAGTCAGCACCATGGACACTATCAGAGAAAAACATCACCACCATGGACACTATCAGAGATAAACGTCAGGACCATGGACACTATCAGAGATAAAAGTCAGCGCCATGGACACTATCAGAGAAAAACATCACCACCATGGACACTATCAGAGATAAACGTCAGGACCATGGACACTATCAGAGATAAAAGTCAGCGCCATGGACACTATCAGAGATAAAAGTCAGCACCATGGACACTATCAGAGAAAAACATCACCACCATGGACACTATCAGAGATAAACGTCAGGACCATGGACACTATCAGAGATAAACGTCAGGACCATGGACACTATCAGAGAAAAACATCACCACCATGGACACTATCAGAGATAAACGTCAGGACCATGGACACTATCAGAGATAAAAGTCAGCACCATGGACACTATCAGAGATAAACGTCAGGACCATGGACACTATCAGAGAAAAACATCACCACCATGGACACTATCAGAGATAAACGTCAGGACCATGGACACTATCAGAGAAAAACGTCAGGACCATGGACACTATCAGAGAAAAACATCACCACCATGGACACTATCAGAGATAAACGTCAGGACCATGGACACTATCAGAGATAAAAGTCAGCGCCATGGACACTATCAGAGAAAAACATCACTACCATGGACACTATCAGAGATAAACGTCAGGACCATGGACACTATCAGAGATAAACATCACCACCATGGACACTATCAGAGATAAACGTCAAGACCATGGACACTATCAGAGATAAAAGTCAGCGCCATGGACACTATCAGAGAAAAACATCACTACCATGGACACTATCAGAGATAAACGTCAGGACCATGGACACTATCAGAGATAAAAGTCAGCGCCATGGACACTATCAGAGATAAAAGTCAGCACCATGGACACTATCAGAGATAAAAGTCAGCACCATGGACACTATCAGAGATAAACATCACTACCATGGACACTATCAGAGATAAAAGTCAGCACCATGGACACTATCAGAGATAAGAGTCAGCACCATGGACACTATCAGAGATAAGAGTCAGCACCATGGACACTATCAGAGATAAAAGTCAGCACCATGGACACTATCAGAGATAAACATCACTACCATGGACACTATCAGAGATAAAAGTCAGCACCATGGACACTATCAGAGATAAAAGTCAGCACCATGGACACTATCAGAGAAAAACATCACCACCATGGACACTATCAGAGATAAAAGTCAGCACCATGGACACTATCAGAGATAAACGTCAGGACTATGGACACTATCAGAGATAAAAGTCAGCACCATGGACACTATCAGAGATAAACGTCAGGACTATGGACACTATCAGAGATAAACGTCAGGACCATGGACACTATCAGAGAAAAACATCACCACCATGGACACTATCAGAGATAAAAGTCAGCACCATGGACACTATCAGAGATAAACGTCAGGACTATGGACACTATCAGAGAAAAACATCACCACCATGGACACTATCAGAGAAAAACATCACCACCATGGACACTATCAGAGATAAACGTCAGCACCATGGACACTATCAGAGATAAACGTCAGGACTATGGACACTATCAGAGATAAAAGTCAGCACCATGGACACTATCAGAGATAAACGTCAGGACTATGGACACTATCAGAGAAAAACATCACTACCATGGACACTATCAGAGATAAAAGTCAGCGCCATGGACACTATCAGAGATAAAAGTCAGCACCATGGACACTATCAGAGATAAAAGTCAGCACCATGGACACTATCAGAGATAAACATCACTACCATGGACACTATCAGAGATAAAAGTCAGCACCATGGACACTATCAGAGATAAGAGTCAGCACCATGGACACTATCAGAGATAAGAGTCAGCACCATGGACACTATCAGAGAAAAGCCGCTGGTTGCTCTGTACCATGCCATGCTGTGCTCCATTTCCTTGTTTTGTGGTACAGTTTGCTATCAGACCTGATTAGAACCGAGTACACCACACCATGCTTGATACAACCTTTTAAAGTGGCCCTGAGCGCAGCATGCTAATCTGGGGACGTTACAGAATGTTCACACTCCTCAGATCCGTGCCCTAGCGTGAAAGCAGCCTTAGTCAGAAATCTTTTACTCTCTTCTTTAACTGCTCAACTGTATGAGGAACTTTTGGCAGAAACGTCAGCTAAAAGCTAAAAGTGAATGTAACTACATCATCATAGCACTTATTTGGCCAACACCAGATGCAGCGTGTAAAAGAGATTAAGACGTCAGTTCATCTAGACTGCACACATCTCTGCTGCGTTCCTGTGTGAGCTCCTGACAGGAGAAGGAGAAGAACACACTTCAGTTTTAATCTGTTTTGGAAACTCCAACAGTTCATTATAAGAGGAAGTGAATTTCCTGCTCATTGTGAGGGTTTATTACTCAGCTGTATTCATCTATCCATCCTAACCTACAGCCATTGCTATAAAGGATATTAGCGTACATGGCTGAGAGCCCCACCCTCTGGCAACACACAGCCTATGGACACTCACACACCCATGTGGACATGTGGACATGCTGCTCCCGGAGAGAGCTCACTATAGCGGACCATCAATCTGCACAACAACTTGGCAACCCTCACATTTTCTCTGGGCTTTTGGGACCGCACTGCCTGCAGTGGCTGGGTAATATGGGGTGTGGCAACCCACCAAGGGCGGGGCTTGAACATGGATCCTCAGATCCCCAAACCAGCTACCTAAACCACTGACACGCCTGTCCTGTTCACCCTCACACACACACCTGCTGCAGGTTACAGAATATCATTCAGTGTGTGTGTGTGTGTGTGTGTGTGTGTGTGTGTGTGTATGCTAGGAATAAAATGAATAAAACACAAAAATAACAGTGTGTAAGCTAGAGCGTGTTAGCACATTAGAAATGTTAGAAGTGTAAAATATATAGTATTAATGACAGAAAGTGTGTGACGAGACGCAGCAGGATAAACACACACACACATACACACAGAGTGTGTGTGAGAGAGTGAGTGAGTAAGTGAACATTGCTCATTAACTCACAGTCATTTACTTTAACTAACTTCATCCACACACACTGACAAAATAAATAAGCTAAAGTTGAATGATTGTTGCTATGGTTACCGCTCGCAGGACATTATCTCACTCGTTTCTCATCTCCTTTCATTAAAACTTTTCCACATAGTTGCCTTTAAAGAAATCGATCTTTACCGTGTAAATAATCTATTTGTTTAATTGCATGAGTAAGAAAGTAAACATTAGTTTAAAGAATTAATGACCGTTGTCTTGGTAACGGTGCGACGTGGTGACGGTGTGATGATCAGTCTCTCCGCGCTGGGAGCGAAATCACTTAGAGCAGATTTCGAAGAAAATAGACAACAAAAATGATGTGGCCCTGCATCCTCAGTGTCTCATTGTCTCATTGTCTCAGTTTCTAAGTGTCTCATCAATTCAGTGTCTCATTGCCTCAGTGTCTTAATGTCTCTTTGTCTCCCTGTATCAGTGTTTGTGCATCTCATTCCCTCATATTCTCTTTGTCTCAGTGTCCCCCAGTCTCATTGTTTCCCCTCTCTCATTGTCTCATTGTGTCTTTTTGCTCCAGTGTCTCCCTGTCTCGTCGCCTCAGTGTCCTCCTGTCTCAGCCTGGGTCAGTGAGGCCGGTCTGAAACACTTTTCTGTGTGATGAGAGTCTTGACGTCTCCCTGCTGTGAGTTATTATAGAAAACACTTTTCAGCACACTTGTCTTTCAGAAAACAGTGTGACGCGTCCCCAGTGTCCCGGGGTAATGACGCCTGCGGCCACGATCACTGCACTCTGCACCGCACCATCTGTCTCCTCACCTCTACAACATACACCAGCTTTCAGCGGTCGTGTTTTAGCAGAATAATACATGTGTAAAGCTTTTACTCTCGGAGACTGTGTGCTGCAGCGTCCCTGAAAGCAGGAAGCATGACGGGAAGTCCGCTCGGCAACCAGCGTCTCAAATAAAACTTATTCAACTCAAATAAAGAAACAGGATGTCCTCGGACTGAGGGAGTGACGCAGCAGACTCACCGGCGCCGCGCACACTCAGGACGTCTGGCTGAAGAGCAGGTCGACTGATTCAGTGTCAATCACGACAAAGTGACTCCGTCAACTCATCCGGAGCGAGTGCTGTTTAGAGTGGACGCGTCGTCCTCACTGACCGAGCCCAACTTCATCATGGGATTAGGAGACTTCTGCCTCACAGCGTCACTCCGTCTAACACCAGTCATGTGATTCAACCGTTTTTATTCACACATAAACAGCACACAGACAAATGAATCATGTAAATATTAACATAATTAAACTGACATCACTGACTCGTTAAACAGAAATGTATGAAGTAACGTGGCACACATAAATAAACAACACAACAAATACACAAATAGCTTTAGCAAGACATCACCATGTTTGTATTTAATACCACAAAATGATTATAAATGAATGTAAATGATAGCAGAAGATTATTTAATGTGGAGCATCTGATAAAAATGCAGAATGAATATGCAAAAAAATCATCTCACTCACTCACTCATCGTCTATACCGCTTTATTCTGTATTCAGGGTGACGGGGGTGGGGGGGGAGGGGGGAGACTTAGGGCACGAGGCGGGGTACAGACTGGACCGGCTGCCAATCCAATACATAAAATCATCTGTTAAATTAAAACAAAATGAACAGCGTCTCGAATGTCTAATGAAAACTAAATCAGACAAGAATCAAATGTATAAAGAGCAGTAATATCAGAGAGAGAGAGAGACAGACAGAAATACAGAGACAGACAGACAGACAGACAGACAGAGACACAGACAGTTATATCACCTGACCGACAGACAGACAGATTTAGGGTTCGCTGTCTGGTTAGAAACTGAAACTCAGTTATATATTTTCTGAGAAAATTCTGGAGACAAACTCACACCAGGTAAAAGATTTGCATCAGTCACATGATCACATCCTCGACCAATCACAGGCCGCCGCTGCAGACAGGCAGAACTAATGCAGTAACGTCGCACTGATCAGAGCTGACAGGCAGAACTCATCGATTATCCTGATCAGCTGAAGGAGTGTGTGAAGGTGCTGATAGTTACAGCTGGGTACAGGCATCCCTAATCTCTCACTCTCCACACACACACACACACTACTACATTCCTGTAATATAAATATAATAATGTATAATGTGACTGTTTTAGTTAGAGTTTTATAACTGTGCGAAATCTTTATAGATGATCATTCAGTCAAGCGGTTTATTCCAGGTGTTTATTCCAGGTGTTTATTATGATGTATAAGTGGTTGTGGTGTCACTGAAGGATTCAGTGATGGGGTCAGTAATCATTCCCCTGTGGGCGTGTCCTGAGCCACACCCTGTTCACTATGCAGTGTGCATGAACACAATCATCTCTGCTGTGAAGTTCTTTGTTTGAGACAGATTCAGTACATCAGTCTTCCAGACAGGAAGTGCTGTTAAACTGTTCATAATAGATCTTTATAGAGCGTTATTGGAACACAGCCGTGTAAATGATAAGGTTCCATCTGAAGGGTGTGTTAATGAAGTCGGCTTTCATACAATTGGGCTGAAAAGGGGCCATAAAACACCTTTTATTATGATGAGTTGAACTCTGAATGTGATGAAAGGAAAGCTGGGTGCTGAGGGTAATTACTTTTTCTTTTATAAATCACACGTTCAGATGGCAAGAGGACAGAAGCGGCAGAGCAGCTCAAAAACGAAACAGGGAAATAATAGCACTTATTATTACCTCCTTTAATCCTCAGGGCGAAAACATCAAGGTGTTTAAATTTTACATTAGCTAAACAAATCAATTTCACATCACAGAAGAATTTGGTCTAGTTTCCATAATAAACTCTCCATTCATTACACTGGAATTAAAATGAAGAATTTTAATTTAAACGGCATTTATTAAGCTAAATTCACTGTTTAGTCTTGTCTAGATGTTCTGGTGGGTCTCCAGTGTCCAAATCAACACCCTGAGAATAAGACACTCTCTGCTTTCTGTCCTTTTTTGTCCTGTGTATTAAATAAGCTGATTAGACCCCCCCCCCCCCCCCCCACAGAATACTGTATGTGGACTCTAATACTTCCTTTAGATTCCCGTCATTAGATCATAATGAGCGCTAGAGCAGCTCGCCTCGCCTCAGCTCATTCATCGGACCGTGAAATATTCCTTTCTTATTAAATACTGTTTGATCATCTTAGATGTTGCTTTGAAATTTTTGGACAGTACGTTTTTTTTTTTTTTTTTACAATATTTAATAAATAAACAAATGTCAAATGGGGGCTACAGAGGTGTGGGTCTGTCACGCTGAGGAACAGGTGGAGAAATCACTTCCTGTGGCGAGCGTCTAAACAGATTAAATGTCACTGTGTCTCCTGAGAGTGACGTGAAACATGACGGCTCATCGTTCAGGATAAATCATTAAAATAAACTGCTTCATACATGAGGATCATCTCCCACCACAGGACACGCTGAGATCCATCACACTGAAAACATCTGCAGAGCTGAGAAACATTTACTCTGAGACATACACATCAGGAGAAGAGTCATCACCATCATCACCATCATCATCATCATCATCACCATCATCATCATCATCACCATCATGATCATCCTCCTCCTCATCATCATTGTCATCATTATCATCATCATCATCATCATCATCCTCCTCCTCATCATCATCGTCATCGTCATCATTATCATCGTCATCATCATCACGACCTCGCCTTATGTCTGTTTGTCTGTGGTCTTACAACAGGAAGTGACTTCATTGCAGCAGGAAGACATCAAACACGTGTGTGTAGGTGTGTTTTGGTATGTGTTAGTGTGTGTTGGTGTGTGTATGTGTGTGTCTCTGTGTGTGTCGGTGTGTGTCAGTGTTTGTCAGTGTGTGTAGGTGTGTGTTGGTGTGTGTAGGTGTGTGTTGGTGTGTTTTAGTGTGTGTTAGTGTGTGTAGGTGTGTGTTGGTGTGTGTAGGTTTGTGTCAGTGTGTGTTAGAGTGTGTAGGTGTGTGTTAGAGTGTGTCAGTGTGTTGGTGTGTGTTAGTGTGTGTAGGTGTGTGTTAGAGTGTGTCAGTTTGTGTTAGTGTGTGTCAGTGTATGTTGGTGTGTGTTAGAGTGTGTAAGTCAAGTCAAGTCAAGGTGTGTGTTAGAGTGTGTCAGTGTGTTGGTGTGTGTAGGTGTGTGTTAGAGTGTGTCAGTGTGTGTTAGTGTGTGTAGGTGTGTCAGTGTGTGTAGGTGTGTGTTAGTGTGTGTTAGTGTGTGTAGGTGTGTGTTAGTGTGTGGAGGTGTGTGTTAGTGTGTGGTAGTGTGTGTCAGTGTGTGTAGGTGTGTGTTAGAGTGTGTCAGTGTGTGTTAGAGTCTGTAGGTGTGTGTTGGTGTGTGTCAGGGTGTGTTAGTGTGTAGGTGTGTGTTAGAGTGTGTCAGTGTGTTGGTGTGTGTTAGTGTGTGTAGGTGTGTGTTAGAGTGTGTCAGTGTGTGTAGGTGTGTGTTGGTGTGTGTCAATGTGTGTTAGTGTGTGTAGGTGTGTGTCAGTGTGTGTAGGTGTGTGTTAGTGGGTGTAGGTGTGTGTCAGTGTGTGTTAGTGTGTGTAGGTGTGTGTTAGTGTGTGTGTGTGTGTAGGTGTGTGTTAGAGTGTGTTAGAGTGTGTAGGTGTGTGTTGGTGTGTGTACGTGTGTGTTAGAGTGTGTAAGTCAAGTCAAGTCAATTTATTTATATAGCGCTTTTAACAATTGATATTGTTGCAAAGCAGCTTTACACAATCAAAATAAGTAAGTTTGTATGCAATGTGTATGAATCAAAATGATAAGATTGTAAGTGTGTGTTAGTGTGTGTAGGTGTGTGTTAGTGTGTGTAGGTGTGTGTTAGAGTGTGTCAGTGTGTGTTAGAGTGTGTAGTTGTGTGTCAGTGTGTGTTAGTGTGTGTAGGTGTGTGTTAGTGTGTGTAGGTGTGTGTCAGTGTGAGTTAGTGTGTGTCGGTGTGTGGTAGTGTGTGTCAGTGTGTGTAGGTGTGTGTAGGTGTGTGTTAGTGTGTGTAGGTGTGTGTTAGAGTGTGTCAGTGTGTGTTAGAGTGTGTAGGTGTCTGTCAGTGTGTGTAGGTGTGTGTTAGAGTGTGTAGGTGTGTGTTAGAGTGTGTAGGTGTGCGTTAGTGTGTGTAGGTGTGTGTCAGTGTGTGTAGGTGTGTGTTAGTGTGTATAGGTGTGTGTTAGTGTGTATAGGTGTGTGTTAGTGTGTGTCAGTGTGTGTAGGTGTGTGTTAGTGTGTGTTAGTGTGTGTTAGTGTGTGTCAGTGTGTGTTAGTGTGTGTCAGTGTGTGTTAGTGTGTGTCAGTGTGTGTAGGTGTGTGTTAGTGGGTGTAGGTGTGTGTCAGTGTGTGTTAGTGTGTGTAGGTGTGTGTTAGTGTGTGTGTGTGTGTAGGTGTGTGTTAGAGTGTGTTAGAGTGTGTAGGTGTGTGTTGGTGTGTGTCAATGTGTGTTAGTGTGTGTAGGTGTGTGTCAGTGTGTGTTAGTGTGTGTAGGTGTGTGTAGGTGTGTGTAGGTGTGTGTAGGTGTGTGTTAGAGTGTGTTAGAGTGTGTAGGTGTGTGTTGGTGTGTGTCAATGTGTGTTAGTGTGTGTAGGTGTGTGTCAGTGTGTGTTAGTGTGTGTAGGTGTGTGTAGGTGTGTGTAGGTGTGTGTTAGAGTGTGTTAGAGTGTGTAGGTGTGTGTTGGTGTGTGTTAGAGTGTGTTAGAGTGTGTTAGAGTGTGTTAGAGTGTGTTGGTGTGTGTAGGTGTGTGTTAGTGTGTGTTAGTGTGTGTTAGTGTGTGTCAGTGTGTGTTAGTGTGTGTCAGTGTGTGTTAGTGTGTGTCAGTGTGTGTAGGTGTGTGTTAGTGGGTGTAGGTGTGTGTCAGTGTGTGTTAGTGTGTGTAGGTGTGTGTTAGTGTGTGTGTGTGTGTAGGTGTGTGTTAGAGTGTGTTAGAGTGTGTAGGTGTGTGTTGGTGTGTGTCAATGTGTGTTAGTGTGTGTAGGTGTGTGTCAGTGTGTGTTAGTGTGTGTAGGTGTGTGTAGGTGTGTGTAGGTGTGTGTAGGTGTGTGTTAGAGTGTGTTAGAGTGTGTAGGTGTGTGTTGGTGTGTGTCAATGTGTGTTAGTGTGTGTAGGTGTGTGTCAGTGTGTGTTAGTGTGTGTAGGTGTGTGTAGGTGTGTGTTAGAGTGTGTTAGAGTGTGTAGGTGTGTGTTGGTGTGTGTTAGAGTGTGTTAGAGTGTGTTAGAGTGTGTTAGAGTGTGTTAGAGTGTGTTGGTGTGTGTAGGTGTGTGTTAGAGTGTGTAGGTGTGTGTTCGTGTGTGTAGATGTGTTAGTGTGTGTAGGTGTGTGTTAGTGTGTGTAGGTGTGTGTTAGTGTGTGTAGGTGTGTGTCAGTGTGTGTTAGTGTGTGTAGGTGTGTGTTAGTGTGTGTAGGTGTGTGTTAGAGTGTGTAGGTGTGTGTCAGTGTGTGTCAGTGTGTGTAGGTGTGTGTTAGAGTGTGTAGGTGTGCGTTAGTGTGTGTAGGTGTGTGTCAGTGTGTGTAGGTGTGTGTTAGTGTGTATAGGTGTGTGTTAGTGTGTGTCAGTGTGTGTTAGTGTGTGTAGGTGTGTGTTAGTGTGTGTTAGTGTGTGTCAGTGTGTGTAGGTGTGTGTTAGTGGGTGTAGGTGTGTGTCAGTGTGTGTTAGTGTGTGCAGGTGTGTGTTAGAGTGTGTCGGTGTGTGTTAGAATGTGTAGGTGTGTGTTAGTGTGTGTTGGTCTGTGTCAATGTGTGTTAGTGTGTGTAGGTGTGTGTTAGAGTGTGTTAGAGTGTGTAGGTGTGTGTTAGTGTGTGTTGGTGTGTGTTAGTGTGTGTAGGTGTGTGTTAGAGTGTGTTGGTGTGTGTTCGTGTGTGTAGATGTGTTAGTGTGTGTAGGTGTGTGTTAGTGTGTGTAGGTGTGTGTCAGTGTGCGTTAGAGTGTGTACGTGTGTGTTAGTGTGTGTAGGTGTGTGTTAGTGTGTGTTAGTGTGTGTAGGTGTGTGTCAGTGTGTGTAGGTGTGTGTTAGTGTGTGTAGGTGTGTGTTAGTGTGTGTTAGTGTGTGTAGGTGTGTGTCAGTGTGTGTTAGAGTGTGTAGGTGTGCGTTAGTGTGTGTAGGTGTGTCTCAGTGTGTGTAGGTGTGTGTTAGTGTGTATAGGTGTGTGTCAGTGTGTGTCAGTGTGTGTTAGTGTGTGTAGGTGTGTGTTAGAGTGTGTCCGTGTGTGTTAGAGTGTGTAGGTGTGTGTTAGTGTGTGTTGGTTTGTGTCAATGTGTGTTAGTGTGTGTAGGTGTGTGTTAGAGTGTGTTAGTGTGTAGGTGTGTGTTAGAGTGTGTACGTGTGTGTTAGTGTGTGTAGGTGTGTGTCAGTGTGTGTCAGTGTGTGTTAGTGTGTGTAGGTGTGTGTCAGTGTGTGTCAGTGTGTGTTAGTGTGTGTAGGTGTGTGTTAGAGTGTGTCAGTGTGTGTTAGAGTGTGTAGGTGTGTGTTAGTGTGTGTAGGTGTGTCTTAGAGTGTGTAGGTGTGTGTCAGTGTGTGTTAGAGTGTGTCAGTGTGTGTTAGAGTGTGTTGGTGTGTGTAGGTGTGTGTTAGTGTGTGTAGGTGTGTGTTAGAGTGTGTCAGTGTGTGTTAGAGGGTGTAGGTGTGTGTCAGTGTGTGTCAGTGTGTGTAGGTGTGTGTTAGAGTGTGTAGGTGTGTGTAGGTGTGTGTAGGTGTGTGTTAGTGTGTGTAGGTGTGTGTTAGTGTGTGTCAGTGTGTGTTAGAGTGTGTAGGTGTGTGTCAGTGTGTGTTAGTGTGTAGGTGTGTGTTAGTGTGTGTTAGTGTGTGTCAGTGTGTGTTAGTGTGTGTTAGTGTGTGTCAGTATGTATTAGAGTGTGTAGGTGTGTGTTAGTGTGTGTTAGTGTGTGTAGGTGTGTGTTAGTGTGTGTAGGTGTGTGTTGGTGTGTGTTAGTGTGTGTAGGTGTGTGTCGGTGTGTCTAGGTTTGTGTCAGTATGTGTTAGAGTGTGTAGGTGTGTGTTAGAGTGTGTCAGTGTGTGTAGGTGTGTGTTAGAGTGTGTACGTGTGTGTTAGAGTGTGTAAGTCAAGTCAAGTCAATTTATTTATATAGCGCTTTAACAATTGATATTGTTGCAAAGCAGCTTTACACAATCAAAACAAGTAAGTTTGTATGCAATGTGTATGAATCAAAATGATAAGATTGTAAGTGTGTGTTAGTGTGTGTAGGTGTGTGTTAGTGTGTGTAGGTGTGTGTTAGAGTGTGTAGGTGTGTGTCAGTGTGAGTTAGTGTGTGTAGGTGTGTGGTAGTGTGTGTAGGTGTGTGTAGGTGTGTGTTACTGTGTGTAGGTGTGTGTTAGTGTGTGTCAGTGTGTGTTAGTGTGTGTAGGTGTGTGTTAGTGTGTGTAGGTGTGTGTCAGTGTGTGTAGGTGTGTGTTAGTGTGTGTGTGTGTGTGTGTGTTAGTGTGTGTTGGTCTGTGTCAATGTGTGTTAGTGTGTGTAGGTGTGTGTCAGTGTGTGTTAGTGTGTGTAGGTGTGTGTTAGAGTGTGTTAGAGTGTGTAGGTGTGTGTAGGTGTGTGTTGGTGTGTGTTACAGTGTGTTAGAGTGTGTTGGTGTGTGTAGGTGTGTGTTAGAGTGTGTAGGTGTGTGTTCGTGTGTGTAGATGTGTTAGTGTGTGTAGGTGTGTGTTAGTGTGTGTAGGTGTGTGTTAGTGTGTGTAGGTGTGTGTCAGTGTGTGTTAGTCTGTGTAGGTGTGTGTAGGTGTGTGTTAGTGTGTGTAGGTGTGTGTTAGTGTGTGTAGGTGTGTGTCAGTGTGTGTTAGTCTGTGTAGGTGTGTGTAGGTGTGTGTCAGTGTGTGTAGGTGTGTGTTAGAGTGTGTAGGTGTGTGTCAGTGTGTGTTAGAGTGTGTAGGTGTGTGTTAGTGTGTGTAGGTGTGTGTTAGAGTGTGTAGGTGTGCGTTAGTGTGTGTAGGTGTGTGTCAGTGTGTGTAGGTGTGTGTCAGTGTGTGTTAGTCTGTGTAGGTGTGTGTAGGTGTGTGTTAGTGTGTGTAGGTGTGTGTTAGTGTGTGTAGGTGTGTGTCAGTGTGTGTTAGTCTGTGTAGGTGTGTGTAGGTGTGTGTCAGTGTGTGTAGGTGTGTGTTAGAGTGTGTAGGTGTGCGTTAGTGTGTGTAGGTGTGTGTCAGTGTGTGTAGGTGTGTGTTAGTGTGTATAGGTGTGTGTTAGTGTGTGTCAGTGTGTGTAGGTGTGTGTTAGTGTGTGTCAGTGTGTGTAGGTGTGTGTTAGTGTGTATAGGTGTGTGTTAGTGTGTGTCAGTGTGTGTAGGTGTGTGTTAGTGTGTGTCAGTGTGTGGCAGTGTGTGTTAGTGTGTGTCAGTGTGTGTAGGTGTGTGTTAGTGGGTGTAGGTGTGTGTCAGTGTGTATAGGTGTGTGTTAGTGTGTGTCAGTGTGTGTAGGTGTGTGTTAGTGTGTGTCAGTGTGTGGCAGTGTGTGTTAGTGTGTGTCAGTGTGTGTAGGTGTGTGTTAGTGGGTGTAGGTGTGTGTCAGTGTGTTTTAGTGTGTGCAGGTGTGCGTTAGTGTGTGTTGGTCTGTGTCAATGTGTGTTAGTGTGTGTTAGAGTGTGTCGGTGTGTGTTGGTGGGTGTAGGTGTGTATTAGTGTGTGTAGGTGTGTGTTAGAGTGTGTCAGTGTGTGTTAGAGGGTGTAGGTGTGTGTCAGTGTGTGTCAGTGTGTGTAGGTGTGTGTTAGAGTGTGTAGGTGTGTGTTAGTGTGTGTAGGTGTGTGTAGGTGTGTGTTAGTGTGTGTAGGTGTGTGTTAGTGTGTGTCAGTGTGTGTTAGAGTGTGTAGGTGTGTGTTAGAGGGTGTAGGTGTGTGTCAGTGTGTGTCAGTGTGTGTAGGTGTGTGTTAGTGTGTGTAGGTGTGTGTTAGTGTGTGTAGGTGTGTGTTAGAGTGTGTCAGTGTGTGTTAGAGGGTGTAGGTGTGTGTCAGTGTGTGTCAGTGTGTGTTAGAGGGTGTAGGTGTGTGTCAGTGTGTGTCAGTGTGTGTTAGAGTGTGTAGGTGTGTGTTAGTGTGTGTTAGTGTGTGTTAGAGGGTGTAGGTGTGTGTCAGTGTGTCAGTGTGTGTAGGTGTGTGTCAGTGTGTGTTAGAGTGTGTAGGTGTGTGTTAGTGTGTGTTAGTGTGTGTTAGAGGGTGTAGGTGTGTGTCAGTGTGTCAGTGTGTGTAGGTGTGTGTCAGAGTGTGTCAGTGTGTGTTAGAGGGTGTAGGTGTGTGTCAGTGTGTGTTAGAGTGTGTAGGTGTGTGTTAGAGTGTGTAGGTGTGTGTTAGTGTGTGTTAGAGGGTGTAGGTGTGTGTCAGTGTGTGTAGGTGTGTGTCAGTGTGTGTCAGTGTGTGTTAGAGTGTGTAGGTGTGTGTTAGAGTGTGTAGGTGTGTGTTAGTGTGTGTTAGAGGGTGTAGGTGTGTGTAGGTGTGTGTCAGTGTGTGTCAGTGTGTGTCAGTGTGTGTTAGAGTGTGTAGGTGTGTGTTAGTGTGTGTTAGTGTGTGTTAGAGGGTGTAGGTGTGTGTCAGTGTGTCAGTGTGTGTAGGTGTGTGTCAGAGTGTGTCAGTGTGTGTTAGAGGGTGTAGGTGTGTGTCAGTGTGTGTTAGTGTGTGTTAGAGGGTGTAGGTGTGTGTCAGAGTGTGTCAGTGTGTGTTAGAGGGTGTAGGTGTGTGTCAGTGTGTGTTAGAGTGTGTAGGTGTGTGTTAGAGTGTGTAGGTGTGTGTTAGTGTGTGTTAGAGGGTGTAGGTGTGTGTCAGTGTGTGTAGG
>CM059228.1:23957924-24068958 GCA_030347435.1 Clarias fuscus
GTGTGCGTGCATATGTGAGTGTGTGTTTTAAGTCAGTCCTGCTGAATACTGAGCCTAGGACCTTGTATAGAGAGCTTTCAGACTGATGGATATTCTCTTTTGGCTCTCAGATGCACTGCTCTATGAATCATCAGGAAACACACACACACACACACACACACACACACACACACCACTCCAGACATCAGTCTGCTCTCACACAGCTGAATTATTAAGAGTGGCACGGTGTGATGGTCAGGTGTGTGAGTGTCACGGCCGGTTCTGAGGTTCTGTGTGGTTCTGAAGCTCTAGATTCTACACGGGACACTCAGGTGTCCATCACAGCACTGCTGCAGAACCTTTAAGCTCTATCAGAGACAGGATTAATCAGAACTCTTATGGAACACGAAACTTGAATTATTTATAGCCTGATGGAGTGAGTGTTGCAGAAGCACAGAGCAGCTCTTTGGGGAAACGCTTATGTTTCTCTCACAAAATATTCATGTCTTTCTTTTAGAAAACACAGATTAATTATTTATTGAATCTGAGTTCATTTATTCATCCGTCCATCCTTCGTCCTGTAGCTCTTACTGCTGAGGAGGGTTACAGCACAGGAGCCGATCTCAAGTAGCTCAGGGGAAAAGTGGGGCACACCCCGGATGTCACACACACACACACACACACACACACACACACCACCATCACCATCATCATCATCACCGAAAAAAGACTTTTTACACATTTTTCAAAATACAAATTGTGCAGATTTTATGAATTACAGATTTTATCGATTATAGATTTTGCAAATTTGACCAGATTTTTACAGATTTTATAAAGTACTAATTTTACACATAATAGATTTTACAATATACAGAGTTCACGGATTTTCTTCTTCAATACGGCTCGTGATTTTTTTCTCTGTGATTGGCTAACTGCTATTTTTTCTAACCTAAATGTGATCTGAAATTTAACTGCCGTTTTAAATCACTGACGCTCATGCTGTAACCATGACAACCGTTCTTAATGACAATCAAGACTCGGCTAATGTTAATGCGTCACGATCGCAGTTCAATTCATTTCAGAACTGATTAATGAGCAACGGTGCAGAAATGTTTTAATTAAAATGATCAGGAACAGACTGAGATAAAGCCCTCTGAGACAGAACCATGGCAACTACTGTAGTTAGTGTGTGTGTGTGTGTGTGTGTGTGTGTGTGTGTGTGTGTGTGTGTGCGCGCGTATGAAAAATTGACAATAATCCATAAGAGCTAGTTTACATGTAGCTAATAGGTTTATGTAAAAGTGCATGTTTTCTGTGTTTTCTGAAATGCTTCTTTTTAGGTGTATGTGCAGCTACAGCGAGCTCACAGTCCTGAGTGTAAAGTGGAGTGTAAGGCGTAACGGGTGACTCGCTACAGCTTTTGCCTCCATTACGGGTGTTTACTGCCAGGTCTAAACCCGTCCAATCTGATTTCAGACGGATCAACTTTGATTAAAATGAACATCAAGCAGGAATTAGATGCAGTCTCCTTCTTCTCCTGGCAGACTGATGGAACCACAGACCCGAGTGTCACTCACAGCTGTCAGTCATCCTCACGTATGTATCAGCACACGGCTCTGGAACGGGCTCTCGATGTGTGGCGTGGGCGAGATTCACAGTCTCTGTTAACTTTGAGGAAAACTTTCCAGGAAAGCTCAGGAACGCGTGACAGCGCCGCTGCGATGCTCTGGGGTTTAGCGGCCTGCGGGCAGACGAAGGCGACGTGGCTCCCGAACGCTCGTGCTCGGCTCTGCACATCTCCAGAGAAGGCTGGGTGTCTTCACGTCTTTTTAGAATCTAGTAAAAGAGCAGCGACGCCTTAAACATTCTACAGACGATGAGATCATGAAGTCCAGCTGAGCTTAAAATCAGACAACTTTAATTTCATGTTAATCCTTTTTACTTCTGAGGAACTGTTTTCACTTACTGAATTATAAGACAAATCCTCGGATATTGCTTTTCTGCAGATAACCTCGTGCAAATATTAGATGATCGAGTCTTTACTGGTATCTACACTGAAGTTCCTCACTGACAGAGTAGTCACACATGGGAGGACACGAGGACAGGGCGAGGCAGACACGAGGACAGGACGAGGCAGAGCCGAGGACAGGGCGAGGCAGAGCCGAGGACAGGGCGAGGCAGACACGAGGACAGGACGAGGCAGACCCGAGGACAGGGCGAGGCAGACCCGAGGACAGGGCGAGGCAGACCCGAGGACAGGGCGAGGCAGAGCCGAGGACAGGACGAGGCAGACCCGAGGACAGGACGAGGCAGACACGAGGACAGGACGAGGCAGACACGAGGACAGGACGAGGCAGACCCGCATCAGGTCTGTTCCACACGCCAGGGCTCAGGTCACTCACGCTCCTACAGCTGCCTTCATTTCATTTAATCTTTTAAAACTCACAGGCAGACAGGAGAGCGGATGTCTTTCTCTAATAAATGCCCACATGTCCACATGTCCACCTTCCTCTCATACTGTGTAACTGGGACGTTCAGCTGGTTCATGTTTCTTTCTAAACAAAGTGAGAAGAATGAAACACGAGGGCTGAACAAGGGAATAAACGATGATTTAATCACCACCGACAGCTGAAACGAGTCTGAATCATCCTCCTGTTATGGAATTGTTAATATTTATATTCAGAATTAAATCAGAGTGTTTAATTTATCTGCGAGCGGCGCGGCAGCTTTAATGTCTGATCATTTAGTTCAAGTGGAAGACATGAGCACTAATTAAAGCACAATTACAAACATGTCCAAGTCATTAAATCATCAGTGTAACAATAAAACACAGATTTTCATCTCTGTGGACATCTCACCCAACTGCTGTGTGTGTGTGTGTGCGCGCGTGTGTGTGTGTGTGTGTGTGCGTGTTACACTGTCAAAGGAATTTGACTAAATGAGAGTGTTATTGGAGCTGGCAGTCTCAGCTGAAGAAGGTGAAGAAACCGTGCAGGACAGGAGGAATACACTCGGGTCTTTGTGTGTGTGTGTGTGTGTGTGTGTGTGTCCCCTTTGATGGATTGGCACCACATCCAGGGTGTACTATGCCTCGCACCCTGAGTGTCCAGGGATAGGCTCCGCCCCTGCAGCCCTGCACAGGAAATGTGATGTAGAGAATGAGAGAGTGAGAGAAACTCATAATTACACTTCTCTCTCTCTCTCTCTCTCTCTCTGAGGTTCATCACTTCAAAAGTGTTTCATAAATATGCTGATCCTGATCCAGTCACCTCCATCTCAGGGCTCTCTGCTCGTATCCACACCCACCTCACACTGAACTCTAACACCCCTCAGTCCTGGTTCTATTCCATCAGCTCAGGCCATTCATGACACTCAGGGTCTGTCTGTCTGTCTGTCTGTCTGTCTGTCTGTCTGTTATTCATCTTCTCCAGCTCTCGTTCTTCACTTTCTCGTGTTCCAGCACCGAGTTGTTCTCGAGTTCCTGATAAAATAAAAGCTGAAATCAGAGTGATGGAGAACGGAGTGAGAACTGTACCTGGTGTGAATCTCACACTGCAACAGAAAGTAAAACACGCAGAAAAACTACAGTGAGACAAAAGAGAGAGAGTGAGACAGAGCTGTGCTGAACTCGGGTCTGTACGACGGCTCGGGGAAATTTACTCCCATAAACGCATCAGATTTAGACGGCTAATCTAAAGCGTTGGAACTTCCCAATTCTCCTAACATCCACTTTTGTTCTGACATTTTGAAAAAGGCAGTAATGAGACGAGGGAGTTTCAACAACAAACAGAAAATAAGTGAGAAATAAGTCTGAGAGTGGAGTGTGTGATAACTGCAGACAGTCGGGATGGACAAACCCAGACCAACACGCAGGACAATCAATCAATCAATCAATCAATCAATCAATCAATCAATCAATCACACCACACTGCTCACTGAGAACAGGAACCAGCAGGAACCAGCAGGAACCGTTCACCCGCCCGCCTGAGCTGAGTTCTGTGGAGTTATGGGAAATATTATTTACTGTTAAAATCAGAAAATGAATCAAAGAAGACAAGAAGCACCTACACATGTGTGTGTCTCTGTGTGTGTGTGTGTGTGTGTGTGTTTACTCATGAAAAAAAGAGAATTAATGAATATACAGGGGTGTGTAGTGGTTAGCACTGTCGCCTTGCACCTCCAGGGTCCGGGTTCGATTCCCGTCTCTGTGTGCATGGAGTTTGCATGTTCTCCCCGTGCTTGGAGGGTTTCCTCCGGGTTCTCCGGTTTCCTCCCTCAGTCCAAAGACATGTATGTTAGGCTAATTGGCGTCCCAAATTGGCTGGAGTGTGTGAATGAGTGAGTGCATGTGTGTGTGTGTCTGTGTCCTGCGATGGATTGACACCCTGTCCAGGGTGAACCCTGCCATGTGCCCTAAGTCTCCTGGGATAGGCTCCGCCCCCCGCGACCCTGAATACAGGATTAAGCGTATAGATGATGAGTAAGTGAGCAGGTTGATGATCTGTGCTGAGTGACAGCGGTGCTTAGATCAAATCTTATTAACCAATCACAAGCTTGATCATGTGACATCAGAATCATAGTGACTACAGCAGATAGTAAATGTTTAACAATTCACATGTAGAAAAACCTCCTTTTCAGACCTCTGTGTGTGTGTGTGTGTGTAAAAGATAAAAGATATAATTATTTAGACAGTTTGGATGAACGTGCTGTCACAACATCTGATCGTTGTAAAGCAGGAGGAGAAGGATGAGCGTCGGGTCGCGTCCCCACTTGTTCCTGTCGATTAGACAAGAGCAGAAATATGAGATAATAAAACACACAGTGAAGCGAGGACAAAACATCCTTATCATTTAATCATCACTCCGGCTTCAGCACCTCTGATTTATTAGAGCTCATAATTCATTAAGACTTATAATCCCAGGTTTAATTAAGATCATTGATCACAACAACGAAGAGAAGGAGCAAAAAACCCTCAGCACTGAGAAAGAGTTCAGCACGTCCCCTCGTGTGTCCTCACTTCCTGTCTGAGAGGGATGAAGTCCAACAGTTTGTCCACACCTCAGTCTGCTTTTACTCTCTTATAGTTTCATTCATCTAATTAAGTGATGGAATGATGGAGTGATGGAGTGATGGATGGAAGGAGCGGAATGGTAAAGGGATGGAGGGCTGGTGCTTCGAGGACAGTGCAGTGATTGTGTACCTGCTGGGTTCTCAGTAAAATTGTCACGGGACGTGGCTGCCGTGGTAGACCCAAGTGCAGATGATCAGCAAGAAGAGATACGTTGAGGCTCGTTTTGACAGGACAGGCTTGAATCCGTGCATGTGACAGTTAGATTGGAAGCCTGCTTGTGCTGGCGCGTGCATTTTGAACTGAATGCGGAGGCGGAGCGCCGGCGCGATGTGGCTGAGCTCCGTGCAGAGAGCCGGCGTGTGTACTTTGAACTCGAGCGGGTTTGCAGGTGACGCGGACGCATGGGGATTACTCGTGGTCGTGAAACAGGCAGAGGTCGGAGCCGGAGAGTGGGGGAAAAGTCCATGATCCAGACTCGTGGTCGAGAAACAGTTCCAAAGGTCAGTACCGAGAAGTTCCGAGATGGCGAGTGATCCATGACGTGAGGTAAAGACGTGGTCATTGAAACGAGGCGAGGTCGAAAACGAGAAGGCAAGACGAGACAAAACGCTGGAGTATTGGACATGGTGAGTGCACAATAATCTGGCGAGGAGGTGTAGTCTGAGTGCGAGTTAAATAGGTAGGAGAGGTGATTATGGATGGAGTACAGGTGTGCAGAGTGGAGAATGAGGCGGTGGAATGAAAGCAGTGGGCGGGATCATGGAACTGGGGTGTGCAGGTGATCATGACAGGGCTGTGGCTTGGCGGGTCGTGACAAAAATCTGTAATGAAGCCTCGAGGCATGAGGAGGTTTATTGTCTCCATACCTCTGTCTGTCTGTCTGTCTGTCTGTCTGTGACCACATGCTCTGACTGAGGCACTTGTGTACACACTGAATACAAGAACACAGAACTGATGATGTTCCATGCAGAGACAGTCAGGGACAGTGGTGTTAGGTCTGTTAGGTCTGGCTCTGGTCCATCCTCTGTGGTCTAGAGTAAAAAATCTAACTTCACATAAGGAAGAATGCCTCCAGGCTCAGTCGTCTAACCGCACACTCACCATCCCTGCTGTCCCAAAAGAGTCTCATAGGACTTGAAGGAAGGAAGGAAGTGAGTGAGACAGGTGAGGAACGGTGAACCTGTGACATGTCTGAGAGCAGAGACACTTTAGTCCTGAAACTTCTCTTTTCCTTTCACTGATTATCAGCTGAGGAGCTTTAATACTGCATGAGATCTCCACCAGTGGAACCCTACTAAAGAGAGACTGAGAGACTAGGACAGCTCTTCAGTTGAATCATTCATGATGTGTTTTATATTACATGAACTAAATGCCATTGTTAAATTCATGCTTCAGATGAAACAAACAGTTACATGCACACAGAGGAGATGATTAGGACATTATGATGATCTGTTCTTAGAAAGTAATTTAAACTCTTTTATTTTTACAAAAATCTTATTATAAAGGCTTACTTAAGAATAATTCTTCTCTTAAAAGATTAAGAATAATAAATCATTTTCAATGTACGACTCTGTGGCTAAGCCTTAGCGATGTCCTGCAGTCTGTGTGTTATTTAAGAGGGATTCAGTTTGACCCTTCAGTTCTGGGTTCCTCTGCAGTTCCTCTTGTTCCTGCGTGTGAGATGGAGCACTAGTCTGGGCTGGACCAGTGAAAAACTGAAGCAGGGGAATCAATATTTTTATGCAGTTAAATATTTAGAATTGAATATGGACAGGTTCCTCTCAGAGTGTTAAACCCCATAACCTGTCACATCTTAAGAAGACGATGTGGTCTTAAGTTCTTCCCATTTCAGAGAATGGGCTAGATGCTTCTCCACAAGGGGTGTGTCCAGGGGCCTCTCAAGGGGAAGAGCCCGGTGCCAGCAGCTTCGACCACCTCGACTCCTTCACACCAGGGTGGAGATTTCAAAGTCCGTCAATCGGGATGTCCTGAAGGGAAGAAGCTGTCCTCTCCTCGCCTGGTTGCTGAAGTACTGCGGCACTGAAGAAAGAGGGGACGTGCTGCCAGTCTCCTCCAGATCATAAACTACAATGGAAAGTCTAGAATCACATCCTTCAGCTTCCACTGCAGCAGGTGATGAGGCTACGTCTCCTTGCTGAATATAGTGAGAGCCTTCTGGCCTTCATGTTTCTTCCACCATTGTGAAGGCACAGGCGCAAACTCCTCTGTGTCAGGATTCCTACAGAGATCAGTGGAATGTTAAATAAGGGCTCATCATTCACAGTAGCAGCAAATCACATCTTGCAAAAACACACTGCAGGGAGATATCACTGGAAACACTAGTCCACTTTGACAGCTTAGCAGCTACTTTCTCATCATCTCTTCCCAGCTTTCTTTGCAGGAACTAAGAATATGCCCTGGTATTCTCTGCCCCTTTTCCCCAGTGAAAATGTTCTGGTTAAATGTGCCTTTGCCTCTGTCTCTGTGCACGTGAAGGAGGCCAACATGAAGCTAAACAGAACTGAATAAATCCATCAGAAAGAGAGAGAGCGAGAGAGAGAGAGAGAGCAAACACATTGAAGTGGACAAGTCAACAGTATGGAACATTTTTAAAAAGAAGGAATTAAACGGTGAGCTTAGCAACAGCACAAAGCCTAGACGACCACGGACAACAACTGGAGTAGAAGAGTTCAGAGTTCTGTCCATGGTGAAGAAGAACCCTTTCTAGCCAGTCAGGAACCCTGCTAGGGTAATGAAAGTAGGCGTGTCATTGTCAAACACTGGAAGCTTAATGATAAAAACCTTGTACGTTTCCCACAGGCGTCTAGTGCAGTAAAACATTATGTGACATCTGCACTGTCAAAGGAACTTTCTTGGTATAGACCAAAGACATCGCACAGATGGTGAGATCTGATTTTGGACAATTCAGTCATGTCATGTAGCCGTCAAACTGTCCGCTGTCCACTGTCCACTGTTGTGTGTCCCGCTGTAAATGAAAGAAACTGCTGATGCTGTTTGTGATTTTACACACGACATCTTCTGTCATGTGTTTAACAGTGTATTACTGCAGAAATATGACAGAATACCGGTGGGTTTGGTGGTAATAAGCACCAAGATTATTTAATATAAGACAAACTGCAATTAATGTAATGACCAGGAAACCACAGCAATTGTCCTGAAGTGCTTTCCAGTGGAGAGGATACAAACGACTGCACCTAATCTTAGAGTGTAAATCACATAGGATAAAACAAAAGAAGACGAGAAAACACAAGAATAGACTGCTATAAAAGTTCATAAGAAAAAATACATGAATAAAAGAAAAATAAATAAAAGCATAAAAACATACATTTGACAAAAAAAAAATATATATATATATAAAAAAATATAAAATAAATATAGGTTAATAAAAATGAAAAGTTCATTAAAAGAACAAAGTGCACTTGAGAGGAAATCTCATGCAATCTTACACACAAATTAACAGTAATTGAGTGAAGGTGATCCGTGAGCTTTGATTTATGGCATCAGTAGTAGGAGTGGAACTAATGTGATCCCACAGCGCAGCAACAGCAGAACCCCGTCACCTCTGGTCTTTAAACTACACTGGAATCGGGGAAGTCAAGGGGAGGCGGCGTGTGTTTAATGGTGAACAACAGCTGGTTGTGTTGTCTTCTCTCACACTCCTCCAACCCAACCTGGAACTATTGACCATCAAATGTCGTCCTTTGTACCTTTGGAATTGACATCAGTCATAATCAGCACCGTTTATGTTCCACCACAATCAACAGTGCGTGAGGTTTTCACACAGCACCAAACTCAACACCTGGACACTGCTGCACAACAACCAACTACAGGACACAATCTTGCCCCCGTTTGGGAACTCTGACCCCGCCGCCATCTTCCAGCCAAATATTTGGACATTTTAAAAGCTTCATCATAATTAGATAAGGATTTTTTCCACTACAATCCAGGCTTTAGTAAAATCCTGACAATCAGAGTTAAAAAACACAAAACAATTAAACGCTACGTTTGGAAACTGCCCATGTATCTCAAAATAATGTGAATGTTTTTTAGGATTCATGACTTTGAAGCAGCTTCATGTTAAATTCCCAGTCGAATGTGGCCTTTGCATTGCCAGATAACATCAAATCTACTATTGTTTAACACTCTGGTACTTTTCTCTCCATGGACATGTACATCCACATGATTTAAAAACTTCACCTAGAACGGTAGAAGTCTGTGTGTGTGTGTGTGTGTGTGTGTGTGTGTGTGTGTGTGTGTGTGTGTGTGTGTGTGTGTGTGTGTGTGTGGTTATTCTGTCTACTGTAAAGCCTGTAGTGCAGCTCCAGTCTCCACCCGTAACTATAGTAACGAGACTGCATCAGTGTGTTTCGTAATTTATATAACATTTCCTGTCGCTCACTTTGCTGTAACTCTGTACGTGAGAGCTGCTTTTAAATTACTGAGAAGAAGTTGCTCTTCACACCCTGTCCCTGATGCTCTCTCACTTCCCTCGTCGTTAAATGTTTCTGGTAAAAATACTACATCAGTGTCTTTATGTTTAATAAATTCCATGACTAGAGCTCATTTACTCCCGTCCCCGCACCCATTAATATTTAAAGTTCCTACTCTCAACTTCTCTATAAAAAGGAATAAGAAGAGGGAAAGAGAGCCGATGAGGGCAGAAAGAGAGCCACGGGACATGACTAAGCCATTTTTTATTCAGCTTTTTAAGATATTTTTCTTCATTTTCCTTCTGCAGCTTTGTTCCCGGTTTCCACACAATGACATCTCTTTTCGTTGGCTCACATCCTCTAAGGCAGCGTCTTTCTGAAGCTTTGATCCTGACACCAAATCTCTACCTGCATCTGGAGAAAAGTCAGCTCCGCCCACGACCGTTCCAAAAGCCTCATCTGGGAAACTGTTGATCTTCTCATGAGGATGTTGGAGGAGCAGGAGATATTTTCTTCCCGCGTCCACACGCAGGACGCTGCAGGACGCTGCAGGACGCTGCAGGACGCTGCTATGGTTCTCTATAACAGTTCTAATGTCCACCACAGCGTTCTCCATCACACTTAAAGCCAGTTTAACCATCACAGCGTTCCCCATGGCATCCTTATGTTTTTTAGATCCACACCATCCCCCCTCCTCGGTGATCACACCACCGCCGCTCCTCACCGCCCCAGGACTCAACGCTACTACACAGTGTCCCTGACATCATATTAGCTTTTTCTCTACTATACCTTCATGTTCTGCCGCTCCTCCATCATCAGAGCGCCGCAGTGCCGCTCTTCGTTCCCACTCCTCCCCTTCCTCAGCTTTACTCTTCTCCAGCTTCATGCACAGGATCACCGCTTTCTCCTGCAGGGGGACATTTCACATCTTAACTCGTCTAGTTAGAGAAGCCAACAGTGAGAAACTAATAAATTCCCCACTTACTCTGATTTCATGCCCAGTTAGACGATCAACTAGTCAATTTTCTTTAACAGACATGTTATGTTCCTCTGTAGCCACCGACACCCGCTCAGCCGAAACCTCGGGACTCGCCTCAAGGCGTGCACTGTAACACACCGGTGTGTGACTGTGTTCATGTCAGAATGTATATGTGCAACTGAATACAGCTGTTCCCTCACTGCGTCTCTATTGAACATGTTAGCGGCGGGGCTACACACGAGCTCAGATGGTGTCGTCAGTATATAAACTCGTAGCTCTGTAAATGATTAGAGGAAGAGTGAAAAGCCTCAGAATGAGAATATGAGCTTCCTGTTAGTGATGGAAAAGGTTGGTAACTTTTATTGGTAAGCTGGATGTAGACTGTAAATCCTAACACAATCCTCATGATCATCCTCTAGTTATCTAACGGTGTAACTACTTTAATGAATATTACTGATGTAAAAATGCAAATGAGCCGGAAGTATTTCTATCTTAAATATTCAGTGAATTTCTTTGGCTCTCTTAACCACATTGTGACATCATTACTAAGCAGCTTTATGGAAACCTGGTTAAAAAACATTTGTTTGGTTATAAAATATATATTTAAATGTATAACTAAAGTGTCAATTCATCGCTAAAGAGCGAGTGAGAGGCGAACCTTGAGAGAACCAGGACTCAAAGGGAACCCATCCCCTGCTGGTGATCCCAGACATGCTGGGTATAGATCATCACTGTTCTGTACGTGTGTGCTGCAGACACAAGCCCTGGTGTTTAAAGGAGTTTCAGTATGAACATTAAAGTCATTTAACTCAAATTTAACCAAATTATTCATGGTCCAGTGTTTTGTACAAAGTGAAATCATTAGGTGGGGCTTCTGCACGGTTCAGATCAACAGGTGCACCCGTGCAGCTCTCCCTGGATAACCCCTGACACCCGCCCAGTAGACTGTCTCCTCCGACTGAGACAGAGACAGAACGAGACAGAGAGAGTTGTATAGTGTTAGATAAGTTACAGAAGAATATGAAAGCTGTGAATTATTGATTACCAGTAAAACTGCTTCACCATCGACTCTTATTATTATTAAAAAGAGATGCATTTAACATTTATTTATTTAAATCATATTTATATAAATATGATGATTTTAATGTGTGTCATAGATGATGCCCACGACTACATGAATGAAGTTTGTTATTTGCTGATTTCACTCTGTGTTTTTGGAGATGTATGACTCTGTGCTGCTGTATTTCTCACACTGTCGGCTGCGTCACTGAAAGCTGCGTCTTCATTGTTATTAAAACCGTAAAGTATCAGTCACCTGTGGACACAGCATATGACATGTTCATTATAAGCCATAAGACACACACACACATACACATACACACACACACACATACACACACATACACACACACACACACACACACACACACTTGACCCTTGTCGACTATTAATTTTGACCCCCGGCTAAGATGTTAAGGGTCTCTTGAACACAGCCACTAGACATTTAGGTCAGAAAATAGGGACGTAAATATAAATACAGAAAAAAAACATCCCTAAATATTTTAATTAGTAATAAATCTAATATTGGCCAATGAGAAAAATGCTAAGTGGCTAAAGTTAGCTTATATTTATTAGGGCCATGTGCAAGCTAGTTAGCTAATGGACTAAACAAGAACAATGTGTAGTCATTGCATTAATATTAGTGTAATACGAGATCAACAACACTAAAATATATTTACATACCAACAGATTATGAAGGATGACTACAGATAAGTAATTTACCTTAAAACGAGGTCACAGTCCAGCTTGCTCCAGTGCAAAATGTTAATGAAAGTGTTACTTCATCTGCTGTTGCTATCGCCCCCTACAGACTGGAGTGTAGAACAGCTTCATTTCAATTCAATTACATTTAAATTGTACAGTGGAACCTTGGATTGCAAGTAATGTGGTTTACGTGTGTTCCGCAAACCGAGCAAAGATTTTTAATACATTTTTAATCAGAAACCGAGCAAGTATTAGTTTACGAGCGCCGAGTATCATGTATCACGAATGCGACTCTTATTTTGACACCGAACGTCACTCTCTCACCTTCCCCCTCCCCCCCTCCCCCCACGGCTTAGCAAACACACAGAAACTCGGCTCTGTCGCGATTCTTTTCAAAGCTAAGGTGCTGGTTCTTTTGTTTTTTTGTTTTTTACTTTACAGCAGTGATTCCCTTAGTATGCGCTCACGCCTGGTCAGAGAGATTAATTTTTTTCCTGTTAAAACGGTGTTTCAGAGTTTGTGTGTGTGTCCGTTTGTTGTGAAACTTAAGTGATTCCTTTAGTATGCGCTCATGCCAGTCTCGCTTTTTTTCCATTAAAACGGTGTTTCCGCTGTGTTTATGCGTTTGTTGTAAAACTTAAAAAGTGAGTCTGTTAATATGCGCTCATGCCAGTCTCGGAGAGATTTATTTTTTCCTGTTAAAACGGTGTTTACGTTGTGTGTGTGTGTGTGTGTTTGTTGTGAATCTTAAAAAGCGACGTGGGGAGAGGGAGGGAGGAGTGTTACTATGTAAAACAAGGCGAGGGAAGGGGCTAATTCCACACACACACACACACACACACACACACACACACACACACACACACACACACACACACACAGAAACGCTTATCTGTCAGGATTTATTTGTACTTTTTTTAAAGGTAAAGTGCAGATTAATTTGTTTTATTTTCATTTTAAAGATTGTATTAATTATTTTTATGTATTTATTTTTGGGGCTGTGGAACGAATAATTTGAGTTTTCATTATTTCTTATGGCAAATGATCATTTGGTTTACGAGTGTTTTGGAATACGAGCCCACTTCCGGAACGAATTATGCTCGTAATCCAAGGTTCCATTGTATAGTGTTTTTAACAACAGTCATCGACACAAAAGCAGCTTTACACAATCAAAAGAAATTATAGAATGTGTGTGAATCAGAATGAACAGATCGATCCTGATGAACGAGCCGAGGGTGACGGTGCTGAGGGAAAAACTCCCTGAGATGGTAACAGGAAGAAACCTTGAGAGGAACCAGACTCAACAGGGAACCCATCCTCATCTGGGTGATAACGGAGAGCAGGGATTTGATCTGCACTCATACTGTGTGTTAGGAGGCTGGAAGTTCAGTATAACAGGAGACGTGTTTAATTAAATTAAATCTCCGCTTCTAAACGATTCCATTTGCAAGATTTGTATGTAAATCAGTCTCATACAATTTAATTCATTGGATTTTGTTCTGCAGACATTTTAAACTAAATTCATACTTTTTAACTGATTAAATTAAATAGTTTTTATAATTAACAAATTTTTATTAATTATAAGTAATCTGATTACATAATTTTTGAAAAAAATATTTCAAAGGGATGCAAATATTTAATAATAAACTACGCCATGATTCATTTCTTTGAGTGTGGCTGAGACATGTTAATTATTTGCATTTGAATGTTGTCTGACATTGTAAAGCACACACACAGTAACACTAATACAACAACAACAACAACAACAACCGAGCATGAATAGGAATAAGAGGCCCTGATTATACTGCTTAAATATTATTTAGTACAACAAAATTCCTAAAAATATATCTTTAATAAAAGACAATGTATTTTTGAGTTATTTCTATAAAGTTTGATATTTTATTTTGAAATAATAACAATAAACAGATATAACATATATAACAGTTTATTCTTTGTACAATTAAAATGGTCAGCTAGTGAACTTGATCGTTTAACCATGTTATTGTCCAGTGAATGTCAGTCGCTCTGGTTCTGATTTTTCCTCTTTGTTGTATAAAATACGCAGATGTGGAAATGACCATCACTGTAGTATTTCTTTGATACAACATATTATTATGACTTTTTTATGACTTAACCTTTACTTAGAAGTGGAAAAGGCAATTGCAGCTGTTTGGTGAAATGTCACTGATATATTATGGCTGCTGACGTTTGGCCGCGGCGGTGAGTGCGGCGGTAACGGGCATTCTGATTGACTACCTACTGTACGTTGATTAACTGTGCTTACTGACCGATCACCTCACCGTCAACCAACCTGAGTGATCAATGAGAGAGTGGAACACAGCATGTAAACAGACCAGTTAGGGGTTCAGCTCTGAGTCAGAGGTGAATGGAATCTTTAAGGATTCGGGTAGTTTTATTAAACTGGGTTAATATTTATAGCACACACTTATCAGCTACCCGTCCAGCGTTTAGCACGATTTAGTGTATCTTACCAATTCTGCTTATCACGTGGCCACTAATGATAATACAACATCTGATATTTCTCAATTATGAGCAAAGTCACTTAAAATCTGGGCAAATGTTTCAACTTAAAATTACATGACAAGGACAACAGTTCTTTATCAAGAAACAAGAATTTATTTGACTAAACTGCTATACATAAAACTACGCTATTAAACACACACACACACACACACACACACACACACACACACACACACACACACACACACACACACACACACACACAAAACAGTTCAAAGGATGAGGGTTAATGAAGTTTTCTAGTCCTGTTCACTAGACCTGAGCAAGTCACAGCAGAGTCTTGGGTTTAAGTTTACGGCTTCGGTATGAAGCGAGCACTAATTTCAGCAAGATATGAAGCTTTGTTTGTCACTTGCTTTGCGTTGCGGTGCGTTGCGTTGCGGTCTTCTTCAGTGATTCGCATTCGGTGTTAGGGAATCACGGCGTTGCTGATTGGCTGGTGCTCTTGCGCTGTAATGACGTCTCTCGGGGAAGCCCTTCACCTGCGTGCCGGTCAGACGTGTGAGTCGACGGTGGACGACAGGCGAGAGACGAGAGATGAGAGAGCTTGCTTCAGACGTTTTGTTGACGTTCAGCCATTTGATGACGTTGGAAGACGTTCAGCCGTTGGATGACGTGCCGTTGTGCTCGGACACTGGGGTTTTAACCCTTTGTTGTCAGTCTGTCCCACAGGTGTTTGGTCCAATCGGATGTGGTTGTGGGCTTAGCCCCGCCTCATGTGGTTCCCCTTTTTTGTGCATATATTAGCCCGGGTTTTTTGGCTGTCACGTGAGACTCATCCGGTTGGAAATGTTAATACCTTTTATAAATTAATTTTACACAAGCTCAGTTCATGCTACTAACATTTCGTGTACATCTTTGAAAGAGACAAGCTTTTGGTTGATACCACACGCCCCATATCAAACACAATCATTTATGCTTTTATCTAGTTCAAAAGGGTTTATAAATGCTGATGACACATTTTAAGTTATGCAGAATAATCAGACGTACATAAGGACATCAAACGTGCTGAGTAAATATATATAGATATAAGTTTGCCCACCTGGCACGCTTTAAAGATGATCTGGAATAGTGTCTCTGCCGTGTGTCCCTTTGTTCAGCCCTGTTTCTGGAGGTCACCAGGAGTATCAGTGTGCTAAGTTAGAGACGGTGCTTTCCCCACTCAGAGTTACTCAGAGCGTAAAACTGTCTCCTTTGTTTACCAGGAGACAGTTTGCATCATTGGAGTTCGAGGTCGCTTGGACAGTTATAGCTCCAGGTGTGACAGGGCGCCTCTTCCCAGACTCGGGTAAGTTTCCCGCTTCCTGATGTCCGAGAGGCTGCATTGTCTCAGAGGACTGATACGCTTAGCAGATGGCGTGATGCAGTCTGGACCCTGGGATGTAATAGACGGATGGCCCATCCTGGGGCTTGTTCATCCCCACACGGTTCACCAGAATACTCTACGTCCATGAGTCCCCCACATCTGCTCCTTTACCTAAGGTTAATCTATTTACAAAAATACTGCGCTAAATAAATAGGTTTTAGCCTAGACTAGTCCCATGCCGTACATAAGGTATCAACGGATAGCCTGTAAATAGCCTGTTCACCTTACCAGCCACATTGTTCAAAGCAAAATGCACGTGGGGTTTAGCAGTTAGTCAGCTGTGTGTTGAGGTCCAGTTGAGGAACGTAAGCCAGACGCCTCACTTTAGCTGTTTTAGCAGCTGTTGCTAGTACTGCTATAATATCCTCATGCTGCCGATGGCGATGGAAGACGTCACGGCCTACACGCGCGCAGAGACAACAAGTCACATGAATTACAATGAGAGACATTGCCGTTCCTCTCACAGCCACAAATAGCCGTCTCAGGAATGTCTCTCCAGCTGTCTCACTCTCCTGCTGTCCCACTCTCCTGCTGTCTCAGTCTGCAGCTGTATCACTCTCCAGCTGTCTCACTATCCTGCTGTCTCACTCTCCAGCTGTCTCACTCTCAGCTGTCTCACTATCCTGCTGTCTCACTCTCAGCTGTCTCACTCTCCTGCTGTCTCACTCTCCAGCTGTCTCACTCTCAGCTGTCTCACTATCCAGCTGTCTCACTCTGCAGCTGTCTCTCTCTCCTGCTGTCTCACTCTCAGCTGTCTCACTCTCCTGCTGTCTCACTCTCAGCTGTCTCACTCTCCAGCTGTCTCACTCTCAGCTGTCTCACTATCCTGCTGTCTCACTCTCCTGTTGTCTCACTCTCCAGCTGTCTCACTCTCAGCTGTCTCACTATCCTGCTGTCTCACTCTCAGCTGTCTCACTATCCTGCTGTCTCAGTCTGCAGCTGTCTCACTCTCAGTTGTCTCACTCTCAGCTGTCTCACTATCCTGCTGTCTCAGTCTGCAGCTGTCTCACTCTCCTGCTGTCTCACTCTCCAGCTGTCTAACTCTCAGCTGTCTCACTCTCCTGCTGTCTCAGTCTTCAGCTGTCTAACTCTCAGCTGTCTCACTCTCCTGCTGTCTCACTCTCCAGCTGTCTAACTCTCAGCTGTCTCACTCTCCTGCTGTCTCAGTCTTCAGCTATCTCACTCTCCTGCTGTCTCACTCTCCTGCTGTCTCAGTCTGCAGTCTGGCATCAGGAACCTGTCCATTTACAGTATGCTGTAGTTAAGAGATCTATTTGACGAATGGTTCATTCGCTCTCTCTCTCTCTCACGCCCTCTGATTGTCAATATGCTCCATTTGTAGCTTTAGATTGCTCACTGGTCTATAATTAATTTGCAACTATTGACATTCTGGGAAACTAATTTAATTGTGGATAAATAGTGTGAGCCGTGTGGATTATAAAGCTCAGGAGCTGGAGGTGGCCCTGCACTCGCTGATTAGAAACAATTCAGGGGAAAGTTTCACTCGCACGCTGCTGATCTGCAGTCAGTTTAAATCTGATTTCTGTTCTGAGTGACTGTTGTGTCTAAAAAACAAAGATTCATCAAAATAATATAAATAAACATGTTTAATAATAATTTCATAGGGTCAATTTAAACTGATAAATCATCTAAAAACGAATGATTTTAATCTTACAGTGTGACACAGTCCTGAGTAACGGCTCCTCTGGTTCACTGTGCGAGTGTGTTAAACAGTGTGAGACAGCCTCCGTACACACCCCGTCTATCTGTCACTATTAAACATGGCTCTGGTTTCTACTGGACAGGTGTGACCATGTGACTTCACCAGATGTTGAAGTGATCTCCATCACGCTCCTTCAGGATGTTTATCTTTTTCAGCTCCATCCTTCAGGGTTTAATCATGTCTCACACACATCTGTACCCAATTTCAGGCATTCCTCACAAGTTGTTGTCTTTGCTTCATGCAGGATAAAAATCTGAAAGTCTTTTTATCGGCTCGTGTGTGTGTGTGTGTGTGTGTGTGTGTGACTTTACAATGTTTTATTCTCGTCCACAGAGACACACTGATCTTCAGAATATGAAATGAAACTCACACTTCATCAGAACAAAATAAAGTTGTTACGTGAAGCTGCACATTTCATGTCGTTTTTCTCTAAGAGTGTGTAGTGAAGAGTGTGATTTCTCCAGTGTGTGTGTGTGTGTGTGTGGTAACACTGCTGCACTCTGTGCAAGTGAACACACACATTGACTAGCCAGATTAGCGAATGCGCTAAAGCAGACTGTCCTGAGGATCAGAGGAATCAGAGTGTGAAGGAAACTTCAGAACATCACAGCACAAAGACGACTGTTACTCAGGCACGTTAATTATTATTACAGTCCAGCGCTCTGATTGGTCGGACGGTCTTTATAAACTCTGTAACAGCGTCTCTGACAGTAGCACAGGGTTGTAATAATGATACAGGATCGTTTCCATAGTAACGGGTCGTTCACAGGGATGTGTGGAAGGAGTCTCCAGTGTCAGTCCTGAGAGAAGCCCGGCTGATGCAGCGTGACTCCTGCTGATTGATTATCGTGGGGCAGTTTGTGCTCTGTGTGATGTGATGATGAAGGCGGGACGTCCCTCTGAGTCAGTGACATCACTTAAGATTATTTTGTCACATGTACCTGACAGCACAGTGAAACGATTTTTTTCATGTCAGCGACATTCAGGATACGGCGCCCCCTGCAGAGCACACGGTTAAGGGTGACAACTTGAGGCTTGAACCCTCGACCTTCTGATCAGTATCGCAGTATCGCCTTAACCATCTGAGCCACAATGGCACCCCTCCATCACTACCTCAGCTCAAAGTATCAGCCAGCATTCAGTGATCTCTCTCTCTCTCTCTCACATCAAATCAGAGGTTCATCTGAACGTCCAGAAGCTCAGTCTGAGACCATTAGAGCTGGAAATAACAGACAGAGGGACACAGACAGAGAGTGAGAGAGACAGACAGACAGACAGACCCTATTGTTCCTCAGGTCTGCTCCATCCATCAGCGGTGGTGGTGTTCGGTCACGGCTCTGCGCTCTCTCAGGCCTCAGACAGAAACCAGACGAGACACATCCATCTTCATTTCAGCCTCCAGCGCCGCTCAGCCTGATGGGTAATCTGACCTCTGACATCATCACGACCTCCATCTGCAGTATGAAACACGGAAGACACACACACACACACACACACACACAGACACACACTGCTCTGTCTCTCTGCTCTGTGTTCTGTGTGGTGTTTGGGTGCTTCAAGTTTCTCCTGTAGTCGTGACTCCGCCCCCATCCTCTTACTGCTCTGATACCTCACTGTACTCACCTGTTCTGTGTGAGATTTCGGATCGTGTGTGTGTGTGTGTGTGTGTGTGTGTGTGTGTGTATTATGCAGCGTCTCATCACCACACACACTGCATGGATTAAACTCCAGAGGATGAGCTGTTCTCACACCTGCGCTGAGCACACGGCATCATACGCACTCTCTCTCTCACACACACACACACACACACACAATAAAGTGCGCGTGTGTGTGCGCGTGCGTGTGTGTGTGCGCGTGCATGTGTGTGTGCGTGTGTGTGTGTAAAGCAATAATCAGCTCGGCCGGCAGTGTTTAATCTCCTCAGTCCTCTAAACCCAACTTTAATCTCTGATCAGAAATGGACTATAAATCATAACCTGTACATATATATATATATCTGAGGAATAAACAATAATAATAATAATAATAATAATAAAAGGAGTGTAAAAGCAAAACACTTTTCTTTCTCTGTACTACTGAAAGCTCTTTCTCTCTCTAACCTAGTACATAAGCTGACAGTGTGTGTGTGTGTGTGTGTGTGTGTGAGTGTGTGTGTGCTGCTTCAGATTTCCATTTAGATACGTCACTCTCTGACTCCTTATCAATTACACAGGCGCATTCAGGGTGGCGTTAAGCGCACACTAATGTGTTACTGGGTCTCTGAGAGACGGCTGATTGAAGGGGAGGAGAAGACAAACACACACACACACACACACACACACACACACACACACACACACACACACACACACACACACACACACACACTTTATTGCCCTTCAGCAATCTGGCAACACAACAGGATTTGCATCTTAACACAAGCAGATGACAAGAGATAATTAAAACACCCTCAGAATCAGTGTGTGTGTGTGTGTGTGTGTGTGTGTGTGTGTGTGTGTGTGTAAATGGTACACACTAATAACAGCTTGTGGATCTGATGCACTCTTTTCTGTTATAAATGAAAACGAATCACACTGACGTCCTTCAGAGTAACCCACCTGTCTGTCTGTCTGTCTCTCTGTCTGTCTCCACCTGACTGTCTGTCTGTCTCCACCTGTCTGTCTGTCTGTCTCCATCTGTCTGTCTGTCTGTCTCCATCTGTCTGTCTGAACGATATTCAAATCTAAAATCATTAATAATAATAGAACTCCAGTACAGGTTTATTTGGCCCGAGACTGAGTGTTTGTCTGTCGTGCACGGTGTCAGAGAGCTGCGTGCTCACACACTCCTCCACACACAACACCTTAATCTCACACTTAAAGCTTTGTTTATATTTGTGTTTATTTGATGTCCGGACTGATGATCATGTGATCACTGTAACCTCCAGGCAGAGACAGTCAGGTTTACTGTCATGTTTATGTATCTCTCTCTTTCCTGATCTGTAAATCACTGTTTATTATTATTATTATTATTATTCATAGTGCTGCTGAGTCTGTGTGCTTTTCATGTGTTTCTGTATCTTGTGTTTTTCTAGAAACCTTGTGTTCCAGATGTTCAGAGCTATAATGAGAGAATCCAGTCTTTGTGTAATTTCATGTAGATTTGATAGTGTTCATTCCTGAATTCCTTTATTAATGTGTTAATTAATTCCTTATTTTATTTTAGATTTTTATTCTGAACGGTTAACACAGCATCCGGGACTCTGTTGCGTCGTGACGTCACCACGCGGCGCTGACGTTCAGAACGTAGAGCGAGAGTTGGTTCCTGAGGACCGGAAGTCCCGCCCCCTCCGCCGCTGGAGCAGTTGTCCAGAGAAAGTCATGATGTCGGTTGTAGCGCGCGCGGGTCCGTTATCGCCCTACTTCCAGGCCACGAGCTTCGCCGTTACCGGGCCGCTGAAGGCGCTCGCGCCGGGCCTGGCGGTGAAGAGCGATAAGGTCGCGCTGGATGTGAAGAGGAAGTTCCTGTGCCGCGAGTCCCTGAGCGGGCAGAGCCCCAGGACAGGCCCCGCTGTGTCCGCCTGCCTCCGCGGTGAGTCCGGGACGCGTCCCAAATCTAGCCGTGTAGACAAGACTCGCGCCCTGAAGCGGGTGGATGGATGTGAGGAGCCTCCAGACTCGTTGTAGTGCACTATGGGTTCAGCACAATGCGGATTGGAACCGAGCCACTACTGTGTGCTACTCAAGGACACACGGAGTTTCTCCAAACATTTATATTTCACACATTCCGCTTTATTTCAGACGTTTTATTCAGACATGTATTCATTTACTTAGTTAGATTTTTGCTCCTTAGGCAATGTAAAGTAGGTTAAATAGTTATTTATCTGGTTAATAGTTATGACGTCTGTTAGCATGCTAACGCTAGGCTAAGCTGTGTCCTGTCAGCGAGCTGCGCTCCTATTGCGCATGCGCGGAGTCGGTACTCCCCTGACTGCAGAGTTAAACTCTATAATCATGATTATTAATGAGCAATGAGTGTTAGTAATAATATATACAGTGTGTGTAGTAAATTAAGAATCTTTATTTTGAGCTTTTCATGCTTTATACTGATGGAGTTACTCATGTTAGTCATACGTGTGTGTGTGTGTGTGTGTGTGTGTGTGTGTGTGTGTGTTGCAGCGAGTGCCAGCGTGCGTTTCGCCCACACGGACATTCGGATCCCTGATTTCTCAGATTATCGCCGCCCCGAGGTGATGGACCCAGCGAAGTCGTCTCAGGAGAGCGGCGACGCAAGGCGAGCCTTCTCCTACCTGGTCACAGGAACATCCGCTGTCGTGGGCGTGTACGCCGCCAAAACCGCCGTCACGCAGTTCGTCTCCTCCATGAGCGCCTCGGCCGACGTCCTGGCCCTGTCCCAAATCGAGATCAAGCTGTCGGACATCCCCGAAGGCAAGAACATGACGTTTAAGTGGAGAGGGAAGCCGCTGTTCGTGCGTCACCGCACCGAGAAGGAGATCGCCACCGAGGCGGACGTGGACCTGTCTCAGCTGCGTGACCCTCAGCACGACCGCGACCGCGTCCAGAAGCCCTCCTGGGTCATCGTCATCGGGGTGTGCACTCACCTGGGCTGCGTCCCCATCGCCAACGCGGGCGAATACGGCGGGTACTACTGCCCCTGTCACGGGTCGCACTACGACGCCTCTGGCCGCATCAGGAAGGGGCCGGCGCCACTCAACCTCGAGGTCCCTTATTACGAGTTCCCTGATGAGAACACCGTGGTGGTGGGGTGAATACACCCCCTGTGTGTGTGTGTGTGTGTGTGTGTGTGTGTGTGTTACACTTGCTGCTGTAAGTAATAAACCTACGTTTTATTTCACACACAGACTCTTTATGCTGGTTATTCTTTAATGTTAACTGAAACTCCAGTGCTCACGCACACACACACACACACACACACACCTCTGTTTTTTTTCTGTTCCTGTGTAAAAATAATAAAATGTAAATAACACATTAGCTCCTGTCTCCTGTGTATTAAACTATATTTCTGCACTCAGGATGTTTCACTGTACTGCAAAAAGTATGTGCACCCTGGTCTGTATTACACACCTGTTTGAACGTCCTGTTCCAGATTTATTCCTCTGTTATAACGCTCCACTCTTCAGTGAAGACAGAACACTAGATGTTGGCGTGCGCTCTGTGTGTGGTTTATGTTCAGGGGTGCACATACATTCGGCTGTAAATTAGTTTATGAAGCTCTCTTCAGTACAAAAGATGGTGAGGTACAGGACCGTGAGGAGACATGAAGGACACGCATTTAATGATGGAAGAATAAATAAATAGAACAGCCCAGACCTGATCCTCAGGTGTGTGTGTGTATGAGAACAAGAGGGGATGGGGAGCTCACAACTGGTCCACATACACACACACATACACATGCACACTGGATAAACAAGTGTGATCCAGAGGCCCCGCCTCATAACACACTCAGCACCCAGACACCACGCCCGAGGGGAACAGGGGAACACTAAACCTACGGGGGTTTAATGCTGCTGGGTGTAAGGTTAGCTTTAACCCTGTTTGGGATGCAAGAATGAGAACACACACACACACAATCTGACATTAAAAAGTTTATCTATAATGGAGTCAGTAAAGACATTAGAGCAGCACACACACACATCAGCGTGTGTGAAATGATGCAGACGAGTCTCACGAAAAGTAAAACAAAAACACAGACGCCTGATTTATCCTCTACGCCTCTACCTCATCTCCTGGGTGTGAGTGTGTGTGTGTGTGTGTGTGAATATGTGGAGATGATGGAATGATTTGGCTCATTGAGGTAAATTGATCTCTGCTTTTCATTTGACTGCAGCTGGATGCTTCTAAACACACACACACACACACACACACGAATCCCAATATGCACAGTCATGATGCTCAACACCTGCCCTTTTACTGAGAACAGTTCAGTGCAAAAGTTTGCAACCCCCTAGATGATCTAGTGCACTTCATAGTGTGTGTGTGTGTGTGTGTGTGCACTGTTCAAATGTTTTACTGCGGTGTCTCATCACCGTACTGTACGTGAAGTTGTCTGTAAATGTCAGTCACTTTTACGGCTCCATTCAGCAGAACAGTCAGTAGCAGTCCTGGATTGACTCGAACGCCCCTCATCAGAGAAGCACAGTGTGTGTATACTTACAGATGTTTTACAGTTCAACTTCATTTGTGTGAGTGCACAGACCTGCTAATCTCGCTAATTACCCCTAGCATTAGCATTAGCTCATTGCTCCTGCCAGTCAGAGGTCGTTGTTTATTTAACTGCTTGTGTTTCTGTATCTAATTCACATCTATGTGTGTAACTATAATTCACATAGTACTGACCTGTGTGTGTGCTGCAGACTGGGGTCAGAGGTCACAGAGAGCTGTGATACGGCGGCTCTGGACCTGAGAGCGCTAAGAGCCGTGCCGAGCGTCCGCTCCCCTCACACTCAGCTGACAGACTCCTGACTGTGTGTGTTCAGAAGTGCTCAAACCCAAAACACCACTGCCTCAGGGTGCACAAACTTACAGTGCACAGTGAGGGATGTGACTCTAACACACACACAAACACCCAGCTGTGACAGATGTGCTCGCTTAATTAAAATATCACTCAGACAGTAAATTAAACTTCATTTTGATTTCACACTCTGCAGAGACTCAACACACACACACACACAGGAATGTTATAAAACCAGGACTGGTTTGGAGAAGTCGATGGAGTTGTGCTACAAATAAAGTTCACAAACATCTCCTTCCAAATACACAATGTAAAGATCTGAGTGGTTCCTGAGTCGACAGTAAGCGGTTCCTCAGTGGTTCCTGTACGGTTCCTCAGTGGTTCCTGTACGGTTCCTCAGTGGTTCTTGCGCTGACTGTGAGCAGTATAACCTGCATTCCCAGCTCGTCCTCATGCGCGGTGAGACTTGGAGATTCATGAGACAGAGGGTTTTTTGGACGGTTCTGCTGTAGAACTGCTGACTCGATGTCTTCCTCTGATGATTGATTGCTTCTTTGTTCATCTCATTTGATCTTTATCTGTGCAGATGTGTCTGTGTGAGCTCCACTCTCTCACCGTGTGTTACACCCGTGTCTCTCGTCCAGAGTGATGAGATTTTTATTATAAACAGGATGGAGGTTAAATTGTTCACACCCGCTAGCGGAAATCTAAATCTGCTGTAGATTGGTCTATTTACAGCTGTAATGGTGGCTCAGACGCAGCCATGTGACCTCTGACCTTCCGTCTGTCTGATCTGAGCAGACATAAATGAACCTGAGCGGCGGATCAGAGCGGCGGTGCTTCCGATGTAGTGAGGGCGAGAGGAGAAACGCCTCAGAACTGCTTTACATTCTGATGAGAGAGAAACCGGTGTGTTTCTGTGTGTGTGTGTGTGTGTGTGTGTTTCTGTGTGTGTGTGTGTGTGTGTGTGAGACGGGATGGCCATCAGCTCAATCGATGTGGACACACCATGTCTGAGTGCACTTAATGAAAACATCAAACCTCAATCATCAACACACACACACACACACACCAGATAGCACTACTCTGTCGGCCCAACATCAAAATTCTGGTAACCATTTGTCAGTGCTTTGACGTCGGCCCAAAGTTGGGCAAACGGCAGTGCATACGTTGAGCCCATGTGGGCATCAGTGGTTGGCCCAATGGCATTTTGTCCGTTGGCCCATTGGTGGGACCAAAGATAGGTTGGCCCAACGTTGGTTCAGTAGATAATTGCAAAGTTAAAAATGGTAAATTAAGTGATATTGCTTTAGCTTTGTGCAGCAGGCTCTCTGTGATGCAGCACATCAGGAGCTCATATGAGGGTTGGTTACCAATTTAGTACATAAATAACATTGAAAGAGCTTTATCTCTAACTCCGTGAATGTTTTTTAAAATGAGAAATCTTACATTCATTGTGCTTTGTGCTCAACTGTGAACTGTTAAACAGGTCACTAGATGGCGCTAGTTTTGCTGTAACTATTGACCTGTTGCCAGTGAATACAGCAGCATACGGAGTCATAGCGAGGTGGGAACCATAGGGATTGTTGCCATAGTAACTCCAGAAACGTTAAAGGGCTAATATACAGTATATATTGTTTTGCTTTAGGGCACTGCATGCGTGTATGTTTATTCTCGAATATATGCACTAAGGTAGTTGGCATGTGAAACATATACACACGTGGACAAAATTGTTGGTACCCTTCGGTCAATGAAAGAAAAACTCACAATGGTCACAGAAATAACTTTAATCTGACAAAAGTAATAATTGAAAAAAAGTCTATGAATGTTAACCAATGAAAGTCAGACATTGCTTTTCAACCATGCTTCAACGGAATTATTTAAAAAAATAAACTCATGGAACAGGCCTGGACAAAAATGATGGTACCCCTAGAAAATACTGAAAATAATGTGACCAAAGGGACATGTTAATTCAAGATGTGTCCACTAATTAGCATCACAGGTCTCTACAATCTTGTAATCAGTCAGGGGGCCTATATATAGGGCTCCAGGTAGTCACTGTGTTGTTTGGTGACATGGTATGTACCACACTCAACATGGACCAGAGGAAGCGAAGGAAAGAGTTGTCTCAGGAGATTCGAAAGAAAATTATAGACAAGCATGTTAAAGGTAAAGGCTATAAGACCATCTCCAAGCAGCTAGATGTTCCTGTGACTACAGTTGCACATATTATTCAGAAATTTAAGATCCATGAGACTGTAGCCAACCTCCCTGGACGTGGCCGCAGGAGGAAAATTGATGACAAATCAAAGAGACGGATAATCCGAATGGTAACAAAAGAGCCCAGAAAGACTTCTAAAGAGATCCCAGGTGAACTTCATGCTCAAGGAACATCAGTGTCGGATCGCACCATCCATCGTTGTTTGAGCCAAAGTGGACTACATGGGAGACGACCAAGGAGGACACCATTGTTGAAAACAAATCATAAAAAAGCCAGACTGGAATATGCCAAACTACATGTTGACAAGCCACAAAGCTTCTGGGAGAATGTCCTATGGACAGATGAGACAAAAATGGAACTTTTTGCCAAGGCACATCAGCTCTATGTTCACAGACGGAAAAATGAAGCATATGAAGAAAAGAACACTGTCCCTACTGTGAAACATGGAGGAGGCTCTGTTATGTTCTGGGGCTGCTTTGCTGCATCTGGCACAGGGTGTCTTGAATCTGTGCAGGGTACAATGAAATCTCAAGACTATCAAGGGATTCTAGAGAGAAATGTGCTGGCCAGTGTCAGAAAGCTGGGTCTCAGTCGCAGGTCATGGGTCTTGCAACAGGACAATGACCCAAAACACACAGCTAAAAACACCCAAGAATGGCTAAGAGGAAAACATTGGACTATTCTAAAGTGGCCTTCTATGAGCCCTGACCTCAGTCCTATTGAGCATCTTTGGAAGGAGCTGAAACATGCCGTCTGGAAAAGGCACCCTTCAAACCGGAAACAACTGGAGCAGCTTGCTCATGAGGAGTGGGCCAAAATACCTGCAGATAGGTGCAGAAGTCTCATTGACAGTTACAGGAATCGTTTGATTGCAGTGATTGCCTCAAAAGGTTGTGCAACAAACTATTAAGTTAGGGGTACCATCATTTTTGTCCAGGCCTGTTCCATGAGTTCATTTTTTTAATAATTCTGTTGAAGCATGGTTGAAAAGCAATGTCTGACTTTCATTGGTTAACATTCATAGAATTCTTATTTATTATTACTTTTGTCAGATTAAAGTTATTTATGTGACCATTGTGAGTTTTTCTTTCATTGACCGAAGGGTATCAACAATTTTGTCCACGTGTGTATATATATATTTTGGGATTTCCTCCCTAATTAATTTAGTCGTGTCCAATTCCTCCCTGTCACTAGGGGGCTCCACATTAAGGCTACTTCTACTACCACTCAGTCAGGAGGGCTGAAGACTATCACATGTTTCCTCTGAACCACGTGACGCCAGCCGACCGCCTCTTTTCACAATGCTCGCTCACGCACCGTTGGGGGCGGAGTAACACACTCGGAGGACGGCGCTATCCACTCCTTCCGCACGCGTGAGCTCACAGACGCCCTGATTGGCTGTAGAGTCGTGATTAATGTGGGAGGAGCACTAAGTACCTCTCATCCCTCCCAAGTTGCGACCAAACTGGTGGTGAAAGTACTGAGCTGAATGATGATGATGAGGAAGATGCAGAGCCACCTGATATAAAAGACGATGGTAGTTTGTTTGTGTGCATTTATTTTCATCCACCTTGCTGAGAGAAAGTGTTTGTACTAGGTGTTTATTTTATTGTTTAACATCATAATGGCTACATAAATATTTTTAGTTTGTAATAATTTTATCACAAATAGAATTCATAAAAACATTTCTGAAGAAATAAATGTGTTTTCTTATTATTGGCGATGATGAAAGGAGTCTAATTTAATTTTCAATTTTCAACTTTGCGATTATCTACTGAACCAACGTTGTGCCAAATCATTCCCTGCCGTTGGTCCTTCAGCTGTGTGCTATCTGGGACACACACACTCCAACAAAAACATTAGTGCTAGCAGTGATATCAGTCATTCGTTCAGGTTCTCCACCATCACAACACACACACACACACACACACTCACTAAGGGAAGATCTTACAGAAGAATGGTTCTGCAGCAGTTCCACGGACAATCCAAATTGCATTAAACCTTCTGGAGTTTAATGGTGGCTCAAGCACCTCACTTACCTCACTTTTCCCAATTCCTGGTTCCTGACAGACGGAAGCTCTGCTCTACAGGTGAGGGACACGGAGAAGGTTGGTCTGCACTTTCTTATGGAAGATCTCCACAAAAATAAAAAAAATTCTTCAGTGCTATGTTTAGGCACAAGAAGTCTGGGACTTACTCTTCATGTGAACTAAGAGAACTGACTAAGAGAAACAAACCAACCAGTTGCTGAAGAACTTCAAAGGAAGAAGGGTTTGTTGGTTGTGTTCTGCCCACTCACACCATTAGATAATAACAAAATAATGTATCTGGAAGATCTATAATATCTGTCTAGAAAGCTACACAACTATCATGGTGAGACAAGTGGAGATGTGTGGGTGGAGATGTGTGGGTGGAGATGAAGATAATAAAGAATTTTTCATGGTTGGGTTTGCTCTCTTGCTCTCCTGCCCATGATGCCTGTGGCCTCACCAGGTTGAAGTGAACCTTTTTGTGATGGACAGAATGCATCAGGTGGGTTCTGGTTGCTAGTTTTTGTGAAGGTTCCTTGATGTTCTTCTCCTGTTTTGGGAGTGAAGGAATGTGAGCTTCCTGTTTCCAGCCTTATCTTCTCACTCGTCAGTGTTCTGATGCTTGTTTGGGAGCTCTGCTCTGAGAATCATCTGGAGAGTTTTATCAGTTTGAGCTCCTAAGTTTGTTCTTCTCCCAGGTTTCCTCAGCAGTTTTCATCTTCAGGTGTGCTTTCTCTGTAATCTCTCAGCTGTCTTCATCTATTCTTTTTTTCTCCTCGCTAAATTGCTGACGTTATCTCGACTCCTCAGATCTACAGGCACTCGTTCACCGTTCCGTCCCGCTCAGGTCTTCCTCTTATACAGTTTATTTCTTCCACAGTCAGAATATTAGTTTATTCACTGTTTTTTTTCTCCACATTTTCTCTTTCTTCAGACCTGCGTGTGTCTTCACTCTCTCAGGAACAAACTCTGTCGGGCCTCAATAAAACTCACAACTCGAGCCTCAGTTCCACTTTAGAAATGAAAACCATATGTATTATATTTATTATAAAATCACTTCTGTTGCTGAAAAGGTTTGTTTTTTATTTATTTATAAGTTCATTGTTGCATTAGAAATGAGAAACTGTAATTATTATATTTTGCTCCTGAAGATGTTTGGTATTATCAGTGTGTACAAGGTCACGTGGTGTTACTTACACTAATCCCCACACAGGAAGTGACAGGATGAAAAATGTTGCGCAGCAGAAGAACATCTTCAGGGCAGAACGCGAAAAAAGATTTGGAGTGTAAACAAGTTTTATCATCGACAATTAAAAACGCGGCTCAATAAATCACCAGCGCAAACCTGGCACCTGAATTAATGACTCACAGTGTGTGTGTGTGTGTGTGTGTGTGTGTGTGTGTGTGTGTGTGTAAATTAATTATAGACTACACAAAACACCATTGTGTGCGTATTAGAGAGAGCGATGGTTTCAGATCGTCTGTCCGAGCCTGTAACTGCTGTTTATTTATTTATGTTTTATTTTACTATCCGTCAGATATAAATCACTCGCTCTGTTCATCCCTCAAGCCTTTCATCACTCTATCTATTAATCGCTGGCAGTTTTTCATCCCTCCATCTGCATCTGTTTATCCCTGCGTCCACACGCAGCTGATTATAACTAATCACACCTGCTCCTCTAGTGGATGTTCAAATGTTCTGCTTGTATTTCAGGATGTTTATTCTCCTGCAGCTAAGGGGTCCGGGGGCAGAGGACAGGGGTAGGTGCGGGGCCCCTGATGTGTCCCCTAACCCCGAACCCTGACCTGCTGAGATGTTCGGTGAGATGTCCCTGGACGAGGAGACTGAAGGGCGACGTGGAGAAGAGAGAAGACGCAGCTTTTTCAGATGACGCCGCTAAAGTCTAGGCCCCTGTACAGGGTCGCTGGGGGGGCGGGGGCGGGGGGGCTATCCCACCCTGGGAGAAAACCACAGTAAACCGGAGGAAACCCACCAAGCACACAGAGAACATGCAAACTCCCCACTCAGACCTGCGGCGGGACTCGAACCCAGACCCTGGAGGTGTGAGACCACAGTCTCACTCACTGGCTGGAACAGCGATGGAGAAGAAGATCTCACACATGTCCAGCTCCTCTGTAGGAGTGATGGTGAGGAGACCTCCTGATGTTCCTTCATGTCCTGAAACGCTGCGTCACTAGATTACTCTAATGTTTATTATTTATGTTGCTAAGCAACCGAAGTGTAACAGACTACATTGTGTGAAGAACTGTATGGATTTTCTCTCATTGTCTCAGACTAGTCACACCCATAATAACATTACAGCACTGTAACACACACACACACACACACACACACACACACACACACACACTCCTGAACTCAGTGTTTGTCCATTTAGTATCTCAGTATTTCTTATGTTTTTAAACAAAGGTGTTTTTCTTGTTTTCTGTTATGAGGTTAGAGGGGGTGAAATAAAATGTTGATCATAACCACTGGTGTGTGTGTGTGTGTGTGTGTGTGTGTGTGTGTGTGTGTGTGTGTGTGTGTGTGAGAGAGAGAGAGACAGAGAGAGTCTCCGTCATGCTCCACATCACTGCTTTTCACCACCATCCATCCGGAAAATGGCTCCTGCAGCCCGCTGATCTTCCGCACTGCCACACACACACACACACACACACACACACACACACACACACACACACACACACACACACACACACCCTGCTACTCACAGGTATGGGGAGTGACCTAAAGAATAAAGGTAGGGCATGTGCTTAAGGGGAGATCCCCTGGTATGTGTGTGTGTGTGTGTGTGTGTGTGTGTGTGTGTGTGTGTGTCTCACCTTATAGATAATGGATAAATAACACACACACACACACACACACCGGAGATGAGATTTAAACACGTACATACTAGTGGTAAATTTGTCAGCTAGTCATGTTCTCCCCGTGCTTGGTGGGTTTCCTCCGGGTTCTCCGGTTTCCTCCCACAGTCCAAAGACATGTAGGTTAGGCTGACTGGCGTCTCCAAATTGTCCGTAGTGTGAGTGTGTGTGTCTGTGTGTGTGTCCTGCGATGGATTGGCACTCTGTCCAGGGTGTACCCTGCCATGTGCCCCACGTCTCCTGGGATAGGCTCCGCCCCCCGTGACCCTGAATACAGGATTAAGCGTATAGATGATGATGAGTGAGTGAGTGTTTTTAGTTAATTATATTTATTTTTAACGTCACAGCAACTTAGTGTAACGACTGTGAGATGATTAGCAGGTGTTTAGCCTGTTAGCATGATGCCAAACCCCTGTACCAGAATATGAAACAAAATCTACTAAAAATAAAATACAAAAAATCTGCTGGAAATTTATTTAACACCAAAGTTTAAGTTTAAATTGCTGCGACAAAAGCAGAAACCTGACAGCACCAGACCCAACCTGTAGGGGGAGCCAATCACTGAGTGACTGCTGTCCCTGAAAGATGCTACATACATCATGACCTTTACTTACACTTCTTATTTAAGCAAATATAACCTAAACATACACATATAGACACTATTAGAGCACAGAGCTGTAAGTACTGAGGACACATGATGAGTCTGAACCTCGTCCTCTTTGTCCTCCTCACCATGCCGAGGAGTGTCCATGTCCTCACACCTACTGTAAGCACATTCACCACTAACAACAGGACTCTCTCTCTGTGGTCTCTCATTGGTCTCTCTCTCTCTCTGTCTCTGTGGTTCTGGTGATTCTACTACTGATCTCTCACCAGTCTCTCACTTGTCTCACATTGGTCTTTCACTGTTCTCTCTCTGTGGTCTCTCACTGGTCTGTCTCACTGGTCTTTCACTGGTTTCTCTCTGTGGTCTGTCTCACTGGTTTCTCTCTGTGGTTTCTCACTGGTCTCTCTCACTGGTCTGTCTGTGTTGCACCAGATGAAATGGTCTCTCACTGTGGTCTCTCACTGGTCTGTCTCACTGGTCTCTCTCTCTGTGGTCTCTCACTGGTCTGTCTCACTGGTCTCTCTCACTGGTCTCTCTCTCTCTGTGGTCTCTCACTGTGGTCTCTCACTGGTCTGTCTCACTGGTCTCTCTCTCTGTGGCATCTCACTGGTCTCTCACTGGTCTGTTTCACTGGTCTCTCTCTGGTGGTCTCTCACTAGTCTCACACTGGTCTCTCTCACTGGTCTGTCTGTGTTGCACCAGATGAAATGGTCTCTCACTGGTCTGTCTCACTGGTCTCTCTCTCTGTGGTCTCTCACTGGTCTGTCTCACTGGTCTCTCTCTGGTGGTCTCTCACTGGTCTCACACTGGTCTCTCTCACTGGTCTGTCTGTGTTGCACCAGATGAATTGGTCTCTCACTGGTATAAAAGCATACCGCTCTGCCACAGTTTCTCAGGCTGATATTCACTATGAAGTTGTTGAAGTTGTTGTGCTTCAGGAGAAACGACTGTCAGTTACTGTCAGTGCTGTCAGTTACTCCCTAATTAAGGAGCTCAGACTCACTAATCTCTCTGCTTTAAACACAGCAACATTTAAATAAGACATTCTGGTCCAGGAAGAACTCTTGAGTGGTCCACCGTGCCAGTGACAGAAATAAGTGGAAAAACAGAAGACTTAAACAAAGTATCAGGGGAGAAAATGTCCTAAAGTGTGACAGGGTGTCCTGTAGGAGGAAATGTCGCCTCAGGAGGGGGAACACTGATTGAAATTTAAAGCTGAACTGTCAATTCAGCAGGTTACAGAAAAACCCCAGAACTCACTGAGAGAGGATGTGAGGGAGGACATGAGGGAGGATGTGTCCACTGAGGACAGTGTACATGTCTGTTCACTCTTATTCTGATATGAAATATATAAATACAGCTCACTCATGAGAAACTCCAGCTGTTTCTGAAAACCAACTGTGACACGCAGTGAAAGTGACGCACGACTCTCGCCACGCCCGACTCTGACCTGAACTGTCTCATTCTCCACCCTGATTGAGAATATATATATATATATCACTCACTCATCATCTATACGCTTAATCCTGTATTCAGGGTCGCGGGGGGCGGAGTCTATCCCAGGAGACTTGGGGCACATGGCAGGGTACACCCTGGACAGGGTGCCAACCCATCGCAGGGCACACACACACACACATACACACACTCACTCATTCACACACTACGGGCAATTTTTGAACGCCAATTAGCCTGACCTACATGTCTTTGGACTGTGGGAGGAAACCGGAGAACCCGGAGGAAACCCACCAAAAACTCCATGCACACAGAGATGGGAATCGAGCCTGGCCGGGGATCGAACCCGGACCCTGGCGGTGCAAGGCGACAGTGCTAACCACTACACACATATATATATATATATATATATATATATACACACACACACACAATGTTTGTTATATTGTGTACAAGGTTTGTGTATGTAATATTGTCAGTTTAGAAGAAACACAATTCTTCGCAAGCAAACACACACACACACACACACACACACACACACACACACAATAAGGTCTATAAAAAACACCAGAAATACTGTAAAATCTCATGTTCTTGTTGTGTAGCTGTTATATTGATGTGTGTGTGTGTGTGTGTGTGTGTGTGTGTGTGTGTGTTCCTCTTTTGTGTTTAGTCTCCGAGGTCACATTATGGATAAACCCAGTGGACTTCATGTTAACTCACACACACTCCCTGTTATCCAGCAGCACTTTCCCGCTCAGAGCTCACACATGACGTCTCCATCTGTCTCACATCAGGACGGTCCCCTTAGAGTGCGCTTCCTCTCATCTCGTCTCCGGGACTTTTTCCCTCAGCACGGCTTCCTGATTAGGGACAAACTGAAAGTGAGTTTTGTATAATGGGATCCTTTAATGGAAACGTGTGTGGAGTTTAGTACACACCCACACACACCCACACACACACACCCACACACACACACACACACCTTCACTATTATCTTCATTAGGGATGCACTGATGCTGTGATAATCTAAAGGACCCTTTAAGGCCGAGCCGGTCCTCACTGCACTGTTACTGTAACGGTCTGGTCTCAGGATAAGAACCATCACATGACCATGAGAGTGAAGTGCAGGAGCGTCCGCAGCGTCCGCAGCGTCCGCAGCGTCAGCGCGCTCTCCCTCTCTGAGTTTAACGTCTGACTGTAGGAGTGAGGCCCTGTCTCTCTCTGTCTCTCTCTGTCTCTCTGTCTCTCTGTCTCTCTCTGTCTACTCTTAGACTTTCCGTGTGAGTGCTCTGTGACAGTAGAGATGTGTGTGAAAGTGAAACACAGATATTTATTTTATTTGATAAACTCAGACAGATGATAAACACAAGCTCAGATTATATGCTCCAGGAATTTAAACTAATGACACGTCACTCGTTCCGTTCTGATAAAAATCTCCACAAAAAATATTTATCCTCAAATTTTCAAACCCTGACAAAGACGGCAAACGGACGAGTTTGGGAGAATTTACAGACGAAGTGTGCGAGACCGACGGACTTCCTGTTGTTTCCTGTTTGTCCTCTTTTGTCCTGTCTCACCTGTCTCACGTCTCCTGCTCAGGGTGCAGATGTTGTACACAGGACAGTGTCACACCCCTGCATGCTCATTTGACCTCTCTGCAGGCAGCAGACATCCATATAGATCTGTCTTCAAGAGATCATCACATCACATCACCATGGAGACGGTCACCATGGGAACACAGCTGTCATCCTCACTGTGCTCTTCAGAGAGACGAGCATGTGAAAGTGCACACACACACACACACACACACACACACACACACACACACACACACACACACACACACACACACACACATAAAGGTGTCTATAGGTTCCAGGTGTTCTCTCATTCTCTGGTGTGTGTTTTGTGCACTTTTAAGGTCAAAAGCTGATGTAAATGTCATGCAGTGCGTGTGTGTGTGTGTGTGTGTGTGTGTCTGGTTGCATGTGCATGTGTGTGTGTGACTTTAATATTGAGTATATAAATAAACTCTGCACTGTTGATCAGAGAGCTGAGAGAAATAAAACCATTAATTCTAAACCATTATTAATCACTCTGTCTGTCTCTGTTTGTCTTTCTCTATCTTTGTCTGTCTGTCTGTCTGTCTGTCTGTCTCTGTCTGTCTCTCTCTGTCTGTGTCTGTCTCTGTCTGTCTCTCTCTGTCTGTGTCTGTCTCTGCCTGTCTCTCTCTGTCTGCGTCTGTCTGTCTGACTGTCTGTGTCTGTCTGTCTCTCTCTCTCTGTCTCTCTCTGTCTGCCTCTCTCTGTCTGTCTGACTATCTGTGTCTGTCTCTCTGTCTGTATGTCTCTCTGTCTGTATGTCTCTCTGTCTGTCTCTCTCTGTCTGTCTGTCTCTCTGTCTGTCTCTCTCTGTCTGTCTCTCTAGATCTGTACGTCTCTCTGTCTGTCTGTCTCTTTCTGTCTCTTTGTCTGTCTCTCTCTGTCTGCCTCTCTCTGTCTGTCTGACTGTCTGTGTCTGTCTCTCTCTCTCTCTGTTTGTCTTTCTCTATCTTTGTCTGTCTGTCTGTCTGTCTGTCTCTGTCTGTCTCTCTCTGTCTGTGTCTGTCTCTGTCTGTCTCTCTCTGTCTGTCTGTCTCTCTGTCTGTCTCTCTCTGTCTGTCTCTCTCTCTCTCTGTCTCTCTCTGTCTGCCTCTCTCTGTCTGTCTGACTATCTGTGTCTGTCTCTCTGTCTGTATGTCTCTCTGTCTGTCTCTCTCTGTCTGTCTGTCTCTCTGTCTGTCTCTCTCTGTCTGTCTCTCTCCATCTGTACGTCTCTCTGTCTGTCTGTCTCTTTCTGTCTCTTTGTCTGTCTCTCTCTGTCTGCCTCTCTCTGTCTGTCTCTCTCTGTCTGTCTCTCTCTCTCTCTGTCTCTCTCTGTCTGCCTCTCTCTGTCTGTCTGACTATCTGTGTCTGTCTCTCTGTCTGTATGTCTCTCTGTCTGTCTCTCTCTGTCTGTCTGTCTCTCTGTCTGTCTCTCTCTGTCTGTCTCTCTCCATCTGTACGTCTCTCTGTCTGTCTGTCTCTTTCTGTCTCTTTGTCTGTCTCTCTCTGTCTGCCTCTCTCTGTCTGTCTGACTGTCTGTGTCTGTCTCTCTCTCTCTCTGTCTGTCTGTCTGTCTCTCTGTCTGTCTCTCTCTGTCTGTCTCTCTCCATCTGTACATCTCTCTGTCTGTCTGTCTCTTTGTCTGTCTCTCTCCCTCTCCCTGTTTGTCTGTCTCTGTCTGTCTGTTTGTCTGTCTCTTTGTCTGTCTGTCTCTCTGTCTGTCTGTCTTTCTGTCTGTCTCTCTCTCTGTCTGTCTCTTTGTCTGTCTTTTGTCTGTCTGTCTCTCTCTCCCTCTCTCTGTCTGCTGTTCTGTGTCTGAGAGTCGCTCAGCTGTGAAGGAAAGTAATCATGTTAAACTAACACAGGTGATTTTTCCTCTCGTTCTCTGCAGAAAGAAATCAGTTACGATTTGAAAGTCAAATAGATGAAAATAGTTTTGGAGCAGAATGTAAATCAGAGGATGCTCACGCTGCTCAGTGCTACGCTAATGAAATAAAACAGGCTTGTGCTAATTAAATCTGTTCTTCATGTTTAGACTGAAAGAGACAGGGCATGAGAGACAGACAGACAGACAGAGACAGAGAGACCTCACTGTCCTCCTTTTAGACTTTTAGAGTGAAAGTCTCCTCACTAATCTTTGTCTCCTCTGAGACTCATCACCGGCATTGGGAAAGATTCACTCCAAACATCAGCAGGGACGGGGACAGACGAAAAGAGAAAGACAGACAAATGGAGAGACAGATCTAGTGTTTTGGATTATAATCTGATAATGATGATGATGATGATAATGTAAGCAGGACAGGATGTACGGTGAGCTCCTCAGCTCGTGACGCTCATGATCAAGTCTCTACACTCAGCAAGTTTACTCACAGCCTCCTCTCACGGCTCTGTCTCTCCTTTACCTGTCCCTTCCTGATCCTCCTTTTCCTTTACCTCTCCATAATGTTTAAAGCACTAGAAAGCCCTCTGGTCTAACTGTACACCTGTTCATGAGTCATGTGACCAGCCGGGAATCAACCGACCAATCAGAGGTCCCCAAGGGCTGCTCTGCATGGGACAGGGGCACAATTGTGTGTGTGTGTGTGTGTGTGTGTGTAAGAGAGAGAGTAATAGAGAGAGTGAGAGAGAGAGAGAGAGTGCTGCAGACAGAGAGACAGACAGCTGTGATGAGGTCACAGTGTTCAGATTAGTTAATGACCACGTTAACATTTCAGAAAGAGCAATCGCTCAGGATTCTGCAGTGTAGGAATAGGTGGTGTAGTTTCCCCACTGCCACAGAAGAAACATTCACAAGTCTTGAATGTGGTTGTGTTCAGTTCAATTCAAATCAATTTCTATTGAAACTCCAGTCCTGAACTATGGTGTGACTGCAGTCACGAGTCCTCAGAGAACAGCTATCTGCATCAGCCAAGGACAGGACCGGCGAGATCTTGAGACGATGAGCCGAGATCTCCAACCAGAAGCGGGACACCAGGAGCAGTCAGACAGGTTGGGGGGTGGGGGGGGGGGGGATCACTGGCAGCTCAGTAGAGACATGTGTAGTGAGAGAGAGAGAGAGAGAGAGAGAGCATAAGAGTAGGTGAGATGGCAGTTAGGTATGCAAGCAGGGACTCCGACAGGACTAACTATGACATCATCACTAAAAGGACGATGTAAGGCCAGGGATGTAAAGCGACCAATCACTTTACCGTCAACAAACCTGAGTGATCAATGAGAGTGGGGAGGACAGCATCTAAACATACCAGTTCACCAGAATACTCTACGTCCATGAGTCCCCCAGATCTGCTCCTTTACCTAAAGTTAATCTATTTACAAACATGCTGCGCTAAATAAATAGGTTTTTAGCCTAGACTTAAACACTGAGACTGTGTCTGAGTCCCGAACATTAATAGGAAGACTATATGCTTGCAAGTGGTACTAGTACCAGAATGTGTTAGGATTAAGCAGAAGGAAGTTAATTAACATACAATCTCTTATGTCCTGCACACATTGCTTAACTTTAGTAGGCTGTTTTTTTTCATCTTCAGAGGAAGCATGTAAAGAAAAAAAAGCAGTGGGCCAAAAACTGAGCCCTGTGGAACACCAAACTCCACTTGAGAACATGAGGAATGGTCACCATCTAAATCTACATGCTGATAACGATCAGTCAAATAGGATCTGAGCCACAAGAGGGCAGTTCCCTTAATTCCTACTACCTTTTCTAATCTGTGAAGGAGAATACTATGATCAATGGTGTCAAAAGCTGCACTGAGGTCCAGTAACACAAGTATAGTGACGCAACCCTGATCAGAGGCCCATAGGAGGTCGTTTACTACTTTAACAAGTGCTGTCTCTGTGCTGTGATGAGGCCTAAATCCTGACTGATACAGTTCATTTATGCTATTTCTGTGTAGATGTGAACATAGCTGCTGTGATACTACCTTTTCCAGGATTATGGAGATGAAGTGTTCATGGCTCTGTGTGTGTGCATGTATGTCTTTGGGTGTGTGTTTGTGTGTGTGTGCTTCTCTGTGGGTGGTTTGTACAGTCACCTCCATGGGACTCATGGGTCTGGCCCCACTGTAACTCCTTCCCTTCAGCCAGAGAGCCTTGATCGTGATGGAGGTTCAGTACAGTGATTGTTGGACAGGAGGTCTTTTTCCTTTTCCCATTAAATGTTTATGGGTAATGCAAACCCGCCCTGAACGTATGGGGTCAGATAACCTTAATAACCGGTACTGTTATCCAATAGCACAGCTGAGGCAGAACCTGACACACACACACACACACACACACACACACAACTTCTCCAGTATACTTTTAAAGGTTTTGTCTTGAATATCTTCTACTCCAAAAAACCCTCCACATTATTTCTGTCCAGCTTTTCTCCCTGCGTATACTACCAGCTCTCTCTCTCTCTCTCTCTCTCTCTCTCCCTGTTTCACTCCTCTTTCAAATGCACCTTTTCATGGATGTGTTTATGTAAATGAGCTCCTTCTTGGCCACGCCCCCCCAGAGAACACCAGAGCTCAGGAACATGCTGGGGGAGGGGCTTTTCTTATATCAGGTAACATTAGGAAGGTTTATTTTTATGTTTAAACTCGGACCAAATGCGCACACACTCACACGCATACACACACACACACACACACACACACACACACACACACACACACACACACAAACTGATAGAGTATCTAAACAGAGTCTCTGTCGGCAAACTAGAATCTTTAGCAGGAACCTCTCCCTCTTTCTGAGGATTTGGTGGAAATGTGCCGTTGCTACACTACAGACTTTTACAGTACAGTCACTAAAGAACAGTCACTACACTCGGACATGAAATAAAAAAAAGCTGTACACACACACATGTGGTCAAAATGTGCAAGTAGACAGTACACGCGCTCACGGAGCATGGGAGACGATGACCCACAATCCCACACGCTCGGCAGACAAAGCGCAAGTCAAGGGAAACGTCTATTACCGCTGCGCTCTCTGTTTCGGCAAAACGGCAACGACCAAAATAAATCAGTCACATTTCGTGTCATTCATGAAACGACCGCCAGGTGGCGCAAAGTGACATTTTCATTCGACGCAGTTTTCAAATATAATTTGAGCCATCAATAAAAAAGTAATATGTTGTATTGAAGAAATACTAGTGATGGTAATTTCCACATCCGAGTACTTTATACAACAAACATGAAAAATCTGGACCAGAGCGACTGACATTTAGTGTACAATAATGAATTAAAAAAAAAAAAATTGGTTAAATGTTGTTTCGACAGACGATCAGGTTCACTAGCTAACATTTTATTTGAACAAAGAATGAACTGTTATATAGCATCTGTTTGTATCAGTCTATTGTTATTATTTTGTAACAAAAATGTTACATTTAAAGACATCAAATTTTGATCCCCAGATGAAGCACAAAAATATAGAAATAACTGGAAAAACTGAACTTTCAGAATAGAACATTAAAATAACTCAAAACATATTTTGACCAAACAACTGGTTTATTCTTTATTTTCTGGTTTCTCCAAATAGCCTGTAAAATGTTCGACATATTACTGTTATTGTGTCACAAAGTGCAGTTTTAAGAGTTGTTTAGGTCAGAATATGTATGTGTGTACAGCTCAAAACCTCCATCGGTTATTAAAGATAGCGTCTATTTAAAAAATTGCCCCAACGTTTTCGGAGATTTGGCAACGCCCATGTAGATGCCTCATGTACCCCGCCCATCGCAGCCTCACCTCGGAAAGAATTTATGAAACTGCCCTGGCTGTGATGTCCCTGTAATTGTTAAAACAGCGGAGGTACAGTGGAACCTCGGATTGTGAGTAACGTGGTTTACGAGTGTTCCGCAAACTGAGCAAAGATTTTTAATACATTTTTAAACCGAAAAATCTGAAACCGAGCAAGTATTAGTTTACGTGCGCCGAGTATCATGTATCACGAATGTGATCACAACTGAGCCAAAGATTTTCCTCTCTCTTGCGCTGCAGGAATTATGGGTAATCGTCTTCCCTGCTGCGTCCCTTGTGTCAAAATAAGAGTCCTCTGCTGCGTCTTAGTGCTCGTCTCTTATAATCAACATCTCCCTCTCTCTTTTGTAGACGCGCGCGTAATTTGACACTGTGCCCCCCCCCCCCCCCACACACACACACAGATTTCCCCGGCTGCAGACGCGCTTTATTTACACAGAAAACTCAGCTCTGTCGCAATTCTTTTCAAAGGTAAGATGCTGGTTCATTTGTTATTTTTTATTTTTTCCTTTACAGCAGTGATTCCGTTAGTCTGCTCACGCGAGTATCATTAGATTCAATTCAATTCAATTCAATTTTATTTCTATAGCGCTTTTAACAATGGTCATTGTCTCAAAGCAGCTTCACAGAAATGAAAAGAAAATGAAAAGAAGACTTATGGAAATGTATATTTGTGTAAGAAAAATGTGTCTAGATAATGAGATTGTCCCTGATGAGCAAGCCAAGGGTGACGGCGACAGTGGCAAGGAAAAACTCCCTGAGATGGCAATAGGAAGAAACCTTGAGAGGAACCAGACTCAACAGGGAACCCATCCTCATCTGGGTGATGACAGATAACAGAAATTGTAGAACATCATGTGTGTTATGCAGATGAAAGTTCGATATAACAGAAGTTATTTAAATTAACACAAAGTCCAGTTCAGCTCAGGGATGAGTCAGCAGGTGCAGAGGGCAGATGAGGGTCTGGATCACTGGGAGCTCAGGAGCAGCATGTGTAGTTCCAAACCACCATGAAGAAGAATCCAGCTGGAGCAGGTCCTTCTCTGGATGCCTCAGGAACCTCGCAGGGTCGGCCTCTGTCTACTGAAGCTGGCACAATCTCCAGATGCCTCGGGATGGGTGGAAAAATAAAGAGCAGGTGAAAAGAATTAGCATGGTTGCCATTCACGATAGATGTACTGGAGTATGAGGTAAAGAAACTAATTATGTGTATGCCAGATTAAAGAGATGCGTCTTGAGTCTACTTTTAAATTGGGAAACTGTGTCTGAGCCCCGAACACTGTCAGGAAGGCTATTCCAAAGCTTTGGAGCTAAATATGAAAAAGCCCTACCTCCTTTTGTAGATTTTGATATTCTGGGAACTACCAGTAGTCCGGAGTTTTCTGATCTTAAGGAGCGTGGTGGATTGTAACGTATCAGAAGACTGGTTAGGTATGTGGGAGCTAGACCGTTTAGAGCCTTGTAAGTAAGTAATGCTATTTTGTAATTAATTCTAAACTGAACAGGTAGCCAGTGCAGGGATGATAATATTGGGGTTATATGGTTATATTTTCTGGATCTAGTGAGAACCCTGGCGGCTGCATTTTGGACTAACTGTAGCTTGTTAATTGAGGATGCAGGACAGCCACCCAGTAATGCATTACAGTCGTCCAGTCTGGAGGACATGAATGCATGAACCAGCTTTTCTGCATCAGATACAGATAAAATGTTCCTAAGCTTGGCAATATTTCTAAGGTGGAAAAAGGATGTTTTTGTGATGTTGGAGATATGATTTTCAAAGGATAAGTTACTGTCTAATATTACACCCAGGTCTTTCACTGTCGAGCTGGTGGTAACAGTACATCCTTCTAAACGTAGGCTGAATTGTGAGAGCTGGTGTGAACTGGTTTTTGGGCCAATAAGTAATACCTCTGTCTTATCTGAATTTAGTAAAAGAAAATTATCAGTCATCCATTCTTTTATGTCTTGAATACACTCAGTTAGTCTAGACAATTTGGGTATTTCATCTGGTTTTGTGGAAATGTATAACTGAGTATCATCAGCATAACAATGGAAACTAATCCCATGTCTTCTAATGATGTTACCCAAGGGAAGCATGTATATTGAGAACAGCAGAGGTCCTAAAACTGACCCTTGTGGCACCCCATATTTCACTGGCATTACACCAGACTGTTCTCCATTCAGATCTACAAAATGGAATCGATCAGACAGGTAGGATCTAAACCATTTTAAAGCCTGTCCCTGAATACCAATGTGATTTTGTAAGCGATCTATGAGAATATCATGATCTATAGTGTCGAATGCAGCACTAAGATCAAGTAAGACAAGAATTGAGATGCAGCCTTGGTCAGAAGCTAAAAACAAGTCATTTGCAATTTTAACTAGTGCAGTTTCTGTACTATGATGGGGCCTGAAACCTGACTGAAATTCCTCGAGGATATCGTTTTCCTGCAAGAATGTGCATATTTGGGCTGATACTATCTTTTCTAATATCTTTGATATAAACGGAAGGTTTGAAATTGGTTTGTAATTTATTATATCATTTGGGTCTAAATTAGATTTTTTAAGAAGAGGCTTAATAACTGCCAACTTGAAAGGTTTAGGGGCATGACCTAGATATAATGAAGAGTTGATAATGTTTAGAAGGGGCGCTCCAGTTATATTTATCACTTCTTTTAAAAGTCAAGTTGGGATTGGATCCAGCAAGCATGTTGTTGATTTAGCCGAGGTGATGAGTTTATACAGCTCTTCCTGCCCTACACCTGTAAAGCATTGAAAATCTATTAGTGAAGCTTTAGACTGAACTGGATCATGAGATGTTGTTAGAGGTTGAATTTCCATTATTTTCTTCCTGATAATATCAATCTTTTCATTGAAGAAGTTCATGAAGTCTTCACTTCTAAGCTGTGATGGGATACTCCCTGCAGGCATCTTAGGGTTTGTTAGTCTAGCCACTGTACTAAATAGGAACCTGGGATTGTTTTGGTTTCTTGCTATGAGTTGGCTCAGATGCTCGGCCCGAGCCGCTTTTAGAGCCCGTCTATAGCTGCACATACTACCTTTATACGCGATTCTAAAAACTTCTAATTTAGTTTTTCTCCATTTTCGTTCGAGGTTACGGGTTGCTCTCTTTAGAGAGATTTCTTTCTTCCCCGTTAAAACAGTGTTTGCATTGTGTATGTTAGTCGTGAAACTTAAAAAGCGAGATGGGGGAGGGAGGAGGAATTTTACTGTTTAAGACGAGGGGAGGGGCTAATTCCACACACACACGCATACACACAAATACACGGCGCCTGCGCGCACAAACAGAAACTCTTAACTGTCTGGATTTATTTTTACTTTTTTTAAAAAATGTTAAGTGCAGGTTAATTTGTTTTATTTTTACTTTATATATTGTATTAATTATTTTTATGTATTTATTGTTTTGGGCTGTAGAATGAATAATTTGAGTTTTCATTATTTCTTATGGGAAAAGTCTATTTGGTTTACGAGTGTTTTTGGAATACGAGCCAGCTTCCGGAACGAATTATGCTTGTAATCCAAGGTTCCACTGTATTTTATTTTGGGTATTTCTGATCTTCTTTGGTATTAATACGGTTGTAGTATAATATATCGCGGCTGTGTGACACATCCTGTACTCTGTGTTCCAGACTCTTTGGTGGAGGCTGTTGATGTTTATTTGAAAGGTTTTCTTGTCTTTGAACTACACAAAGCAGCGTCTTCTCACCTGCAAGATTCTCCATCATACTGTATATCAGATTGATGGACCTCATCGGTGAAATTTTTGAGGACAACAGTTTTTTCAGGCCACATTTAATCAGTAATATTAAAAAAAGTTGGATTGTTCTTGTTCTTAATGTTAATTTTAAGTAAATGAAATAATAATAGCTAAAATAGTAACATAAATAATTTAACGGTTTAAATAGTTAAAATAAATAGTTAACATATTAAGATGGGGAATGTTTGATGTCATGTGGTCATTATAAGATTTGTATTGAAAATATCTAAATAAAACGCTGGCAGCTGGCGCGCCTAAAAATAGATGCAGGATTATTTTTATAGTCTAAATAAAAATGCTTTATTAATTGTAGGCAATTGTTGTTTACTTACAATATTTGTTAATTTAATTTAAATGAGGTTTGGGCTCGGGGTGTTGAGTCGGCATCGTAATTCTCCTCTTTAATTTCCTACCGGGTCTAATCAGCACTTTTCAAGAACGCGGAGGAATTTTGTTGTACTAATGATATTTATGCAGTATGATCAGAGCCTCTTATTCCTATTTATTGTAGGTTGTTGTTGTTGTTGTTTTAGGGTTACTGTGTGTGGTTTACAATGTCAGAAACATTCAAATGCAAGTAATTCCCCCCTCCCCAGGTGTGAATCAACGGTTCTCACTTATACATTCAGAGAAACTGAAACACACCCCTCCCCACTTTAACACCCTCTTGGATCTGAGGCTCTTCTGAAGACCTGCAGTGCTTCAGGCCTCTTTTTAAATTTGTCTAAATTTCATCTTGTTACCGTTTTCAATCCCTGGAATGGGAGAAGTAGGGATTTTCCTTATCATAACATGTGTTGTATTGTTTTTTTAATGACTCTATACACAGTAATTTTCTTTGGTATTTTAATAGAATGTTTTAATTATAGATTTTATTCTTAAAATAAATAAATAAATCGAACAAAATTATTCTATTTGTATTTTCCATTTGTAAAATATCATAAAAAATCCCGGGGTGTGTATCGAGCGATTAAAAACAATACAGGGCATGTTATGATGACAGGGCGTGATAAAATGACTCGTGGCATGAATCCACATGCAGCGCTTCAGTTTCAAACATTCATTCAACGCTGAACACAAACAGCAAAAAAACATAATAATAATAATAATCAAGTTTTTTTTTTTTTTTTTTTTGCTGTTTGTGTCCAGCATTGGATAATTATTTGACCATGAATGGCTGAAATAAAGCTGCTCACATCACGCGCGCTTTCACTTTTAAAAAATGCAGTGTTTATTCAGTAAGTATTTATTTGTGCTCCGTTGTTTTTCTGGGGTGCTGATTTTACATTTTGTTTGCTTTGCAAAAGTCGCCCCTATTTATGATGTGTATTTATGAGATGAATATTATCACTGAAACAAAGCTGCTCATATCAGCAGCAAGATGAAAAATGCAAAGTGAAAGCGTGTACCAAAAACAGCAGTTACATTTCATTCATAAAATACTCTGATTACAAACAACAACAGCACAATGCATTTCTGTGAATGTGGTTGTGACTAAGATTTTTAGCGAATGTAAAATGTTCTCGTGAGCCGATATGAGAGATTTATGAGAGATTTATGAGAGATTTATGAGAGATTTCTCTTCCCCAGAAATACAATAAACACAAACTTATACTCAGTAAATAAGCGCTGTCTTTGCGGTGCGAAACGCACGCTGATGTGAGCCGCTTTATTTCACTCATAATATACGAACATATACTGTGTAGTGGACCGCGCGCAACTTCTCGTGGCCGAGCCTTTCTCTGAATACGCCGTTTTAACGGGGGTGGGGCTCTCTGTGTTAACATTTACTTTGCATGAATTCGATGCAAATAAGAAAAGCCTATATTTAATTTCAATTCTAAATTTGTTCTGTAATTTTAGTGCTGTGATTGTAAATTCGTTTAATGTTTCACTTGTATTTCATAAGGTTTTGCCGGCAGTGGTACAGTATAACGCGGGTGCTACTGGGATGTAAAAATGTTTTCATTATTTACTAAAGGACATTATGATGATCATAACAGCCTACTGCATTTAATTCGTATAATAACACAAAAAAAGCAACATCTGATGACGCAGTAGCACGTCCTGACAATGTTTGAATTTTATGGTCATTTAGTTTCATTTTTTTCAGGTAATAAATCTACTACAAATATAAAGAACACAAAATATAAGATGACACAAAACCCCACACGCGTAGCCTTTCTAATTACACATGATAAAATCTAAAGGCTCACTGTGTTAACGTTTACTTTGCTTAAATTCAATCCTAATAAGATTTCATTTAATTCTACATTTGTACTGTAATTTTAGTTCTGCGATTATGAATTTGTTTAACTACAATGTTACACTTGATTTTATCCGCTACTACGTGCGGCTCATTAATCCTTGAGAGAATGAACTAAGTTCTGACGCGTCGGTCTATAGTTATATAGCGCCACTCAATGGTAAAAGCCAGCAAACGCACAAACCCAAATGCTGCTGCCGTGAGATTCGGTGGTGAAACTAGAATACAGTTTGAGTACATCTGTATGTCAATACCTCACTCGTTTATCAAGTTAAAAACTTTTAAAACATTTTGCTTGTCTTGCAAAACACTCACAGACAGAGTTACTCACAATCCAAGGCTCCACTGTGTTCTTGACTGCAGCCATATCTACCTATAATTTCTTAAAATAAGGTTCCAGCAAACTAAATAGATTATTAAGCTTATTTCTAGTCGAATGTTACTAAAGTTGTAAGAGGAAATGTTTTGTTTTCTTGGCATAGAATTTTGTTTCTTTGAAAACATTTCTAAATCTACCAAATATTTGTAAAATGTAATAAAAAATATGTTAATAATCTTATACTGTACTTGCGTTGTTGTAATCCTATTTTAGGAAAGTGTAGATGAATGTAACTATATTTAAGATATTTTCACTTGAGTTTTTGGTGTTTGTTGTGTGTTTCAGACGCAGGTAGGAAACGTCTTCCAGAACCTCTAGCAGTTAGTGTCAAATTTAACCCTGATGTGTCAAGGGATCACGTCTACGTCTCTTTGTGAGGTCGATCCTGTCCAGTCTCACTTACGCTTTGTAGTATGCTTCGAGCCAAGTCCCTCCGCCCCGATACGACCCCCCTCATGGCCACTTAAGCTCTGCCGCAGTGTGTCCTTTATTCTGTTATAAACCCCCTGACGGTTGTTAATGTGGGTGTAAACATTTATGAAAATTACTAATAAGTATTTTTGGAGAAAGCCTCAGCACTAATTCTGCAAGAACAGATCTTCTAATCCTGTTCATCCTCTGTTTCTATTAAAAGCTTCTATTCTCAACTCTATTAAACTAATTAAAAGAAGAAACGGAGAACAGGTAAAGGCAGCAGTGCAGAAAGAAGAAATCGCTCGACGTGATGTCTTCATCTGTGCCTCCTTTCAACAGAAGCGTTTCTCTTTACTCTCTGCGCACTTTTTAATCTCAGTCACTTTACTTTTCTTGTACTGCGTATTGAGATCTTATGTGACGTGTTCAGAGGAGAGATTGTGAGTATATCTGTAGGACGCTGAGGTTGGAGCTGCCAGGCAGGAGGTCTAGAGGAGACCAGAGAGGAGATTTATGGATGCAGTGAGAGAGGACATGAAGGTAGTTGGGGTGAGAGAAGAGGATGAGGAGGGTTAGATGGATGCAGATGATTCCCTGTGGCGACCCCTGAGATTGAACAGCCGAAAGACAAAGAAGAAGAAGGAGATTCATCATACAGTGAACTTCTCCAAAAACAAGTTCAATTCAATTTTATTTGTGTAGCGCTTTTAACAATTGACGTTGTCCCAAAGCAGCTTTACACAATCAAATGAATTATTCAAGTTTGTATGAAGGTGAGCTAATTTAACTACTACAAACATTTCGTCTCGAAAGTATTCACCCCCGTCTCTGTTTCTCTGTGCAGCATCATATGGACGTACTGTATATTGGAATGGGAATCAATTCTTTAGATGTTTATATATTAGAAGTTCTCATAATTGTTATTATTAAATTCCAAAGTCTGAAAATAGCATTGATAAGTATTCACTGTTCTTTTAACAGATTTCTAATGAGAACTTAGGTTTAGTTTGCTTAACTGTTTCACTAAGTATGTTGGGTGTGTCCAGTACATCGTCCACACAGTCTACATTCTGGAACAATTCTGCAAACGCAATCAATCAATTATCTCTGCTGCAGAGGAGAAGTTCATTTAGAGTTACCAGCCTCAGAACTCACCAATGGCGGCACGGTGGTGTAGTGTTTAGCACTGTTGCCTTGCACCCCAGGGTCCGGGTTCGATTCGATTCCCCTCCAGTGCATCAAGTTTTTCCTCCCACAGTCCAAAGACATGCAGATTAGGTTAATTGGTGTTCCCATGGTGTGAATGAGTGAGTGTATGTGTGTGTATCTGTGCCCTGCTATGGATTGGCACCCTGTCCAGGGTGTACCACGCCTAGTGCACTAAGTCTCCTGGGACAGGCCCCCTGTGACCCTGAATACAAGATAAAGCGATATAGATGATGAATGAGTGAGTGAGAAATCACCAATTAACAAACAGCACCTCAGATTAGAAGCTTTACAGAGCAGAAGTATCACATTCATCTCAATATCAACTGTTCAAAGGAGATTATTGTGTGTTTTGTTTCAGAGAGTTTGAGAAAACAACATCAGGAAACACTATGAAATTAGAAGCTTTTGACTGGTAGTGTGTATGAATTCATTTCAAATCCAGCTGTACATGTAGACAGCACAAATCTCTCTGATCTGTGAAGGTGACGGTCTTGTGTCTGAATCCAGGTGGTTATTGGACCTCAGTAGGAGCGCGGTGACGCGGCCCAGATCAGCTCTACAGCAGATTTCTCTGTGTTGCATTTACACTCCACAGTGTTTATATCAGTCCAGTCTGGATTTTACTGTGTGCTGTGATCGACCTGGACAAGGAGGACAACTTCAGAGAAGTATGTGAGACTTCTGATTACTGAGCACTGTTCATCAGCTCTTCTCAAGCCCGGACTTTCTGGACAGGTGAGCAGATCTAAGGCACGTCTGAGAGATTTTGTGGTGATGAAACTAATGTGTGTGTAAGTGGACAGCCAGTGCAGGTAACACCACTCCACTGTTCGGTTTCAGCAGGAGGAACGTGGAAAACTACACAAGATGCCAAATCAAAGCAAATGGTTGAGAGAAGTTCAGACATTAATCCGACTGAACGTCGAGGGACGGCATGGAAACCAGTTCCAGTAACATGTCCCAGTAGCGCTCAGGTTTCGAATCTTTGTGACCGGGGACGTCTGTGTTGGTGTAGAGCGTGACAAGAAGAGGACGTCACACTCACGACGATTGATCACGACATCATCACATGTGGGTGAAAACTTTCTGCATGCTCTGTATATAACGACTCCATTAGTGTTTTATTGAGCTTCAGGTGTGGCTTCTGCTCCATCCTCGGCACAGATTGATAGATGAACTCATTCAGCGCTGACTGATCCTCCACGCTCTTACACACCTGCTCTAAACCACTACAGTCTTCAGGACACAGTGTGTGTGTGTGTGTGTGTGTGTGTGTGTGTGTGTGTGTGTGTGTGGAGGGATTCAGAGGCAGTTAAACTCTGTGCGACCCCACATCCTCTGCAGATGAGTCAGGTTTAATTCCAGCATCTCTGCAGGAGTGTGTCTGCGTCCCTGTGACAGATTAGAGCTCAATGACCTGCTCAATAACGGATGACGGAGGACGCGAGCATTCCATCATCTTTCTCCTCTCTGATGTTTCTCTATGTAACCAACACTGATTGTAACTAGCGGCGATTCTATAAGCACCCCACATTACACCAGTTACACTGGCCATGTGGTGATGGACAGGGAGACAGAGACGGGCCGGCCATCCACCGCAGACAGTCAGACTGAGTTTCATCTCAATCCCCACCAGGAATTTAATCACAGACATGCAGAGACGCAGAGACGAAGCTTACACTGGAGTACAGACCTCCAGAGGTTTCAGAAGGATAAACTCATTTTATTTCATTAGAAACCGACACACACACACACACACGCACACACACATACACACACACACGGGCCAGTTGTCTCTGTTCCTGTTCACCTGCATCAATACAGTACAAGATGATGTCTGTGTGTGTTGATGGTTCTGCTGATGTTAAGTGTGTGTGTATGTGTGTGTGTTTGTGTCTGCGCGTGTCTGTGTGTGCGTGCGTGTGTTTTGATGGTTCCGCCGATGTTAAGTGTGTGTGTATGTTGTTAGTCACTCTGACCTTTACAATCAGCTCTTTTCCAGTGTGTGCACTTGAAGCTCTGATTGTCTCCTTCTGTCCGTCCATCAGTCTGTCTGTCTGTCGTTCTGTCTGTTTTCATACCCTCTTCATACACGTGTGTGTGTGTGTGTGTGTGTGTGTGTATAGTGGTAGTGATTAAAGTGTTCAGGAGGAGCTCAGACAGGTTAAGTTATTAAACTGTTTATTTACATCCAGAAGATTAATAAGTTTACCAATAAAGAAACATTATGTTCTCTCTCTCTCTCTCTCACACACACACACACACACATTTACGCCATCTCTCATCTGTTTCTTGAGTCTCTGTTCTTTTAACTTCTTTTCCCAGTTCTCCCAGTTCTCCGTGGTCTGCCAAGCGCGTGCACAGCATATAGAACATGTCACTGTCAAGTGGTTTTAATGGGGAGGGCAAAAGTAATTTGCCGAACATTATATTGGACTGTTAATCCCGTCATCTTCAGGGCGAGGACAGGAGGGAGGCAGCAACAACTGAGTGCTGGATGTGTTATGAAAAACGTTCACAGAAGAACAGCGTACCGCTAGTGAAGAATGATGGTGGTATCATGTCACGCTTCTGTTGTCTGCAGGTGGGACTGGAGCTCATGTCAGAGGGAATCCTGGATCACCCTAAACATCAGATTAATTGACCACACACCCTGCACTCCTCTGTTAGATTTTTGAACAGGAAGTAGAATCTCACCTTTCACCACTTTGACGCTCCGAAACATAAACCCAAGCGAATGGATGGCTTTAGAGAAAGACTTTGGAATGGTGAAGTCAGAGCCCAGATCTGAATCCTCTTAAAGCTGTAGAGAGACCTGAAGGCCGTGTACTGGAGATCTGGTCATCGTGTGGTGATGCTTCCCAAAAGCAATGAGTGGCGCAAATTCGGTCAGCGTCTCTGCTGCTCCTCACTGGTGGAGCTCCTCAGACACTCGTCACACACTCCTCATCTGTTTACTATGCCTTTATCTATTGTTGCTTTGTGTCCACTTGAAAAATGCTACAACAATAAACTTCATTATTATTAGTCTTTCGGCTGCTCCCGTTGACCATTCGATCCGCACAACAATCTGACAATTGTTCTGACAAGCTGATCAATCCCTGCTCTCCGTTATCACCCAGATGAGGATGGGTTCCCTGTTGAGTCTGGTTCCTCTCAAGGTTTCTTCCTATTACCATCTCAGTTTTTCCCTCAGCACCGTAAAGCGACAATGTCAATTGTTAAAAGCGCTATACACATAAAATTGAATTGAATTGAACTGAACAACAACTTGGTACAGGTTTTACACCGGCTGCCCTTCCTCACGCAACACTCTGTCCATCTGTCAGTCCTCTGTCCATGATCTTCCTGATGCGACCCTGAAAATCGAACCCAGCCCTTCCACATTATCATCATCATCATCATCATCCTTACATGTGCGAGCAGATTACAGTGGAACCTTGGATTACGAACATAATTTGCATATATCAAAACACTCATAAACCAAATCATATTTTCCCATAAGAAATAATGGAAACTCAAATTATTCATTCCATAAACCAAACAAATGAATACATAAAAATAATTAACACAAAATATAAAATAAAAATAAAACAAATTACTGCACTTTACTTTTGAAAAGAATCATGACAGAGCAGTGTTCCTGTGTAGAGCAGATTGTGTGTGTGTAGGGGGGGCATGGTGTCTAATGACGCACGCGCAGTGCACTGCAGGCTGATACTGAGAGAGAAAACGGATCTTTACCCTCTAATGAAAATTCTTTTGCTTTATACACGCGCACACGTGTGTTATAATAAACGGTACATGCGCGCTGTACACACATGCATCTAAACACAAAATAAAATATGTTTTACGCACATACATGTGATCACAGTGTTATAGTAAACAGTACACGCATGCATGGATGTTGATTATACCAGTAAGAGACGAGCACTAAGACCCAGCACCAGAGACGATTACCCACAATTCCACAGCGCAAGAGAGAGAAAAACCATTGGCTCAGTTGTGATCATGTGATGCTCGGCATCAAAACAAGAAGCGCATGCATGCTACATGATAGTCGGCACTCGTAAACCAAGACTTGTTCATTTTCCAAGTCAATTAATAAAATCTTTGCTCCTCTTGCAGAACACTAGCAAACCGCGATTTTACTTTCCTCCAGTTTGTTTGTTTGTTTGTTTTGATCTGATTCATCTTGATTTGATTTTCATCTGAGAAAGTCTGGCATTGTAACATGGGTGTATAAACTTTTATACCCAGTGTATAGTGACCATTATGTAAATGGAAAGTCCTTACACAGAGAGAGAGAGAGAGCGAGAGACCTTGCCTTGTCCTTTAGGAGCTTTTATGCTGCTGCTTTCTGTTCCAAATGATCTCAGTCTGATCAGATCAGTGTGTGTCAGCGCTCCAGAAGTACATTTACATCGATCTGACTGTGTGTGTGTGTGTGAGAGAGAGAGAGAGAGAGAGAGAGAGAGAGAACTTTCTGTCTATCCGCATCTTTCCATCTGAATATCTCAGCCGTTTGCCTGAATATCAGACTTCAGATTCAGCCCACCCACAACCCTACCCACTGCCCGCCCACTTCAACATCCAGGCTCACAGCCACAGCAATGGCCCAAACCACACCCACAGACACACCAACAGACAAACCTGCAGACACGAGTCCAGAGCCCCATCATTTTTCCTCCACCCTGATCCTCCCTCAGTCTTCTCTATTCGTCCTTTTCCTCTGTCCTTTTTCACTCATAATTTTTTATCTATTCTGCTTCTCAGCCCACAAACCTCATTTAGAGGAAGGAAACAGTTTATAAAATGAATTCTATCCAACACAATCAGCATATTTATAAAACTGGATGGATGGATTTTTGCCAAACATGGCACTTGGGTTTAAGGCCAAACATCTCCACCTTGATCTCATGTGTCCATAGGAAATTGCTCCAGAAGTCTTGTGGTTTGTTCAGATGCAGTTTTGTGAACTTCAGTTGTGCTTCCATGTTTTTTTTAGACAGAAGAAGTTTCTCCTCAACACTTCCTACTTCCAACTTCCAACACTACTTGTTCAGTCTTCTGCCAATTGTGCTGTCATTGATCCAAGATGGCGGCGGGTTGATCCAAGATGGCGGCGCGGCAGTAGCACGCAGCAGCCACTCCAGAGCCAAAATGGTGCTACATTGTTTACGTCGTGTCGTAGCGCGTTTATTTTACATACTTTATGGACACCGGCGCAAACGGTGTTCATACTTACCACCGCCAGACACTTTTGCAACTCAATAAACCGGCATATTTCATTCAAGATGAGCTGCGGGAGAAGCTACGCGACCCCGGCTTGCTTCGGGAACCAGGCCTCCAGTCCTCGGCGTTGCCTGATGCCGGTGGCCGGAGGAGGGGACAATGTAAGCAGTGTGCGAGGAAGCGGAAGCGCGGCAAGTGGGCGGGAGTCTGTGCTAGGCTAAAAACAAACCCTAGCCGGCCGGCTCTTCCGCCCATCATCTTATCTAACGTCTGCTCCCTGGAAAATAAACTGGACTACATCCGACTGCAACAGGCTACACAGCGTAAGGTTAGGGACTGCTGTGTATTTGCTTTCACGGAGACATGGCTCAGCGACAGAGTTCCAGACACCAGCATTCAGCTAGACGGACTAGCCTCGTTTTCGCGCCGACAGAAACGCAGCTCTGTGCGGTAAGACTCGCGGCGGCGGCTTGTGTGTTTACGTAGACCTTGTTTGTGTGTATGTAGATCTTTTTATTTACCGCGGGAATTCACCACCGTTTATTATCGGAGTGTACATTCCACCTAGCGCTAATGCTAAGGAGGCGCTCTGTGAACTGTATGTTAAGATCAGTAATCTGCAGAACACACACCCGGATGGACTGTTTATTGTTGCTGGAGATTTCAACCATGCAAATCTCAAGTCAGTGCTTCCCAAATTCCATCAGTATGTGGACTTTGCAACGAGAGGGGAAAACACGCTGGATCTTGTTTACACAAACATCCCCGGCGCATATCGGGCAGAGCCCCGCCCCCACTTCGGCTACTCAGATCTCTGTTATGCTAATTCCAGCATACAGACCACTCGTCAGGCGTTCAAAACCGGTTCTGAAGCAGGTGAAAACCTGGCCAGCAGGAGCCATCTCTGCTCTTTAGGACTGTTTCGAGAACACTGACTGGAACATGTTTAGGGAGGCTGCAACTTACGGCGACTACACCGACTTGGAGGAGTACACGTCATCAGTGACCAGCTACATCAACAAGTGCACCGATGACGTCACTGTCTCCAAGAACATCATCTCACGACCCAACCAGAAACCGTGGATTACTGTGGAGGTGCGTGCACTTCTGAGAACCAGAGACGCTGCCTTCAAAGTGGGGGACAAGGCGGCCCTAAGAACAGCAAAGGCCAAACTGTCCCGGGCCATCAGAGAGGCGAAGCGCGCATACGCCCAGAGAATCCACAATCACTTCAGAGACAGCGGTGACACACGGCGCATGTTGCAGGGTATACAAGCCATCACTAACTACAGGACGACATCACCTGCCTGTGACAGTGACGGCTCCCTTCCAGATGCGCTGAACAACTTCTACGCACGGTTTGACATCCAGAACAACGTGAACTCTACGTAAAGCTGCTGGACCAGACAACATCACAGGCAGAGTGCTCAGAGAATGTGCAGAACAGCTGGCAGGTGTTCTCACCGACATATTCAACATCTCTCTGAGCAGAGCCGTCGTTCCCACGTGCTTCAAGTCCACCACCATTGTCCCCGTGCCGAAGAAGTCTTCTGTGTCCTGTCTCAATGACTACCGCCCTGTTGCACTCACACCCATCATCATGAAGTGCTTCGAGCGGCTCATCATGAGACACATCAAGACCCTGCTGCCTCCCTCACTGGACCCCCTGCAGTTCACGTATCGTCCAAACCGTTCAACGGACGACGCCATCTCCACCACACTCCACCTGGCAGACACACCTGGACAAGAAAGACACTTACGTCAGAATGCTGTACATAGACTTCAGTTCAGCATTCAACACAATCATCCCCCAACACCTGATCGGGAAGCTGAGCTTGTTGAGCCTGAACACCTCCCTAACTGGATCCTGGACTTTCTGACCGAAAGACCTCAAGCAGTGCAGATCGGGAGCTACACCTCCAGCACCACCACACTGAGTACTGGGGCCCCCCAGGGCTGCGTGCTCAGTCCCCTGCTGTTCACACTGCTGACTCATGATTGTGTAGCGACACACAGCTCCAATCATATCATCAAGTTCGCTGATGACACGACCGTGGTGGGTCTCATCAGCAGAACGACGAGTCAGCGTACAGAGAGGAAGTGCAGAGGCTAACAGACTGGTGTAAAGACAACAACCTGGCTCTGAACGTCGAAAAGACAAAAGAGATGGTTGTTGACTTCAGGAGGACACGGAGCGATCACTCTCCGCTCAGCATCAACGGCTCTTCTGTGGAGATCGTCAAGAGCACAAAATTCCTGGGTGTCCACCTGGAGGAGAACCTCACCTGGTCCCTCAACACCAGCTCTCTGCATAAGAAAGCCCAACAACGTCTTTTCTTCCTGAGAAGGCTGAGAAAGGCACAGCTTCCACCACCGATCCTCACCTCCTTCTATAGAGGAACTATTGAGAGCATCCTGAGCAGCTGCATCACTGTCTGGTTTGGGAATTGTACCATATCAGACCGCAAGACCCTACAGCGGATAGTGAGGACAGCTGAGAAGATCATCGGGGTCTCTCTCCCTTCTAGCGAAGACATTTACACCACACGCTGCATCCGCAAAGCCACCAGCATTGTGGCTGACCGGACACACCCCTCACACTCATCACACACACACACCCCTCACACTCACTCTTCACCCTCCTGCCATCTGGAAAAAGGTACCAAAGCATTCGGGCCTCACATCCAGACTGTGTAACAGTTTTTACCTGCAAGCCATCCGTCTCCTCAACACAAAGGGACTGGACTGATAAACACACACACACACACAAATCACTCAGACGAACTAAATAACATCTGGACTGAACTGATAAACACACATGCACAATCACACTGATATACATCCATCTCAATCTGCTCATGCCTACCTACCTTTGACTGCTATTTGCACACGATACTCTTGTCAAAATGTAAACTGTTTACTGCTGCTCTTCCCACGACCTCAATTCATACTTCATCAAAAAAAGTACTGTTATGTGTTACATTGTTGTGTCTGTCATGTACCTCTTTGTTTACACATTTGCACGTGCACTTTGTCTATTGTGTATTTTTGTATAGAAATTTGATAGTTCTTCTTTTAGATTAACTTAAAAATGTAAAAATGTGTGTTGTAAATTTATGTTGTTGGATGTATGTAGCACCCTGGTCCTGGAGGAACGTTGTTTCGTTTCACTGTGTACTGACTGTATATGGTTGGAATGACAATAAAAGCCGACTTGACTTGACTTGACTTGACTTGACTTGACTTGACTTGACTTTAACATTTAACACACTCAGTGCTGCCTGTAGGGTCTGAAATGTAAGTAAATAAAGTACGAAGAAGAACATTGCCAGATTATTTGTACAATGTATATTAAGTGTATATACAGTATTATGCAAATGTTTAGGCACCCCTTGTTAAATAACAGATTTTGGTTGTTTTTGTCAATGGAAAAAAATGCACAATATTTTCAGCAAACATTGGTGCATAGTTACTTCTTATGTGATAAATTGAACAAAGATAAAAAATAAAAACATTATTATGGCACTGTGCAAAAGTTTGGGCACCCTAAGAGTTCCAGAGTCTCAGATTCTTTTACAAGGTTTCAGACCTTAATCAGCTCGTTAGATCTGATGCACGGCAACAGCTGTCATTAGTAAATACCAATTTCAAAGCTTTACAAATACTTTGAGTCTTCAAACCTTGTGCACACACTTGTGGACACTCAACAACCATGGGTTCCTCGAAGTAGCTGTGTAAGACTCAAAAGTAATTGATGCCCACAATGCAGGAGAAGCTACAAGAAGATAGCAAAGCGTCGTCAGTTTGCAGTTTCCACAGTGAGAAATGTTGTAGGTGAGACTTAGAAGGACTGTATTTTATATTTAGAGCTGGGTCGTATTTGTGCGGTAATCACTCTTGGGTGTCGGCCAGGACACAGGAACCAGACCAATAGCTGAGTTATGAATGTTTAATGGACAGTTCAAGTAGGCATGGGCAAACAGTTTATAAGCTGTTTATAAGTACAGGTTATGTACTTATATGAGTGTGGTTCTGAAAATAGCAAATAACAAAATAAGTAACAGCAGTATGAAATTAGTGCCCATATACACTCATTTAATGACTAAACAGTAACTAAACTAAACTGTAACATATGTGGTTAATTCCTGGTATATCCACAAAAATAATAACTACCGCGAAGCATGTGTGTGAAATGAAACCAAATATAAAGTGCTTCACAGACCGAACCAAACATGACTAATTAAACTACTTAACTATGCAACTATACAATACACAATATAACCAACATATCTGTGTTCAACAGGCAAACATAATACACGCTGCGCGCATAACCGTTAACTAGAAAAACACTATATGACTCGAGCAGTGCGTCATCCAGCCTCCGACCGTAAATCTTAACAGCACACCATGCAGTAATCTTAATCATTAAACAGAAAATAAGAATGGAAAAACTTACTATATGGCATTGACACACACAATCTGCTAGATTAAGTCCCTGAACAGCCGGAACATTCATGCACACAGTCTCACTTACTGCACTCACTTAACTTTTCTCATATACTTTTGCACATAGCACAGCGCGGTTCGTTGCTTGTCGCGCGCACTCCGGTTGTGTTGAAGCGCATCAGTCTGCACCGCGATTGCGCATATGTAGTTTTTCCCGGTATCGGCACGGACTTTCTTACAAATGTAATTAAGAGATGGCAGTTCAGGGGAACTGTGGAGGTCAAGATGAGATCTGGAAGACCAAGAAAATTCTGGGAGAGAACTGCTCATACGCTGGTCAGAAAGACAAATCAAAACCTGCAGGAAGATTCAGCAGACTCAGGAGTGGTGGTGCAGCGTTCCACAGGACCTTCATGGAAGAGTCAGCAGAAGAAAACCTGACCTGCATCTTGTTGTGAACTTTTCTCCCTTTGTTGAATCAGAGACCAGGAGACGTTGGGATGTCTTTCCAGCAGAAGTTACTCTTTATTGAGAACTCGCCGCGCGTCGCTGCAGTCATCCAAGTCTAAAAATTATAACTCCGTTCTGAAGAGTTTATACTTTACAAGGGGGAGGAATACAAACAGTTGAAGACAATCTAAACAAAGCATAGTGTAATACAGGAATCAGCCTGGTACCGGAAGTTCCCCAGCCCTGATCTCATCAGCATAACACTGCCTTTCAAATGCATCGGTGCTAATCTAATCAGCCTGACAGCATCGCCCAGACCTTCACATTATCATAGAGACAAAGGCACAGCCTGGCCTTGAGATTAGCATTCACATTTACCTTGGGACCGACCCAGTGGTCAGGAAGTACATGAAGACAAAAGGTTAATGTCTCCAACACCTGGGCTACCAGACTTGATGTCCTTAGAATGTTATAATCATTATCTCAAAATGTAAAACCCAATGCACATAACTTTTCAGTTTATATACTATTCTGTATATAGATTTAACATTTTATAAATTTGTAATCCTACAGTCTCCACCATAAACTCCAACATCAGTATTATGAACAGAACATCTACAGAAGCCTGATACATTTTGGAAACTGTCAATAGAACTCTTTGGACACAATCAGCAAAGGCATGTTTGGAGAAAAAAAGGAGCAGCATTTCACGAACAGAACACCTGGACAACTATTAATCATGGGGGCGGATCTATCACGCTTTGGGGTTGTGTTGCAGCCAGTGGCACAGGAAACACTGCACGGGTGGAGGGAAGAATGGATTCCACTAAATACCAGCAAATTCTAGAAGCAAACATCACACCATCTGTAAAAAAGCTGAAGCTGAAAAGAGGAGCTTCTACAACAGGACAATGATCCTAAACACACCTCGATATCCACTGTGGAAAACCTCAAGAGACGCAAGCTGAAGGTTTTGGAACGGCCATCACAGTCCCCTGATTTAAACATCACTGAACATTTGTATGTAGATCTTAAAAGAGCTGTACATGCAAGACGACCAAAGAATATTACAGAACTAGAAGCTTTTTGCAGAGAAGAATGGGAGAAAATCCCAAGTACAAGAACTGAAAGACTTTTAGCGGCTATAAAATGCGTTTACAGGCTGTGATATCTGCCAGAGGAGGCGCTACTGAGTACTGATTATGTAGGGTGCACAAACTTTTGCACAATTTTTATTTTTGAAAAAAATGTTTTCCACTTTTATTTTTGTTCAATTTATGACATAAGAAGTAATTACACACCAATGTCTGCTGAAAATATTGTGCATTTTTTCCATTTCCAAGAGAGACTGTGTTATCATCTTTTTAATTAAAAAAATCACCAAAATATTTATCAAGGGGTGCCTAAACTTTTGCATAAGACTGTACTTTAAGAAGGTCTGTGGATATATACAATCCTACAGTTATTACATATAACTAACAGTCAAGTGGATAATAGAGAAATCGAGTATATAAGAGTGTAGAGTTTAGCAGTGTGATGGTTGTGGGACAGAATGTTACATTTAATGTTTAAAGTCAGTTTTATGTTTAATGTCATTTTAGACAAAAGCCTGTTATTTGTTAGCTGAATTAGCCACATAGCCCATATCCTAGACATCTAGTGCAATTGATAATGTTTTTTTATAAATCCCGAGTGACATTTTCAGTGTTTGAACGCGAGTGGTGTGGCTGAGCTCAGGAGACAGACGCTCCTGTGGATTTCATTCGAGGTCACACAGTCGTTCCAGCAGCGTCCACCTTTCGGCAGTCTCGTGTGGTCACTTCCTCCACATGTCACATGGCCGTGCAGTGGTGAAGGCACTCTTGGTGAACAGATTTGTGCACAACAGCACGATTGTGAGAGTGTATCTGTGTCGAGGCCGAGTGTAGCGTCTCTGTCCTGCTGTAATCAGTAATGTGTTATTAAAAGCCACAGGTGACTGATGGGAAAATGGACTTGCAACCACTTTAATTAGCCATAAACGCATTACGCTAAGAGACTGTGGGGCTAAATCACACGCCGATGGTGAAGCCATGCCAAAGACATCGCGCATGAAATGCATTAGTGACACAACACCACTGATTACAATCAGAGAATTAATATCACTCATGAACTCATGAACAGGAATTAAAGCCACGACCATGACACCACCTTAATAATACCACACACACACACACACACACACACACAATATATATAATATACATATAATACAGTACAGCAGTTTTTTTCCTGAAATTAGTATTATTTAAAAACATTTCTGTCAGGTTATGATTTCACAATATGTGGTTTGGGTGTGAGGGTCAGGGGTCGGCAGGTTGGATCAACGGGTCAGGGGTCGGCGGGTCGGGTCGGTGGGTTAGGGATCAGTAACACTGCATGACAGCACAGAACACATGTGTTCAGTGTTGAAGTCGTCATGGAGACTTGTGTTTTTTTTAACCTGAGCTACTTAATAAAACTGCAGGATTGGTGTGAGGGAGGAGAGCACCTCCTGTTTATCAGAGCAGACACAGGAAGTGACCTCGTCATCTATCTATCTGAACACCTGCTTACCTGCTGCTCATATCTCACGTCCCCCAGGAGAGAACTGTCGGCCATGATAAAGAGCAAGAACATGAGGGAGCTCACACACACACACACACACACACACACACACACACACACACACACACACACACACACACACACACACACACACACACTGTTTTAGAGTTTTAATTAATGTTTCAGCAGAAACCACTGATGCTAAAAAGGACTGAGGAAAAAAAATCATCCTTACACTTCATTTATTATGTAGAAAAAGAATGTGTGTGTTTTGGTTTGTGGGAAATAGAGTGTGTGTCTCTGTGGGTGGGTGATGAGCTGAGGCATGTGTAATTGTGATGACCACTTGTGCATGCATGTGTGTGTGTGTGTGTGTGTGTGTGTGTGTGTGTGTGTGTGTGTGTGTGTGTGATTGAAAAGAATCATTAACAGACACAGCCTCATTTTACACATCAGGATTAGTCCAGCATTAAGGCCGATGAAGTCCAGCTGTGGTCGTTATGGAGACGGATGAGAGGTCGTGACCCCTGCAGAGACACACAGAGGAAAATTGAGTGACGGACAAAAAAACGACAGGAAATCCCCCGCGGCAACCTCTCCACAAATCAACAGCATTGTGAGAGAAATAGCTGGAGGCACACACACACACACACACACACACACACACACACACACACACACACACACTTTTATAACAGCGTTTTAGATTATATTTTGTTTAGTTTTTTATAATTATATATTTTCCCGTTTTTACTAAATAACAAACTAGTTTTTACGCTTTAACACTACTGGACTTTATCAGTTTTTTTGCGCTTTTTGGGAGAACGCGCCTATCATCTGACCAACAACAAGCGAATCCATCAGCAAATAATCACAACTCCGGCACAAAGGTACGTTATCATGTCTACCATTCAGCTCGCTCAGTGTGTGGAGTGCAAGATGTTTAGACATTCTTCCTCCGTCATTAGTGATCATTTTATTTGTGATAGGTGTGTGTTAGTTAGCACCCTGACGGAGAAGATAGTAGCATTAGAGGAGCGCATCCAGACTTTAGAGAGGGTTAGAGAGCGCGAGAGCAGCGTTAATCCTGTAGTGGAAAGTCTGGGTGCCGCAGGCGGAGATAATCAGCCCCCGACTCCGGCAGTAGAGCCTCACAGCGGGGCGAGTGGGTGACGACTCGGCGGCATACTCGTTCAGCCAAAGCTAACGCTAAGGCTAGCCCACCGGAGCACACCTCTTCTGCGCTTCACGTGTCCAACAGGTTCGCTCTCCTCAGTGATGCACCCGCTGAGAAACCTGAAAGAGCTCTGGTTATAGGAGACGCTATACTGAGACATGTGAAATTAGCCAGGCCTTTAGGGGCGCCAGCGGCAGTGGTCAGGTGTATCCCGGGAGCCAGAGCACCGGACATAGCAGGTAATCTTAGGGCTCTAGGTCAGCATAGGTTCTCTAAGATAGTGGTACATGCTGGAGCTAATGATATACGCCTTCGTCAGTCAGAGGTTAGTAAGAGTAACTTTACAGAGGTGTTTAAAATAGCGAAGGCGATGTCCGATGAAGTAGTTTGCTCTGGTCCCATCCCAATGAGACGTGGCGACATAGCTTACAGCAGGTTATGGTCGCTGAACCGCTGGATGTCCAGGTGGTGCTCCGAAAACAACGTGGGCTTCATAGACAACTGGAAGACCTTTGAGGGCAAAACTGGCCTGTTAGGGCGGGACGGTGTCCATCCCACTCGGGAAGGTGCTGCTCTCATTTCTTGCAGTATAGCACATAGTCTCAGAAGAGGCCTAGTTAATCGGTGACAATCCAGAGCCCAGGCCAGGGAGCAGACAGACAGGCTAAACCAACCGTCTGCTAGCTGCAGAGAGTCGTCACTCAGGGTTCATCATATTGAGACTGTGTCTGTTCCCCGAGCTAAACATAAATTTAGAAAGACTCAGAAAGTCTGTTTTAGTAATTTAATTAACATAGATACCACAAACTCAGATCACACTGAATGCGCAGCCGGCACCTCTGATCTGAAGCTAGGACTGTTAAATATTAGATCTCTCGCATCTAAAGCAGTTATTGTTAATGAAATTATCACAGATCAGGAGTTTGATATCTTATGTTTAACAGAAACCTGGATTAAACAGGACGAGTATGTAGCTCTAAATGAAGCGAGTCCTCCTGGATACAGCTACATACACCAGCCGCGGCTAACTGGTAGAGGAGGAGGAGTCGCAGTTATTTATAACGATAATCTGTCTCTCATACAAAAACACAGTTTTAAATCTAATGCATTTGAAGTTCTCTATAGTAACATAAAGTCAGCTCAGTCGATCCCGCTAATCATCATTTACAGACCCCCAGGGCCGTACTCGGAGTTTCTCTGCGAATTTGCAGATTTCCTCTCAAACCTTGTTGTTTCTGTAGACAAAGCGTTAATGCTGGACACTTTAATATTCATTTTGAGAATCCAGAAGACCCTCTGAGAACAGCATTTATGTCCTTACTGGACTCAGTAGGAGTAAATCAGTGTGTAGTAGGACCCACTCATAAAGCAGGTCACACTTTAGATTTAATATTATCCTTCGGATTAAGTATAGGAAATATAACCACAATTCCACAGTCTGAAGTTATCTCAGATCACTACCTTGTCTCGATTAAAGCGTGTTATAGTAATAATGTATGCAGCACAGCACCGCGCTTCCACCTTAAACGTACATTTACATCAAATACCGCACAGAGCTTTATCAATAATCTTCCAGAATTATCAACCTTGCTTGGATCGCCATCTGACTTCACAGAACTCGAACAGGCGAATGAATATCTAGAGTCAGCACTTCGTTATAGCTTAGATAATGTAGCTCCAGTTAAAAGGAAAATGATTAGAGATAAGAAACTCGCTCCTTGGTATAATGACCACACCCGTGCTTTAAAACAAACCGCTCGAAAATTTGAACGTAAATGGCGCCAAACTAAATTGATAGTATTCAAAATAGCTTGGAAGGAGAGCATCCTGAACTATAAAAAAGCTCTCAGTGATGCTAGATCAACGTATCTCTCCACTCTTATAGAAAATAACAAAAACAACCCGAGATTTTTATTTAATACCGTAGCTAAATTAACTAAAAACAAGACCACTGCAGAAATCTCCACAACAACATCATGCAGTAGTGAGGATTTCATGCACTTTTTCAATAACAAAATCATAAATATTAGGCAAAAAATTCAGGCTTTGAAACCAGACAATTTAAATAATTCAGATGAACTAACCACATCACATCAGAACTTAGAACACTTTACTCCCCTTGAAGCGAGGGAACTAATTTCACTCATCTCTTCTTCAAAATCGTCAACCTGTATATTAGATCCTATACCGACACATTTTCTCAAACAGATAGTACCAACAATAATAGAACCCCTGTTGAAAGTAATTAACTGTTCACTCAGTAGTGGGTATGTCCCCAAATCCTTTAAATTAGCCGTTATTAAACCGCTAATCAAGAAACCTGACCTTGACCCCTGTCTGCTTTCTAATTACAGGCCGATATCAAACCTTCCCTTTATCTCCAAGATTTTGGAAAAGGTAGTATCACAGCAGCTATGTTCACATCTACACAGAAATAGCATAAATGAACTGTATCAGTCAGGATTTAGGCCTCATCACAGCACAGAGACAGCACTTGTTAAAGTAGTAAACGACCTCCTATGGGCCTCTGATCAGGGTTGCGTCACTATACTTGTGTTACTGGACCTCAGTGCAGCTTTTGACACCATTGATCATAGTATTCTCCTTCACAGATTAGAAAAGGTAGTAGGAATTAAGGGAACTGCCCTCTTGTGGCTCAGATCCTATTTGACTGATCGTTATCAGTTTGTAGATTTAGATGGTGACCATTCCTCACGTTCTCAAGTGGAGTTTGGTGTTCCACAGGGCTCAGTTTTAGGCCCACTGCTTTTTTCCCTTTACATGCTTCCTCTGGGCAACATAATTCATAAACATGATATTAGTTTTCATTTGTTATGCTGATGACACACAATTATATGTCTCAGCAAAACCAGATGAAAAAAAAAACAATTTGCTAAAATCGAGCAGTGTGTGCAGGACATACGAGATTGGATGTTAATTAATTTTCTTCTGCTTAATCCTGATAAGACAGAAGTTCTGGTCATAGGACCACAAGTAGCTAGAACTAAGCTTTCTGATCACACTGAGACTTTAGATGGCCTTTCTGTTCCATCAAGTGCAACAGTAAAAGACCTCGGTGTGATTATAGATTCCAGCCTTTCGTTTGAAGCTCATGTAGATAATATCACCAGGATAGCTTTCTTTCACCTTAGAAATATTGCCAAGATAAGAAACATATTGTCACTAAATGATGCAGAAAAACTAGTTCATGCTTTTATCACCTCTAGGTTGGACTATTGTAACGCCTTACTGTCTGGTTGTTCAACTAGGTGTATAAACAAGCTTCAGTTAGTACAGAATGCAGCAGCGAGAGTCCTCACTAAAACCAGAAGATACGAGCACATCACCCCTATCTTATCTACACTGCATTGGCTCCCTGTGAAATTTCACATCCATTTTAAGATACTACTTTTGACATTTAAAGCACTAAATGGTCTCGCGCCACAGTATCTGAGTGAACTGCTAGTGTCTTACGATCCGCCACGCCTACTTCCATCAAAGAATGCAGGCTGCCTGTCAGTACCACGTATTATTAAAACTACAGCAGGGGGCGGAGCTTTTTCTTACAAAGCCCCAAAGTTATGGAATAGTCTTCCTATTAATGTTCGGGACTCAGACACAGTCTCAGTGTTTAAGTCTCGGCTAAAAACCTATTTATTTAGCGCAGCATTTTTGTAAATAGATTAACCTTAGGTAAAGGAGCAGATCTGGGGGACTCATGGACGTAGAGTATTCTGGTGAACTGGTATGTTTAGATGCTGTCCTCCCCACTCTCATTGTTCACTCAGGTTTGTTGACGGTGAGGTGATTGGTTGCTTTACATCTCAGTTCCCCCTCATGTCTGTGTTTCCTTCTGGCTCCTCCCTTTTAGTGATGATGTCATAGTTAGTCCTGCCGGAGTCCCTGCTTGCACTTTGCACTAAATATACATTCACCTTATACATGTTGACTGTGACCAGACCTAACTGCCATCTCTCCTTATTTTCTGTTCTCTCCTTTTCTGCTCTCTCTCTCTCTCTCTCTCTCTCTCCTTTCCCTCTCTCTGTCTCTCTGTCGAGCTATACATGTTCGCTCCTGAGTTGCCAGTGATCCAGACCCCTCTGCCCTCTGGAGCCGTCTAACCCGTCCTGGAGTCCTGCTTCTGGTTGGAGATCTCGTCGCATGGATGCCCCGTGTGGTCTGCCTGGATTCGTGTGGTGGCTGGGGATGGTTTCCATGAAGACTGTCCTGTCATCGATTGATGCTCTGGGGACCTGTGACTTCAGTTGTTCGATAACTCAGGACCGGAATCCCCTACAGTCTACCTGAGCCTCCGGGAACAAACTGGAGTCATTTTAATTTTAAAACATCTCCTGTTATACTGAACTTCCAGTCTTACACATTATTATGCTGATCAATCCCTGCTCTCCGTTATCACCCAGATGAGGATGGGTTCCCTGTTGAGTCTGGTTCCTCTCAAGGTTTGTTCCTATTACCATCTCAGGGAGTTTTTCCTTGCCACCGTCGCCCTCGGCTCGTTCATCAGGGACAATCTTATCATTTTGATTCATACACATTGCATACAAACTTACTTCTTTTATTGTGTAAAGCTGCTTTGCGACAATGTCAATTGTCAATTGCTATATAAATAAATTGACTTGACTTGACTTGACACACACACACACACACACACACACACACACAGCGGTTTATCTAAATGCACTGATCACATGAGGACATTCTTTCATGACAAGGCTGCACCATGAGGAGAACGACACACACACACACACACACACAGGGGACCAAAACCTGTCTCTTTAACAGGTTTCACACACTATCTGAGCTCATCTGAACCTACTGCAATCATGACGAGTCAGACGGTTTAGTTCCCTTTGGCGCTTCACCCCGTGTGTCACGTCCAGATGTTTATTCTACACACAGACGGGTTCGTGTTTCCTGTTTGGGTCTCAGTGGAGCGTCAGTGACTCACTGTAAGGTTTATTCAGCACGCGGGCAAAAAGACTATAATTAGCTACAAATCTGGACTGAGTCAGTTAATACTTGAGCCAAAGAAAACAGCTCACAGGACTAATGAATCACACACACACACACACACACACACACACACACACACACACAGCTCAGAGATAATATTTGACTTTTGCAGAGGAGTGCATTTAATAGAGTGTAATGAAGGATCATTATAACACTTCAGTAAGAGGAGACTTAACACACGCACACACGCGCACACACACGGACACTCTCACTCACACACACACACACACACACACACGCACTCACACACACACACACACACACACACACACACACACACACACACACACACACACACACACACAACAACAGAACGTCAGGATCCTCACGTATGATTTACATTACAGCTTACAGTATTTATTTCTCTATTCTTTTTTCTCTTTGATTGTTTCCTTAATGTAGTCATGTCCATTTCCCACCTGTAGTGTTAGCCTACGTCCCAGCTGGGTGTGACCTAACACCCGCTGCCTCTGAAAGCAGCTTTTCAAACTGAGGGGACTGGGGTCAGTGTGCCCCATTTACGCTGGGATAGAAGGAATTTCACTGTGCTTTAAAGAATATATGACAAATAAAGGCAAATAGGGAGAACCGTGACACACTCGGAGGAAAGCACTATCTAATCTCTTCTAATCAGAAACTCCAGTGATTAGATAATGTCACATGATTGATGTGGGAGTGTGTGTGTGCCATCCCTCCTCCTCCAGAGAGTGCCACTGGGCATCAAACTCACCATCTTCATAAGACAGGATGACCATGTTTCCATTTCATTATTCAGAAGGCCACAGCATCCATTTCTGTTTCCTGCCTGACTTCTATTACCAGTATTACCAGTATGAGAATGTTTATTTGTGTAGCACGTTTAACACACTGTCTCAATGCAGCTTTAAAGAAATCCAGATGTTCAGTTTAAATGTATTCTTAATGAGTAGTGGTGAGAAAAACCAACCTGACCCTGAAGAGAACCCTCCTCATCTGGCAGGGACTAAGAACAATAACGGACTATAAACCACCAACATCCGGTATGACGAACGTGGACATGACTCTGGCAGACAAGCTGAACACCTTTTATCCTCGTTACGAGGCTGCAGCTAAAGACGCTAGCATTGCTAATGCTAGCGGTGCTAACGGCTGCAGACAGGAAGTCACTGCCAGCACCGGAAACGCATTTATCATCTCCGAGCATGACGTGAAGAGAGCCTTCAGGAGAGTGAACACCAGGAAAGCAGCAGGACCAGACGGCATCTCAGGTAGAGTCCTCAGAGCCTGCGCAGACCAGCTATCACCTGTGTTCACAGAGATATTCAACCTTTCTTTATCTCAGTCGGTGATCCCTACATGCTTCAAAGAGTCTATCATTGTTCCTGTTCCAAAGAAACGTCTTGGGTTACTTTGATGTACTCCTGTTTCCTGAAAAAGCGGGAACGAGATTCTGCTCAAGTGAGTTTACCACCTCGGGACGCTCCTCTGGTGGCGAGCGAGAGTATGAGGAATTACTGGAGGTGGTAACCAGGGCAGTCGAATGCCTACATCTCGACTGGCCTCAGGAACAGGTGAGTCCCAAACACTCACAATTAGACGTCAGGTTTCTGTCGGGTGGCCGAGGTGAGGGACCTCAATGAAGGTCCCTCCCCTTTTTTGGTGATCTCCATGACGAGGTAACTCGTTCATGGAGCAAACCTTATTCATCCTACATATTTGTGCCAACGACGTCGATTTATACACATGCTTCAACAACTGGTCAGCGGAGACCTTTTACCATAGCGCTTTCAAGCGCAGCATCGAGTGTAGCGTTTGAAAGGGAACCCCATCCTGCTTCCCTCAATGACTATCGATCTGTAGCCCTCACATCAGTGGTGATGAAGTGCTTTGAACGGCTAGTCTGAGACTTCATCATTTCTTCACTACCAGACACATTGGATCCACTACAATTTGCCTACCATTCAAACCGCTCTACAGATGACGCTATCTCTCATCTACTCCATACTTCTCTCACTCATCTGGACACTAGAAGTGTGAATTATGTTAAAATGTTCTTCATCGACTACAGCTCAGCATTTAACACCATAATTCCCTCCACACTCACCACCAAGCTGGATCACCTGGGACTCAGCTCATCTCTGTGTCAGTGGATCTCCAACTTCCTAACTGGGAGACCGCAGGCTGTAAGGATGGGCGGACATGTCTCAGCCTCCCTCACTGGAGCACCCCAGGGTTGTGTTCTGAGCCCTCTACTGTACTAACTGTACATGCACGACTGCGTAGCTTCTACCAACTCCACCACCATCATCAAGTTTGCTGACGACACCATCATGGAGGCCTGATCACTGACAGTGATGAGACGGCCTACCTGGAGGAGATTGGAAATCTGGAGAACTGGTGCCAGAGGAACAACCTCCTTCTAAACATCAGCAAGACAAAGGAGTTGTTCTGTCTCTAAAGATGTTTTTTCTTATGGCTATTGCTTCTTTGAAGAAGATTGGGGATTTGCAGGCTCTGTCAATCTCCCCATCCTGCCTAGACTTTGCCCCTGGGCTAGTCAAAGCTATTCTGCATCCTCACCAGAACTATCTTCCCAAGGTTCCATTCTCGACCATGCACCCATTCGTTCTCGAAGCCTTCTGTCCTCCACCTTTCACAGCTCCGGAGCAGGAAAGACTTCACTTACTGTCTCCAGTACGTGCTCTTCGGATTTACGTCCACTGCACTAGCCAGTGGCGTAAGTCAGAGCAGCTCTTCATTTGCCATGGGAGTCGCAACCGGGGGGCGGCACTGGGTGAGAGATGCCATTGCCCTAGCCTATGAGGCGCGTGGTCACACTTTGCCTCTGGGAATCAGGGCTCATTCAACCAGGGGGATTGCCTCATCAATTGCTCTGGCAAGAGGAGTCCCCCTGCAGCAGGTGTGTGATGCGGCAGGCTGGTCCTCTCCACACACTTTTGTTAGATTTTATAGTCTGGATGTCAATGCTACTCCAGGCTCGTGGATCCTTGAGTCAGCATCCCAGAGCTAGGTCTGAGACCTCCTTGGCTATTGTGCACACACGCTACACAACATGGGGGTCCCAGCAGTGCGGCGGCTTTGGTATTCTCGGTCCCATAGCGTTTTCACGCAGCATCGAGTGTAGCTTTTGAAATGGAACGTCTCGGGTTACTTAGCTGTAACCCTGTTCCCTGATAAAGCGGGAACGAGATGCTGCATTTCAATGCCGCACTGCTGGCGTGCCTGGACGTCCTTCAGACAAAATTGACCTGAGGATGTTTCCCGGTTCACTCCTATTTATAACCTGCAGGTGCACCTTATTTGGTGACGTCATGCCTGGCAGAGGTTATAAGCCGAAGTATTCGGCGGTTTTGACATACACAGGCTTCACAACCGGAGAACAAAGAGATGTTCTCACGCAGCATCTCGTTCCCGCTTTATCAGGGAACAGGGTTACAGCTAAGTAACCCGAGACATTTTCATTATTTTTTATGGGAAAATTCTATTTGGTTGAGTGTTTTGGAATACGAGCTCACTTCCCGAACGAATTATGCTCGTAATCCAAAGTTCCACTGTACTTTATATATATTCTCAAATTTACTTATATTTTACTATTTATTTTCTATATAGATATTCTTACTTAGATAAAGTAACTTAAGTCTTGTTTTAAGGTCAGGACAGTCGCCTAAGCATTTCACTGCATATCGTACTGTGTATGACTGTGTATGTGACAAATAAAATTTGAATTTGACACCAGGACCAGAAAACATAATATAAATGATTTCCTTTCTATAACTCTGTGCTTTATGGTCAGGTAGTGCCACACTGAGTTTGAGGAATGGCTACGTCACACAGGTTCTTCTCTCCTGTCCCTATCAGGAGACACATAGAACACATGACGTTTCGCACTTTCTGATCAGAGGTGATGGACATGTGCACAGATTGTCCCTGTGAGCTTTACAAGGGGAACGCTTGATGATGATGTGGGATAGTTAAGATCTCTCAGTGTAGATGCTGTAGCTTGGTAGCATGATCAGTTTCTTTTTTTATGAGGTCTTTCAGCTGTTTGAACCACACACTCCATATGTCTGCGGTCTGGTGAGAGCTGTAGAAATTAAAGACTCTGAATATCAGTCAGAAATTGTGGGAAATTTTGTAACATTAAAGTGCGCAAATTCTGTTCGTTCTATAGAAACCCGAGAACTGACCAGACACTGTAGGACACTCCTGACATTGATGCTGAAGCAGATCTAACAAGCTGAATAAGAACCCTGGCCTCCATGTTGTTATTCTTGTCCGCTCTGTAAATTTGGAGTTTTAAATAAAGTTGCTTAAGTTTGGGTTTGGGTTTAAGTATGGGAGATTGAGTTTTCGCTGTTATTAATCATATATCTCGTAAGGTTCCGGGACTCACAGTTTACACCAGTCTCATCGGCTGCTGTACGTTTTGCAGATACACACGTGGACAAAATTGTTGGTACCCTTCGGTCAATGTAAGAAAAACTCACAATGGTCACAGAAATAACTTTAATCTGACAAAAGTAATAATAAATAAGAATTCTATGAATGTTAACCAATGAAAGTCAGACATTGCTTTTCAACCATGCTTCAACGGAATTATTTTAAAAAATGAACTCATGGAACAGGCCTGGACAAAAATGATGGTACCCCTAACTTAATAGTTTGTTGCACAACCTTTTGAGGCAATCACTGCAATCAAACGATTCCTGTAACTGTCAATGAGACTTCTGCACCTCTCTGCAGGTATTTTGGCCCACTCCTCATGAGCAAGCTGCTCCAGTTGTTTCCGGTTTGAAGGGTGCCTTTTCCAGACAGCATGTTTCAGCTCCTTCCAAAGATGCTCAATAGCATTGAGGTCAGGGCTCATAGAAGGCCACTTTAGAATAGTCCAATGTTTTCCTCTTAGCCATTCTTGGGTGTTTTTAGCTGTTTTTTGGGTCATTGTCCTGTTGCAAGACCCATGACCTGCGACTGAGACCCAGCTTTCTGACACTGGCCAGCACATTTCTCTCTAGAATCCCTTTATAGTCTTGAGATTTCATTGCACCCTGTACAGATTCAAGACACCCTGTGCCAGATGCAGCAAAGCAGCCCCAGAACATAACAGAGCCTCCTCCATGTTTCACAGTAGGGACAGTGTTCTTTTCTTGATATGCTTCAAGTATAATTAGCAAAATTTGCCTTGGCAAAAAGTTCCATTTTTGTCTCATCTGTCCATAGGACATTCTCCCAGAAGCTTTGTGGCTTGTCAACATGTAGTTTGGCATATTCCAGTCTGGCTTTTTTATGATTTGTTTTCAACAATGGTGTCCTCCTTGGTCGTCTCCCATGTAGTCCACTTTGGCTCAAACAACGACGGATGGTGCGATCTGACACTGATGTTCCTTGAGCATGAAGTTCTCCTTGGATCTCTTTAGAAATCTTTCGGGGCTCTTTTGTTACCATTCGGATTATCCGTCTCTTTGATTTGTCATCATTTTTCCTCCTGCGGCCACGTCCAGGGAGGTTGGCTACAGTCCCATGGATCTTAAATTTCTGAATAATATGTGCAACTGTAGTCACAGGAACATCTAGCTGCTTGGAAATGGTCTTATAGCCTTTACCTTTAACATGCTTGTCTATAATTGTCTTTCGAATCTCCTGAGACAACTCTTTCCTTCGCTTCCTCTGGTCCATGTTGAGTGTGGTACATACCATGTCACCAAACAACACAGTGACTACCTGGAGCCCTATATATAGGCCCACTGACTGATTACAAGATTGTAGACACCTGTGATGCTAATTAGTGGACACACCTTGAATTAACATGTCCCTTTGGTCACATTATTTTCAGTATTTTATAAGGGTACCATCATTTTTGTCCAGGCCTGTTCCATGAGTTCATTTTTTTTAATAATTCCGTTGAAGCATGGTTGAAAAGCAATGTCTGACTTTCATTAGTTAACATTCATAGAATTTTTTTAAATTATTACTTTTGTCAGATTAAAGTTATTTCTGTGACCATTGTGAGTTTTTCTTTCATTGACCGAAGGGTACCAACAATTTTGTCCACGTGTGTATGTGTGTGCTTTCATTTGTTTTAGTTTATGTTGGGACACGACTCACTAATTGTGTTTGTTTGCCAAATGCTGTTTTCCAATTGGCTTCTGGACAAAGTGGCCGCTAATGCTAATGTTTCCCAGGTGTGTGTTCTGCAGTCACTCTCATTCATATTAGTTTCTGGCACTAGATTGGCACTCTTGATGTTTATCAAGAAAACTAGTGGTTTGTGTTCTGTAATGAGCGTAAGCAACATCGTGTAACGTTCACACCCTGAAACTCCTTAAAGACTTCATGGACCCTGGTGAGCAGGAACTCCTCATAGTAATCCTGTAGATGTCTATGTAGGTTGTTCTACATAATAGAGTGAGAACCAGAAATGTCTTTAACTCTTCTGTCACTCACAGGAAGGATTGTGTTATTTTGAGGACTATGTAGTGTAGAATTACAAATTTATAAAATATTAAATCTAGGTTCCAACAAAATAGTATATAAACTGAAAAGTTATGTACATTGGGTTTTACATTTTGAGGTAAAGATTATGACATTCTAAGGACATCAAGTCTGGTAGCCCAGGTGTTGGAGACATTAACCTTTTGTCTTCATGTACTTCCTGACCACTGGGTCGGGTCCCAAGGTAAATGTGAATGCTAATCTCAAGGCCAGGCTGTGCCTTTGTCTCTATGATAATGTGAAGGTCTGGGCGATACTGTCAGGCTGATTAGATTAGCACCGATGCATTTGAAAGGCAGTGTTATGCTGATGAGATCAGGGCTGGGGAAATTCCGGTACCAGGCTGATTCCTGTATTACACTATGCTTTGTTTAGATTGTCTTCAACTGTTTGTATTCCTCCCCCTTGTAAAGTATAAACTCTTCAGAGCTGAGTTTTAGACTCGAATGACTACAGCGACGCACGGCGAGTTCTCAATAAAGAGTAACTTCTGCTTAAAAGACATCCCAACGTCTCCTGGTCTCTGATTCAACAAAGGAAGAAAAAGTTCCCAACAGTAGTCTGGGCCATATATGGGTTGTGTTCTTCCATGGAGCTGTGCATGCCTAAGCCTCTTTTCAGTTCACTGCGGAGGTTCGATTATCGCTTCGACTCTCTCCAGGTCAGATATGACATTCCTCATCGGTCTGAGTTTCTCACTTATTTAAATCGCTTCTGAGGTGAGAACCTGAACAGTGTTATAGAGGTGTAAAATCTTTACCATAGGAAACTCCTGTCATATCATGAATCATCACGTCTCCTTTTGTATGTAAGTAAAGTATCACAGTAAAGAAAATGTGTGTGAATCAGAATGATCAGATGGTCCCTGGTGAACGAGTCGAGGGCGACGGTGCTGAGGGAAAAACTCCCTGAGATGGTAATAGGAAGAAACCTTGAGAGGAACCAGACTCAACAGGGAACCCATCCTCATCTGGGTGATAACGGAGAGCAGGGATTGATCTGCACTCATACTGTGTGTTAGGAGGCTGGAAGTTCAGTATAACAGGAGTTTAAGTTCATATGGAGTCCAGTTCATTATTGGAGACTCAGGTAGACTGTAGAAAACTCCAGTCCTGAACTATCGAGTGACTGCAGTCACGAGTCCTCAGAGGACAGCTGTCTGCATCAGCCGAGGACAGGACCGTCTTCATGATGAAGTGGAACCGTCCTCAGTCTCCATACGCATCACAGACAGACCAGACGGGGCTCCATGTGACCAGATCTCCAACCTGAAGAGGGACTCCAGAACGAGTCAGACAGGTCCAGAGGACAGAGGGGGTCTGGATCACTGGCAGCTCAGGAGAGACACGTGTAGTGAGACAGAGAGACAGAGAGAGAGACAGGGAGAGAAGATGGGAGAGCAGAAGAGTAGGAAAGATGGCAGTTAGGTCTGGTCACAGTCAACATGTATAAGGTGAATGTATATTTAGTGCAAAGTGCAAGCAGGGACTCCGGCAGGACTAACTATGACATCATCACTAAAAGAAAGGAGCCAAAAGGAAACACAGACATGAGGGGGAACTGAGATGTAAAGCAACCAATCACCTCACCGTCAACAAACCTGAGTGAACAATGAGAGTGGGGAGGACAGCATCTAAACATACCAGTTCACCAGAATACTCACTTTACACATCATCAGTTTTATAAAATGGATGTGAAATTTCACAGGGAGCCAATGCAGTGTAGATAAGATAGGGGTGATGTGCTCGTATCTTCTGGTTCTAGTGAGGACTCTCGCTGCTGCATTCTGTACTAACTATTCTGTGTGTTCTGAGTGGTGTGTGTGTGTGTGTGTGTGTGCATTAGTGCAGGTGATGTCACTGACCCTCTTAGCTAATTAGTGAAGGACGTGGAGATTCAATGGAACTCGGCACGTCTCTGTAAACTTCTTCAATTAATTTGTGTGCACTCAGAGCACTCTGTCTCTCTCTGTCTCTCTCTCTATCTGTCTCTCTCTCTCTCTGTCTCTCTATCGGTCTCTCTGTCTCTCTCTCTCTCTGTCCCTCACTCTCTCTGTCTCTCTCTCTCTCTGTCTCTCTCTCTCTGTCTCTCTCTGTCTCTGTCCCTCTCTCTCTCTGTCTCTCTATCTGTCTCTCTCTCTCTCTCTCTCTCTCTGTCTGTCTGTCTCTCTCTGTCTCTCTCTCTCTGTCCCTCTCTCTATCTGTCTCTCTATGTGTCTCTCTCTCTCTCTCTGTCTCTGTCTCTCTCTCTCTCTCTCTCTCTCTCTCTGTCTCTCTCTATCTGTCTCTCTCTCTCTCCCCGTTTCTGTCTCCCTCTTTCCCTCTACAATCAATACTGTGTGTGTGTGTGTGTGTGTGTGTGTGTGTGTGTGTGTGCGCGCGCGTGCATGTGCATAAATCAGTGAAAAGCATCTTACTATTAATGAACATCAAACTTCGATCAGTGTAATGACGACGCACTTACAATAACAAACACACCTCATGTGTGTGTGTGTGTGTGGGGGGGGGGGGGGGGGGGCTGGTTAGTAAATAAATTATTTAAGGTACATTCATGTATTTTGAAATGTGATATCCCATAATAAATGTTATTGTTGTGAACACACACTGGACATGAGCTGGAGGCACAGAGCAGTACGTCTACACACAAGGGCAAAAGCATCTCACTCACCCCGAGTTCTCCAGCTGAACACCGTCACCACCGGGGGAACACCCCTCCCGGGAGGAACCAGCTGTGTACGTCATCGTACACCAAATTACACGACACATTAATGTCCAGTTTAGTTCCACTACACCTGAAGCCTTTCCCTCTTATATTATAATCTCTCACTCTGTCTCTCTCTGATCTCTGTGTACTCAGACTTATCCTGTGCCTAAAGTGGATGTGAGATGATGACCAAATCCTAAACCCTGAATTCCTCCACCATGTCTGCACGTTAATGGAGTCTTTGGTATTTGAATGGACTTCAAGACATCATCACATTTCAGTCGTGTTCAGTGAGGTGGCTTCAGAACGATGATTTTCTTTGTACTTGCATGCAGATGATGATCACCTCTAAGGTGTAACAGCATCTTCCAGACATGATCCTGATCCAGTGGTACTCCCACACAACACCATGAAGGCCAAAGCAGCCAAATCTGTAATAATTCTCCTAAGTGTTACAAGAGAAAAGTGACCAGACTACAGATTATATATAAATAAACAGTTTGACGCCAAAATGAGATGAGAATTTTCTAAACTTTCGAGGAAAACAACCCAAAAACTCACACATTGTGATTCTGTAGAGCGTCAAACAGAAAGTAGTGGAAGCTAATTTGATCAAAAAAGAGTTGAGTTTTGTTTCACTAAAACCTTTTTAATGACAGATGTTTAAGATCATGAGAAAGATTACAAACAATAGATGAGATGAGTTTAACACACACACACACACACACACACACACACACACACACACACACACACACACACACACACACACACACACAGTGTGATGAGAACTCACAGGATTGGGACTAAACAGCTGTGTGTCCATAAGAAAACCACATGTTAGTGAGACTCATCAGAAACAAGGCAGCAGAAGGACTGGACATGAAGCGATGGGAAAAGGTCATGTGACCTGATGAGTCCAGACTATTCCAGAGTGATGGGCGGTATTTCATATTCCATATTCCAGGACTACTGTGTGTGTGTGTGTGTGTGTGTGTGTGTGTGTGTGTGTGTGTGTGTGTGTGTGATCAAAGATAAATGTGACTGAATGCAGTCTTTTGCGCAGACGGTGTATAATTTATGGATTTGGGCCGAGTGCTCCAGCATGAGGACGTGTTTCTGACTGAGATCCGTCTAGACGCTCTAAACCTCATCAACACCGACAGGTTCATCTCCACACAATAATCCTGACAGAACAGAGCAGGAATCCTGCGGTTTAGATGATCTGAGGTCCAGGAGCTCCAGGGTGACTGTGGTGAGTCTGCGTACGTGGACATGGACATGGACATGGACATGGACGTGCACACACACTCACGGTTTTCTGAATTAAAAGGATTTTTAAGACTCCTACATTTCCTATGTAAATGCTCATTTAAATGGTTCACGCATGAACTCTTTCACATCCAGTTTGATAAATGAGGCCCATTATTCCTGCTCTGTGTGTCTGCCATTTTGATCTCTGTGTGTTCTAACATTTGGAAGCGAGCCCTGAAATAAACAACAATCCACAGAAAACAGAGCTGCTGATGATCGCTGCCAGAGCCTGTCATGTTTTTAATAAACACTGGATCCATTAAAACGTTATGTTTAATATTCACCACAAGCCCTTGTGTGATTCCGATAAAGCTAATTGTTTTTGCGGTGATTATTTTTTACTGTCAGATTTGGGCGAGGCAGACAGACAGCCTGTCTCACTGTACTAATGACATGTTTTAGACCTTGGGCACAGAACGCTCTCAGTAAACTCAAGTATTTCTGCTGATTTTAACGGCGTTATTGAATGCAGTGCTGCAGGTTCAGCCTGAAATAAACTGGAGATTAAAATGTTTCCGGCAGTAAAGCGCGTTTCCTCCAGAGCGTCGCTGTCGCTTCACATCATCATCTCTGTGATAATGAAAAAGCCCACAGAGGATCTGTTTTAATCTCTCATATTGTATCACTGCTTCCTCCGACTCGGGTCTCCAGGATGTTTTTGCTGATGTGCTGACCTCGTCCAATTATAGCACTGATACTGATGGACACAATCAATTCACACAGAACCAATTAAACACAACTAATTACACACTCACGCTTAAGTGGATTGGAGAAAGTGGCTGTCAATATGAGTGACTCCTGAGACCGACACACAGCGAGTGAGACAGACAGCGAGTGAGACAGACAGCGAGTGAGACAGGCAGCGAGTGAGACAGACAGGGAGAGGAAAAACAAATTCTCTCATCCAGGATTCCCAGCTTCTGCCAGCTGGCTCCCAGTCCTCCCACAATGGCCCAGACCTCCTCCTCTTCATCTCTTTCATCATTCTGACAGTGATGGGTCTACCTGTTGTGAAAAAAACCCACACTACAAACCTCAGATATCAGCAACTATCTACAGAGTCACTCCTCTTCCTTCTTGCTAAAATTCATGAAGAATCAGCTCTCTCTCTCTCTGGATCATAACCTGGATCTTTAAAGCTGAAAAGTCAGCAGAAAACGCTTTGCTGGCCTTCACTTAGAAGCTTAATGCTCCTTTTGACCAAACTGTCCTCAGGTCTCTTCCTTGCCCTTTCAGGAACCTTCAGCATGGTTAGTCACATGACCCTCATGTCCATCTTCATGAGTCGTTGGACTAATGTCTCTGAATGGCAGAGATGATGCTCCATGTAGACACCACTAATGTCCACACGAGAGTCACCGCTGGGTTTCTGCTCTCTCTCAGGTCAAACAGACCTTCTTCTATTGTGAAGATATTTAGACCCCCTGTGTTCAGTGTTGATGTGTGGACACGAATCATGTGGTTTCCTGCAGGTTAGAGTGTGTGTGCTTTCTCCAGTGTTTGAAGTCAGAGTGTGATGTTTACTCAGTAAAAGCATTTTTTGGCTTCTGATTAGACAATGATTTATGGTTCTGTCTGGAGCTGAGAGTTAGGGGTAGACTGTCGATTCAATTCGATTCAGTAGCACTAATTGTCTGACTTATCCTGAGAAGATCGGTTTCTTACAGGTTTAAAAGTATTTAAACAGCCTAATGAACACTGAATTCTGCGTAATCCGTGTTGTTGAGTGTTGTCTTGTATGAAGTGAACATACTCCAGCCGCTCCACTCCAGCCCAGTCGGTGGTAGTGCTGCTTAAATGTGGTACTTTAAATGTAGAAGCAAAAGTGATACTCTTGTAAAACAGGGAAGATGTGCTTTTTCATGTTTTGCAGAGACTGTGGTATACGTCATTGGTATAGGATTCACCAATTTTAGAGAATTTTAGAAATTGATGAACGTTTACACAAATAGATAAAACAATTGATGATGCCTCCGAGTGGCGCAGTGGTTAAAGCGCTCGCCCTATCATCCGGAGATCGCTAGTTCGAATCCCGGGTGGTGCTGTAACCTCTCACAGCCGGAGGTCTAGAGAGAGCTGATTGGCCGAGCTCTCTCAGAGGGGAGGGATGAGAGGTACTTAGTGCTCCTACATTAATCACGGCTCTACAGCCAGTCAGGGGCGTCTGTGAGCTCGCGCAACGGAGGGAGCGGATAGTGCTGTCCTCCGAGTGTCTTACGCCGCCCCCAACGGTGCGCGAGCGAGCAGTTCGAAAAGATGCGGTCGGCTGGCGTCACGTGGTTCGGAGGAAACACGTGATAGTCTTCGGCCCTCCCGGCTGAGTGGTAGTAGTAGCCTTAATGTGGGAGCCCCCTGGTGACGGGGAGGAATTGGACACGACTAAATTAGGGAGAAAATCGGGGAAAAAAAAAAAAAAAAAAAAAAAAAACAATTGATGATTATGAATCAAAAATGGAACCAGTGATTCATCAACCAAAGATTGATTAAATCACATGGCTCTAGTTCAATCACCTTCTGGTGTCTTGGTGTGCTTTAATAGTGTGTCTTTATGTTAAAGAAGTTATTATTATTATTATTAAGGGCAAAGAAGTAAAACTTTCTTTTTAAAAAATACTCAGGTGCATTTGCACTAGGCTTTAGTCCCAGAAATCAGAATACAGTGGAACCTTGGATTACGATCATAATTCGTTCCGGAAGTGGGCTCGTGTTCCAAAATACTCGTAAACCAAATCATCATTTCCCATAAGAAATAATGAAAACTCAAAATATTTGTTCCACAGCCCCAAAAATAAATACATAAAAATAATTAATACAATCTATAAACAAATTAATCTGCACTTTACCTTTAAAAAAAGTACAAATAAATGCCGACAGATAAGTGTTTTCGTTGGTGCGCGCAGCCGCTGTGTGTGTGTGTGTGTGTGTGTGTGTGTGCGCGTGCGTGTGTGTGCGTGTGTGTGTGTGTGTGGAATTAGCCCCTTCCCTCGCCTCGTTTTACACAGTAACACTCCTTTTCCCTCTCCCCACCTTGCTTTTTAAGTTTCAAAAAGGTGAGAGAGTGACGCTTGGTGTCAAAATAAGAGTCGCATGCGTGATACATGATTCTCGGCGCTCGTAAACTAATACTTGCTCGGTTTCCGATTAAAAATGTATTAAAAATCTTTGCTCAGTTTGCGGAACACACGTAAACCAGGTTACTCGCAATCCGAGGTTCCACTGTACTCTAAACACTGACTGTATTATATTTATATTATATTATTATAACTAACATTGATTTTCAATAAAATATAAAGTGGATATGGAATGAACATGTTTATTTAATGGTCAGGTGTCCACATACTAAAGAATAATATATACATCAGTACATTTATCAGCTGTAGATAACTGTGCCTCCTCTGCCCCCCCCCCTCACCTACACCTACCCCACACCCCCCTCCCTCCACCTCCCCTGCAGTGCTGTAAACATATTGACAGGGAAAAAATTACACTGGAGTTGCTCTTTAATAGATTATTATGCCTGAATTTATACATAACTACTGAGAGACAGGCAGGTGAGCTAACACACACACACACACACACACACACACACACACACACACACACACACACACACACACACACACACACCGCACCTGCAGCAGTTCCTGTCTGTTTATGCCCTTCACAAATACAATGAAACTGTGTGTGCTGAGATGAAAGTGTGTATGTGTGTGTGTGTGTGTGTGTGTGTGTGTGTGTGTGTGTGTGTGTGAGTGTTTTGAAATGTAGCAGGTGCACAAATATCAAAAATATATGGGTTCAGCCTCTGAAGCACAAGTCCTGGGGGTACAGCTGAGCTGCACAGCATCCATATGAGGAGTAGCACACACACACACACACACACACACACACACACACACACACACACACACACACACACACACACACCAACCATCAGCACCTCGATGACACACCTCATTATGTGTGTGTGGGTGTGCAGGTGGGGGGAGAGGGGGGTGTTAAAACAGCCTGCAGTCTCTTCATCGTGTGTGTGTGTGTGTGTGTGTGTGTGTGTGTGTGTGTGTGTGTGTGTGTGTGTGTGTGTATACATGGGTTTATAGAGCATTAAAGTTGTTCACTTACTGCTGCTCTGAGGAATTCTCGAGTACTGAGAGTTTATAACTCAATCATCAGTCAATATTAAACTGTTACACGTTACTCATGTTACTCACCATCCTTATACACACACCACACCATACACACACCACACCATACACACACCACACCATACACACACCACACCATACACACACCACACCATACACACACCACACCATACACACACCACACCATACACACTTTACACCATACACACACCACACCATACACACGTTACACCATACACACACCACACCATACACACGTTACACCATACACACTTTACACCATACACACACCACACCATACACACGTTACACCATACACACACCACACCATACACACACCACACCATACACACACCACACCATACACACACCACACCATACACACACCACACCATACACACTTTACACCATACACACACCACACCATACACACGTTACACCATACACACTTTACACCATACACACACTACACCATACACACACCACACCATACACACACCACACCATACACACACCACACCATACACACTTTACACCATACACACACCACACCATACACACACCACACCATACACACATTACACCATACACACACCACACCATACACACACCACACCATACACACACCACACCATACACACACCACACCATACACACACCACACCATACACACACCACACCATACACACTTTACACCATACACACGTTACACCATACACACTTTACACCATACACACACCACACCATACACACGTTACACCATACACACACCACACCATACACACACCACACCATACACACACCACACCATACACACACCACACCATACACACACCACACCATACACACTTTACACCATACACACACCACACCATACACACGTTACACCATACACACACCACACCATACACACGTTACACCATACACACTTTACACCATACACACACCACACCATACACACGTTACACCATACACACACCACACCATACACACACCACACCATACACACACCACACCATACACACACCACACCATACACACACCACACCATACACACTTTACACCATACACACACCACACCATACACACGTTACACCATACACACTTTACACCATACACACACCACACCATACACACGTTACACCATACACACACTACACCATACACACACCACACCATACACACACCACACCATACACACACCACACCATACACACACCACACCATACACACACCACACCATACACACTTTACACCATACACACACCACACCATACACACGTTACACCATACACACTTTACACCATACACACACTACACCATACACACACCACACCATACACACACCACACCATACACACACCACACCATACACACTTTACACCATACACACGTTACACCATACACACTTTACACCATACACACACCACACCATACACACGTTACACCATACACACACCACACCATACACACACCACACCATACACACACCACACCATACACACACCACACCATACACACACCACACCATACACACTTTACACCATACACACACCACACCATACACACACCACACCATACACACACCACACCATACACACTTTACACCATACACACACCACACCATACACACACCACACCATACACACACCACACCATACACACTTTACACCATACACACACCACACCATACACACACCACACCATACACACACCACACCATACACACTTTACACCATACACACACCACACCATACACACACCACACCATACACACACCACACCATACACACACCACACCATACACACACCACACCATACACACTTTACACCATACACACACCACACCATACACACACCACACCATACACACACCACACCATACACACTTTACACCATACACACACTACACCATACACACACCACACCATACACACACCACACCATACACACACCACACCATACACACACCACACCATACACACACTACACCATACACACACCACACCATACACACACCACACCATACACACACCACACCATACACACACCACACCATACACACTTTACACCATACACACACTACACCATACACACACCACACCATACACACACCACACCATACACACACCACACCATACACACACCACACCATACACACTTTACACCATACACACACTACACCATACACACACCACACCATACACACACCACACCATACACACACCACACCATACACACTTTACACCATACACACACCACACCATACACACACCACACCATACACACACCACACCATACACACACCACACCATACACACTTTACACCATACACACACCACACCATACACACACCACACCATACACACGTTACACCATACACACACCACACCATACACACACCACACCATACACACACCACACCATACACACTTTACACCATACACACACCACACCATACACACTTTACACCATACACACACCACACCATACACACACCACACCATACACACACCACACCATACACACACCACACCATACACACACCACACCATACACACTTTACACCATACACACACTACACCATACACACACCACACCATACACACACCACACCATACACACACCACACCATACACACACCACACCATACACACACCACACCATACACACACCACACCATACACACTTTACACCATACACACACCACACCATACACACACCACACCATACACACGTTACACCATACACACACCACACCATACACACACCACACCATACACACACCACACCATACACACTTTACACCATACACACACCACACCATACACACACCACACCATACACACACCACACCATACACACTTTACACCATACACACACTACACCATACACACACCACACCATACACACACCACACCATACACACACCACACCATACACACACCACACCATACACACACCACACCATACACACTTTACACCATACACACACTACACCATACACACACCACACCATACACACACCACACCATACACACACCACACCATACACACTTTACACCATACACACACCACACCATACACACACCACACCATACACACACCACACCATACACACACCACACCATACACACTTTACACCATACACACACCACACCATACACACACCACACCATACACACGTTACACCATACACACACCACACCATACACACACCACACCATACACACACCACACCATACACACTTTACACCATACACACACCACACCATACACACACCACACCATACACACACCACACCATACACACTTTACACCATACACACACTACACCATACACACACCACACCATACACACACCACACCATACACACACCACACCATACACACACCACACCATACACACACCACACCATACACACACCACACCATACACACTTTACACCATACACACACCACACCATACACACACCACACCATACACACACCACACCATACACACACCACACCATACACACTTTACACCATACACACACCACACCATACACACACCACACCATACACACACCACACCATACACACACCACACCATACACACTTTACACCATACACACACCACACCATACACACACCACACCATACACACGTTACACCATACACACACCACACCATACACACACCACACCATACACACACCACACCATACACACTTTACACCATACACACACCACACCATACACACACCACACCATACACACACCACACCATACACACTTTACACCATACACACACTACACCATACACACACCACACCATACACACACCACACCATACACACACCACACCATACACACACCACACCATACACACACCACACCATACACACTTTACACCATACACACACTACACCATACACACACCACACCATACACACACCACACCATACACACTTTACACCATACACACACCACACCATACACACACCACACCATACACACACCACACCATACACACACCACACCATACACACTTTACACCATACACACACCACACCATACACACACCACACCATACACACGTTACACCATACACACACCACACCATACACACACCACACCATACACACTTTACACCATACACACACCACACCATACACACACCACACCATACACACACCACACCATACACACTTTACACCATACACACACTACACCATACACACACCACACCATACACACACCACACCATACACACACCACACCATACACACACCACACCATACACACACCACACCATACACACACCACACCATACACACTTTACACCATACACACACTACACCATACACACACCACACCATACACACACCACACCATACACACACCACACCATACACACTTTACACCATACACACACCACACCATACACACACCACACCATACACACACCACACCATACACACACCACACCATACACACTTTACACCATACACACACCACACCATACACACACCACACCATACACACGTTACACCATACACACACCACACCATACACACACCACACCATACACACACCACACCATACACACTTTACACCATACACACACCACACCATACACACACCACACCATACACACACCACACCATACACACTTTACACCATACACACACTACACCATACACACACCACACCATACACACACCACACCATACACACACCACACCATACACACACCACACCATACACACACCACACCATACACACACCACACCATACACACTTTACACCATACACACACTACACCATACACACACCACACCATACACACACCACACCATACACACACCACACCATACACACTTTACACCATACACACACCACACCATACACACACCACACCATACACACACCACACCATACACACACCACACCATACACACTTTACACCATACACACACCACACCATACACACACCACACCATACACACGTTACACCATACACACACCACACCATACACACACCACACCATACACACACCACACCATACACACTTTACACCATACACACACCACACCATACACACACCACACCATACACACACCACACCATACACACTTTACACCATACACACACTACACCATACACACACCACACCATACACACACCACACCATACACACACCACACCATACACACACCACACCATACACACACCACACCATACACACACCACACCATACACACTTTACACCATACACACACTACACCATACACACACCACACCATACACACACCACACCATACACACACCACACCATACACACTTTACACCATACACACACCACACCATACACACACCACACCATACACACACCACACCATACACACACCACACCATACACACTTTACACCATACACACACCACACCATACACACACCACACCATACACACGTTACACCATACACACACCACACCATACACACACCACACCATACACACACCACACCATACACACTTTACACCATACACACACCACACCATACACACACCACACCATACACACACCACACCATACACACTTTACACCATACACACACTACACCATACACACACCACACCATACACACACCACACCATACACACACCACACCATACACACACCACACCATACACACACCACACCATACACACGTTACACCATACACACACCACACCATACACACACCACACCATACACACACTACACCATACACACTTTACACCATACACACTTTACACCATACACACACCACACCATACACACACCACACCATACACACACCACACCATACACACATTACACCATACACACACCACACCATACACACACCACACCATACACACACCACACCATACACACTTTACACCATACACACACCACACCATACACACACCACACCATACACACACCACACCATACACACTTTACACCATACACACACCACACCATACACACACCACACCATACACACTTTACACCATACACACATTACACCATACACACACCACACCATACACACTTTACACTACAGCCTTTCTGTGTCTGTGAGCGTGTAGCTAATGCTAGCTAATAATGGTATGAGGTTTTGAACAGACTCGCGATTGTACATTTCAGTACTCGACACGGTCATCAACTCGCACGAGAGCAAAAGCAAACTTTCAAGAAAAAGAAAAATAAAGCGCACAAATATGGATGGAGACAGACGGCAGGAGATTTATATGCTTTTATATGTTTCTGCGAGCACGACTCTTCACGATTAACTTCACTTCCACGGTGGATCTTTATTTTTCTCCTCCGCATTTGTGCTCCTGCAAGCAGACGCACAGTGTTTCTTTTTTCTTTACATCCGTCGTCACCTGATAAAAAAATAAATGCAGGTGAGAATGAACGACTGAATGGAGACATGAGCATGGAGGAGTGAATGATCCCGTCTCCTCCGTGTTCATTGGCTATTAATGGTACATATTTCCGAGTCGCGTGACGAGTGTACACCTCAGCACGGCGTCCGGAGTCAGCTCTGAAACATCAGACGTCCTGAGCTGCTGTCAGGAGGCGTCTGTTCTCAGTCTCCGCCCCTCACACACTGACAGATTCGAGTCTCCGCCCCTCACACACTGACAGATTTCTGTGCCAACGTGCCACACTAACTGGCCACTGTGTGTGCTGACTGGGACAGACTGGGACAGACTCAGCATGATTCTGCCTCGGACTAACGGGTCAGCGGTGTTCAATTCATTCAGGTGGTTTGTATAAGTGGAAACGTTTAAAGCTTGATATTCACCTCATGTTCTCCAAGTTACAGAAATAAAACAGTGTATTGACTCTCCGCTCATCTCCTCAGCCCAGTGTGTGTGTGTGTGTGTGTGTGTGTGTAATTGCTCATGTCACTGTAGTCAAAGACAAATTTCCATAAGAGTGCATCACTGTTGTGAGTTAATATTGTAGAGTCGTCAGTGTAGCGGATTAGCGCTCTGTGCTCGTTTGTCACAGGAGAAATGTTAATGTATAAAAGATGATACAGATACACACTCACTGGGTTAAGGTGTATATTATTCTGTTCTACATACAGCCCTATGCCTTGGTTCCCTGTAAGTGTGTAAACATCTCTAACCTTTTGAGCAGGGAGCATTTCATATTCAGTTCCTCTGTGCTGATCTGTTCTTCTCCTGCTGCCTCTCCGTGTGCCGTATGTCCTCTGACAACGAGCCGTAGCTCTGTAGTAGATAACAATGATTTCTACTTGGCATCTCTCCAGTTCTCTCTCTTCTCTCCTCTCACTTTTCTTCTCTCAGCTGCTGGGAGTCTGTGTACCTTGTACCTTGGTATCTTGGCACTAGGTCATTATTTACCAGAAAGTTCCGTTAGATCTGCAATAGTTTCACCTGGAAATTATCAGACACATTATCCTGTCTGAACTGGACACAAAAATTTGATCACAAGTACTCAGACATGGAGCTGTTCATGATTGTCCATGAGCTCAGCCCTCACTGAAAAGCAAATAAGAATCTATCGTATAGAGTACAGGGTGTATAGGGAATTCCTTTTGGGGTAGAGTGACATTATAGTACAGGATTTATACACTTAATGTAATACAATTCAGTTCTCATCTATGTGTACAGGAATACAGGACAGATGTGTGTGGATGTTGGTGATACAGCAGCATCTTGGAATGTAGCATGCGTGTTTCTATGTGTATAATTAGTGTCTCTATGCAATTCCTGCAGGTTAATCACTGTAACACATGGAGAGATAAGACAGCTCAGCCAGGGCTTTTTTCGAGGTGGAATCCCAAAATCATCTCTCAAGTCCATGCATGGGATCAAAATACACGCAGACAACGTACATATTCCTGGTGACACATGACGTTCCTGCACCAAATAAACAAACAAATCAGAACTCATACAGAATGACTGAACACAATATGGTGATAAACCAGTGGTAACTAATCACCAGCCAGAACAGTCTCAGAACAATCTGTGAACAGGAAAACACAACACAAGTCCTAATCAATATACATCTAAATAATCTGTAAAAGCTATATACTTTACTTAATATATACCTATACAGTGGAACCTTGGATTACGAGCATAATTCGTTCCGGAAGTGGGCTCGTATTCCAAAACACTTGTAAACCAAATCATCATTTCCCATAATAAATAATGAAAACTCAAATTATTCGTTCCACAGCCCTAAAAAATAAATACATAAAAATAATTAATACAATCTATAAAATTAAAATAAAACAAATTAAACTGCACTTTACCTTTATTAAAAAATACACATAAATCCTGACAGATAAGTGTTTCCGTTGGTGCACGCAGGCGCCGTGTGTGTGTGTGTGTGTGTGTGTGGAATTAGCCCCTTCCCTCGTCTCGTTTTACACAGTAACACTCCTCCTCCCTCTCCCCACCTCGCTTTTTAAGATTCACAACACACACACACACACACACACACACACAACGGAAACACCATTTTAACAGGAAAAAAAGAAATCTTTCTGAGACTGCCATGAGCGCATTATTAATGGACTCACTTTTTAAGTTTCACAACAAGCGCATAAACACAGCGGAAACACCGTTTTAACGGAAAAAAGCGAGACTGGCATGAGCGCATACTAACAGAATCACACTGTTAGTGTGACGGACACACGCATAAACACGGAAACACCGTTTTAACAGGGAAAAATGAAATCTCTCTGACCTGGTCGTGTGCGCATACTAAGGGAATCACTGCTGTAAAGTAAAAAAATAAACCTTTGAAAAGAATCACGATAGAGCAGAGTTTCTGTGTGTTTGTGTAGCCGGGGAGGGGGTGAAAAGGCGAAAGAGCGTCTGTGTGTGTGTGTGTGTGTGTGTGTCGGTGTCAAATTGCGGGCGCACACTCATAAAAGACGAGCAGAGTTTCTGTGTGTTTGCGAAGCCGTGGGGGGGGGGGGGGGGGAGTGGGAGTGTGAGAGTGACGCTCGGTGTCAAAATAAGAGTCGCATGCGTGATACATGATACTCGGCGCTCGTAAACTAATACTTGCTCGGTTTCCGAATAAAAATTTATTAAAAGTCCTTGCTTGGTTTGCGGAACACTCGTAAACCATGTTACTCGCAATCCGAGGTTCCACTGTATACCCTAAATAACCTACAAAATCACAATCTGAATTCAGTAATCATTTACATTTATAGCATTTGATCCAGACCCCCATCTGCCCTCTGCACCTGCTGACTCATCCCTGTGCTGAACTGGACTTTGTGTTACTTTAAATAACTTCTGTTATATCGAACTTTCAGCTGCATAACACACATGATGTTCTACAATTTCTGTTATCTGTCATCACCCAGATGAGGATGGGTTCCCTGTTGAGTCTGGTTCCTCTCAAGGTTTCTTCCTATTGCCATCTCAGGGAGTTTTTCCTTGCCACTGTCGCCGTCACCCTTGGCTTGCTCATCAGGGACAATCTCATTATCTAGACACATTTTTCTTACACATATATACACTTCCATAAGTCTTCTTTTCATTTTCTTTTCATTTCTGTGAAGCTGCTTTGAGACAATGACCATTGTTAAAAGCGCTATAGAAATAAAATTGAATTGAATTGAATTGAATTGAATTTGGGAGATGCCCTTTTCCACAGTGACTCTTAGAAGGGCTTAAAAATCTTTATCAATGACTACAGATTAACACTACAATCCATCTTAAACTGTGTTGGGTTTCAGCTGTTCGGACATCTAGAGGACATAAATTCCACCACCTCAGCTCTAGAACAGAGACGGGCTGTGGTGCAGCTACTCCTCGTCCTCTGAGAGATGGTGGGTCCAGTCAAGCAGAGATGGAGGATCAGAGGCAGGGTGATGCAGTTCAGAGTGTGATGCTCTTTTTTGGCTTTGGAGGCAACCATTGATGTCTTAAGCCTGATGCAGCAGCTACAGGAAGCCAATAGAGGGAGAGTAGTAGTGGGGTGCTGTGGGAGAACTTAGGAAGGCTGAAAAGAAGATACTGAGGTCTGGATCAGCTGCAGATGGTGCACAGAGAAAGATGAGTCAGGTGCAGGACTCCAGTCTCAAAATAACATGGAACTGAACAAGCACCTAAGTGGCCTGTGTGGAGAGAAATCGACAAATATTTATGATCTTGAAGAAAAAATTATGAGAAAACTGACAGAAGCGTGTCAGGTTAGCGGTGTGAGAAGGAATGGACAGCTGATTGTCCAGGGTTCATCCGAGGTTGAATGCAGTAACCGAAGATGAGAACATAGAGCTGTCCAGGGAGATCATTAATATTCTGATGTAGACATCAATCATCTGAAATGAACAGCAGCTCCATTTTTTCTTCCCAGCTAATGAGCTGCCATCTATGATGAGATATCTGCAAGACTAGTGGAGGCCTGGCAGAAGCATGAGTGTCTGAGGGAAGGAAGAATATGAGATCAAGTACAGAGGGAGAAGAAAAGAGGAGAGAGTACTGCACCTTGTGGGACACCAGTGGAGAGTCTGTACATGTGGATCCCCAAACAACAAACCTTTGCTGTGGTTTACCACAGACACCAAGACTCCTGAGGATGAACAAGAGAGCCTTGTGGTGACGGACGCTGTCTCTGTGGAATGTTCTGCTTTGAAGCCAGGCTGGTTAGGATCTCAGAGGTTGTGTTGTTACCTATAAAGAGAGAGCTGACTGTAAACTTCAGCTGAAATGACATCTGGAACTTTCAATTAAGGATCACATTAGATTGAACTTTCTGGAGTCATAATGCATCAGCCGGGATTCCCTCTAAAACATTTGCCAGTATAATAAGTGCAGTGCAGTTTGTTGTGTGTTGTGTGTTGTGTGTGTGTGTGTGTTTGTTGTGTGAGAGTGTGTGTTGTGTGAGAGTGTGTCTGTGTGTGCATACATCCTCCTGCTGTCCCTGAGTGATTTCACCCTAGAACTGCTGATCAGTGACGGGACAGTTAAAGTCTTTTACGATGTTTTAAAGGAGGTTTTTAAACTGAGACGTGCTCCAGGCCCTGATTTCCCTCCTGATTAATAAAGCTGTAATAAGGAGGAGTGTGAAACACCCATCTCTCTGCACTGTGTGAAGGTTAGCAGGTTTATGAAGGGCATCGCTCTGAGCTGGATCTGGGCCAGAAAAATCTGAGCCTCTTTTCATTTCAATCAAATCACATGAGCACGCTGGGAGAATCCCAATCTCTGGAGTTACAGAGAAAAGTGCTGGGAGACGAGTGCTGTAGGTACGGCGTGCGCGGCTGCAGCATGAGCTCTCACTCCACTCATCAGTTTAATTATACACATCAGGACAATAACACTTTTTCATTTTTTTTCACATTTCTTTACACTAAAAGTGATTTCTGTTCATGCCACAGCGCACACACACACACACACACACACAACATGCTGCTGAAACATTTTTAGACAGGAGTGTGACTTACATCAAACTTACATATTTACCCCGTGTTCAGACTGTAGCCACGTCAGCGCTAACAGCTTTTATGTTTATGATAACTTCCCTTCGGATATTTAAAAAGATATTCATTGTTAGTTGTGTTTAAGCGGTGTAAGGTGTGTGTGTGTGTGTGTGTGTGTGTGTGTGTGTGTGTGTAAATGCTGAGTATGTTGAGTGTTCCAGTATTTTTTTTCCATATTCACAAAGTCTAACTGGAACATGGCTCCAGGCCAGATGTTGTCCACTGGCCTTGTGTTTGACACGTGGTGAAGAGGCTGATTGCAGAACATCATGCATGAAGCAGCAGGTGGGCTCGAGCTCTATAACCCATCAAAACTCATCCCATCAAAACTCAAGTGTGATTTAGTGTGTAAATCCAGTTCTCTAGCATGTGTGCTCTTTTTGTTTTGTTTCCATATCTGTGTGCAGGATGAACTTTAAACTACTCTTACCAACTGAGAAGACGTCTTGTTCCTAGACAAGGAACTTATCTTCCTTGCTATCAGGACAGCTCGCTCTGAGATCATCTTCAGCCCAGAGGAGAATTACAGAAGCCATCTGAGCCCAGAGTAAAGTCCTGTGTAACACCTGAGCACTGAAACACACAGTGTGTGTAATACAAACTGACTATAAAGTCATAGAGCAAAGTGAAATTTTACCAAATCTTTTGGTTTTATGAGTACATGACATTATGCACTGTTGTCAGTCCAGGGCTACTGGATGAGCAGAGCAGCAGAGAACATCAGCAGCGCTGCAGGACTGAGCTCCAACCAGGCACCACCCACCACCCGCCACTCCCCAGTCTTTCATCTACATCAGGCGTTTACAGAGCATGTAATCTATATCTCCTTCAGCAACCAGAATCTATTTCATAAAAGAGAAGCATAGTGGACATGGCCCATGCACCGACTGTCGAATATAGAAATGTGAGTCAAGATCTGATATTTAACATGTTTACCTCTAAACAATGTTGATGAACCAAATCTCCAGAGGTTCCAGTGACTGCGCTGAGACTGCAGTGTTCCTATCACATGTGTACAAGGGTGCGCTTTCTGTCTCCCCAGTCACTGCTGTCCAGGTGTGAACATCTTACATCAGTTCATTTGTAACTAAAAAAGTAAAAGAACACAAAGTTCACAATGTAAAAGACTCTTTGTCCTCGTGGTTCTGCTTTCAGGGACCAAACAGGTGAGAGTCTGACGGAGTGAGATCAGGACTATAGTGAGGACGCTTTAACACCTCAGAGTGTCGACAGCGTGGAACAGAAGTGTGCAGACGTGCATCATCACGTGAGATCACGACGTCCTCGGGTATCAGTCCTGTGTGTGTAAGTTCAGTCTTCAGCTCTTCAATAAGCGTCTCTCTGTAACGAGCTCTGGTGATTGTCGAACCTTTTCTCCTGATAATGTTCCAATACTTCTGGCCCTTGAGAATCCCAGAAAACTGTAAGCGTTGATGAATTTTCCAGCTGAGTGTCGTGTTTTTAACTTTTTCTCGGTCTGTGATTGAGGACGTTTCTGTTCCACACTCTGCCGTTTACCCTCATTTACTCATAGTGATGAATCCGAGTCTGGTCTCCAGTAACGATTCTCTTTAAGACACTTTCACCTTCCTTACAGTATCACTCCACATTTAGTTTACAGATATCCAAACACTTCTATTTCTGCTCTTCTGTGAGGTGTTTCAGCACCAGGTTTAGACCATAAAACAAAACATCAATCACTGCACGCTGCTCTTCTTTAATGCAAATCACAAGTGTGGCCATTTCTGACTGGGCAGACAGAAAGCGCACCCTTGTACACATGTGATAGGAACACTGCAGTCTCAGCGCAGTCACGGGAACCTCCGGAGATTTGGTTCATCAACATCGTTTAGAGGTAAACATGTTAAATATCAGATCTTGACTCACATTTCTATATCCTGTGTGTCTGAGGGGTTTGTGTTTCCCCGATGGACCACACAGGGACACGAGACGCTGCCGTAAACAGCTGCTATAAACGTGGGTCTTTTCACTGTCCTGGATTGTTCATTAATATACCAGATAGGTCAAAGGTCACTGAGGAAAATTTCAGGGATGTAAAGAGGAATTTGTTATGTGATTAAGGCATTCAGGGGACGTGTAGCTTGGAGTGAGACGTGCGAATCTCACATGTGCAGTGTAAGAGTGAACACCACAGAGAACACTGGAGTCTTTGGAAATGGGAGAAATGTTTGTCTTCCTGATGAAGATGTGAAAGGAAATCTTGCCAAAGCTGTTCACACTGCAGCAGCAGAGTACAGAAGCAGTTCTGGTTGTTTTCACATTCGAAAAAACTGCTTTGTGTTTTTCATCAGAGCGACACAATCTGAACAAAGATCTTCACTCTGACCACATCAGGCTTTACACCTGCTTATTACATCTGCTTGTGTGTGTGTGTGTGTGTGTGTGTGCGTGTGTGTGTGTGTGTGTGTGTGTGTGTTACTGGTTTACACACTGAGGGTTCATATAGCTCTGTCCACTTAGTGGTGCCAGTGTGACCCCCAGAGGAACTTTAAATATAGTCCAGTAAAAATAGGCCAGTACACCCAGTGTGCATTATTACACACACACACACACACACACACACACACACACACACACACACACACACACACACACACACACACACACACACACAGGGAGATCTTTTCTTTATTTAACAGTGATTATGTTGCTGTTGACCGCAGACTAAAATTGAGCTGATTGCAAATTTCTGAGTTTTTTAAAACCCTCGTCCTTTGTGGCTCTATGGGACTGCCAGGTTTTTTAGACAGAGAGAGAGAGAGAGAGAGAGAGAGAGAGAGAGGGGAAAAAGATGATCTATACAGTGGTTCCTCCCACGTATCCAGCATCTTGGTTCTAGATGGTTCCTGTCGCTGTGAAATAAAGGTGGAGCGAGATCTCACCCTCTACACTGTTGTGACTGTGAGGTGGAGAACTGAAATGGTTTGTGGGACAGGGCTGAGTTACATTTATTTGGTGGCCTGGGGTTCCTGCTCCTACTGGAAGGTAAAAGACAAAAGATAAAAGAGAGTTTATATAGAGTGTGGGTCAGTGGAGGAGTCTGGAGAAGATGGTCACATGGTTTGTGCTCCTGATTATCGTAACGTCTTCCTCAGTAAAAGTGTAGACCATGTGGAAAAATGGACTTGGGTGGTGAGTATTGACTCGGGTCGGTTTGTTCCGTCTGTGCGTCATGACATCTTGAGCTGTGAGAAGGTTGAGGGATAAATATGCGCTGGTTCAGAAAAAAGATGATAATACGCGAGCAGTTCATATGATTTGCAGGAGAGCTTGATATTCTCATTTCCCTCAGCTTCATGAGGCATCAGGCTTTCAAACAGAACAAAGTCAGACAGCCTGAGGCTGCATGCCGTCAGTCCACAGAGCAAGAGGACAGGGTGAGGACTTTCACCTGAAAGTGACAGGAACACTGAGAGATGTGGACCATTAAAACAGAATGACATGAAGCAGCTGTCTGATTAAGTGGAGTTACAGGTGTTTCTCTGGGTGAGTAGTGACCTGGCTGAAGATCAGCACCTCTGACCCCACGGTTCTCTCCCTGGAATGTACAGAGCTCCTGTTGGCTGAGGGCAGAGAGCGAAGCCCTGGTGGAGTAGCTTCAGTATCATGAGATATTAATCACTAATCAGAACCAGACCAGCCGCAGATTACACTGATCACTGATGCCCCTGTGAGCTCGCAGTAGAGCTGCATACAGTATATACACCTGCCCTGGGCCAACTGTGTGTGTGTGTGTGTGTGTGTGTGTTGTTTTAGTAAAGAAATAAAAACTATTCAGCTCTAGCCTCTTAGATTGTCTCTCACACTATACACACACTGTGTTTGCTTCACACAGCTTGAACACATGCATACACACACACACCTTCTTTTGTGAAATAATGTACTGTGCGATGCACTCACATCACACATCCCAGCCATCCTCCCACACACACACACACACACATGTGAGTCATAGATTCGCCTACATCTACATCTAGGCATTTGGCAGACGCCCTTATCCAGAGCGACTTACATTTTTATCTCATTACATCTGAGCAATTGAGGGTTAAGGGCCTCGCTCAAGGGCCCAACAGTGGCAACTTAGTGGTTGTGAGGTTTGAACCTGGGATCTTCTGAACCGTAGTCCAATGCCTTAACCACTGAGCTACTCCCGCCCTGCCTACAGGAAGAGCTGACAGAAGACACACAATCAACACACTCACTTTCTACACACACACACACACACACACACACACACATGCACGCGCAGACACACATATATGGCGCAGGCATGTGTGAGAGTAGATAGCAAAGAGCGCACAGAACACACAGCGTGCTAATCTCTCCGTCACATGATCAGAGTAGTGTCCAGAGCTCGCTGCAGCAGGTGGGCGGGGCTTAGCCCTCCTCTGCACCAGCAGGACGAGGTTCAGGAACGAGCTGCAACGTCAAAATCCTGCATTTATATTACACATCTCCATCTCATTCCTCTAACAGCTTCTCCTTCTCCTGATGCTGGAGGACGATGTGAATGTCGAACCCGTGGATCTCCTCAGCAGACTGCAGCCTCCATCTCCTCACTCGTGTCTCATTCTTCTCTTCTCCAGCATCCTTTAGATAACTTTCACCCATTTGTCCTCTTTCTGACTCCCGTTTCCTGCTTCAGGTCAGGGCTGAAGTCATCGCTCCTGTAATGAATAGGATCCTAAGTGAGAATGTTCTGCCTTCTCAGAAAGAAACTAATTCTGTCAGTTCATAAAGCAGGTTCTTCTCTCCGTGCAGTCCAGCATCACTCAAACACAGTTGACATCATAAGATATGAATCTGCCAGTGATGACATCATCAGATAAATAAGTTAAAAAGCAGGACTAGCAGTGCTGTCTGATAAGAGTAAATACTTCTGCTAACTAAGAGTTTTTCCAAAACTCCAAACTGGTCATAGATGTTAATGTGTAAGGATTTAATGAAAAGTCATTTGAATGTTTCTAGATTCACAAATCTGAACCCACACGCGGCAGTAAACCTCGCCTCGGTGAACTGGTGACTGATCGATGCCCAGATGTAACCTTACATCAGTTTCAGCTCACACCAACCGAGCTCCAGACGAGTGAGGGTGAAACGATTGTGGTGTTTGTGCTGTACAATGTGTTCCTGCGTGTTAAACACGTGCTGTGCGCTGAGCTGTCACACAGGATCACACAGAGAGGCAAAGCTCTACGAGTCTACAGCACTCCAGCTGTCATAACAAATCAAGGTAAAGCACTAAACATCTCCGTGAGAAATGACTACCACCGAGGCTGGCACGTCTCAACAGAGCCAACTGTGTGCCATCGAATCATTCCGATTATACAGTACTGTTCAAAAGTCATGACACCCCCCAATTTCTTCATATTTTGTTTCCAGACTTTCTTTCTGTTTAATGTAGATTTGAGGAATAGTCCTGAGGGATTTTTTATGTCTCTCATGTTCAGTCCAGTCCCTGTACCTCACCAGATGATGACATGATCAGGAGGTGATTAGTTCACTGCTGATGCCTAATGCTGAGTGGTTGGAACAGACGAGAGGGGAAATGAGGTCGCTGCTGAGGTTGTTACATAAACAATTGATTTAAAATCGTATCTTCAGGCTCTTTGCAAACATTTGTCTACATTTCTTTATATAAATTTACACATACACAATTGAATGAAATTTAATATAAAGAAATGAGGACGCCAAGACTTTTGCACAGTACTGCATGCTCAGATCATTTTCTAAATGGCAAATGGAAAAACAGTCATGTTGAATAAAAGTGCCCCCTCCTTTAATTCTATGCTTTTTTTGTGTAAAAACATAATAAAAATCATCTGGTCATAGCAAGTCTCAAACACAAACACAGACATAAAACAACATACAGTATAACTTTGCTCACTATCTATTATTTATTTAACAAAAATGAAGGCAAAAAGAAAACAAATGCAACACTAATTACCCCATAATTCACTAGCTACATTTAGCAGCAATAACTGCTAGGAGGTACTGGTTTACTGTATGACTTTTTAAGCTGAGGTTTTTGGGCATTCACCTAAGCACCCTTAAGGTCCCAACACAGCATTTCAGTTGGGTTGAAGTCTGGGCTTTGACTCGTCCATACCAAAGCCTTGCTTCTTTTATTTTTCAGCCATTCTGAAGCAGATTTACTTGTGTGCGGTGGATCACTGTCCTGTTGTATGACCCGATTTCACCCAAGCTTTAGCTATCAAACAAATGACCTCACAATGCCCAGGTCCTGTGGCTGAAAAAACAAGACCAAATTCTCACCCCTCCACCGCCATGTCACTCAGTGTGTATGAGATCGTTCTGCTGAAATGCAGTTTGGTTTTCCCCAAACATGGCACTGGGCATTAAGGCCAAATTAAGGCCAAATCTGTCCATACAACATTGTTCCAGAATGCTTGTGGTTTGTTGAGAAGCAGTTTTGCAAACCTCAGTTGTGCTTCTGTGTACTTTTTAGACAGAAGAGGTTTCACCTGAGGCGGCGCGGCGGTCTATCGGTTAGCACTGTTGCCTTGTACCTCCAGGGTTCGGGTTGATTCCCGTCTCTGTGTGCATGGAGTTTGCATGTTCTCCCCATGCTTGGTGGGTTTCCTCCGGGTTCTCCGGTTTCCTCCCACAGTCCAAAGACATGTAGGTTAAGCTAATTGGCGTTCCCAAATTGGCCGGAGTGTGTGAATGAGTGTGTGTATGTCCTGCGATGGATTGACACCCTGTCCAGGGTGTACTCCACCTTGTGCCCTAAGTCTCCTGGGATAGGCTCTAGGACGATGAATGAGTGAGTGAGGATTCACCTGGCAGTGTTTCCAAATAGACCATACTTTTTCAGTCTTCTTCTAATTGTGCTTTTATAGACTTTTTAAATAACATTTAACATGCTCACTGATGCCTGTAGTGTCTGAGATATACCTCTTGGGTGTTTTTGAATTTCTCTAAGCATCCCTATCCTAACCCTAACCCTAACACTAAGTCCAAATTGTTTGGAAATGGTTTTATAATCATTCCAGATTGATGTGCAGAAATAATTGCTTCTTTAAGACTATTGCTTATTACTTTCCCTCTTGCCATTGTGTTAACACAAACAGCTGCTTTTATAGAGATGTGCACATCTGCTGATGCTCAGTTAACCAAGGGCTGATGATTAGCAGCATCTGGCTGCAACTTACCCTCTTACATCCTGTGGAATAAAGAGTGCTTAATATTGCCTTTTCTTTCTTTTTAGCTTCATTTTTGTTAGATAAATACTGGCAGTGAAAAAAGGTTATATGTTGTTCGTCAGAGGTTGTATTTGCCTAATACTGAGACCTGCTATGATCAGATGATTTGTGTTTGTTTTTGTGTAAAAACATAATGAAAAATGCACAGACACAAAGGCATATCACTGCAAACAGTTAACATCAGGGTTGATAGACTGGAGTTAATTACAGAGTGTAGACTTCACAGTGAGAGTGTCTTTTTCTTATATAGACCCCCTTTTCTGAAGGACGGAAACTGTACTGTATATCTTCTCATTAGAAAGCTGAATGGTGCACACAAACACCTTTCTCTGTTTAGGGTACTTGCCCAACCCCCCCCCGCCCCCGGAGGGCGCTGTGTAGTATGGGCAAGTAGACACTCAACAGTGTAGCTGCAGGAGCCAGGCAGAGAAAAGTTTAACATAATGAGATAGGTGCCTTTCTCGATTTCCTGACACACAAGGTTGTCTACAAACCTTCTTAAATTGAAACAGTTCTTAAATTTCAATTGCTGCAAAATCCTATTTAAAATGCTTTAAACCTCTGCATTTAACATGTGTTCAGTGGACTTTTGTATAATGTTGAAAATCAATGAAAAGTGGTTTACACTATCTGTTACTGCCCAGCAGTTGCCCCAGCATTGATGAACTGCAGGTGTGTGTTGCATAAAGTCTGCGATATGATCTGTGAAACAGGATATTACATGATTTGAATGTGGTATAAACACCATGTTATAAACTTAACATTGCTGTGTGATCTTGTAGTGTTAGCACTGTGGGGAAATTCATTTGTAGTGCTGAGTCTTTTTCTTTTTCTCCTGCTATCTCTTGCACTGGTTTTGCTGCATTTACTGGAGCCACGATGCAAAAATAATTGTTAAGTTTTAAAGTTTAAAGTTGAGCGAAGGAGTCGCTTGGTCTGTCTAATCCAAACACATGGTGTACATCTGTTACTTTAAAGAGCATAAACCATCTTAACATGTCCTGCTGAAATCCCCCAGAACAAAGAGAAGAAGTTGCATAGATGTCTGTCTGAAGATAAACCAGAAAAGTTAGCTCAAGAGAGAGAGCGAGAGAGAATGAGAAAGAGATTAGAACCAAGAAGAAGATAGGAAAGTGGGCGAGTAAAATAAAATAAAGAACACTTATCTTTAAATAAAGAACACTAATAATAATTAAAAAAAATAACAGATAAACAGTTCAATGTACCAAATCCGCACAAGTAATGTGTGCACTCTGTCTGTGTGTGTGTGTGTATGGAGGACGACTGACAGACATGCTGTGGATTGATGCATGAACAGACATTATACGGTGTCTACCTGAACTATAACGTGGCTCTGTCTCTCCTGCAGTGAAGCTGAGACTAGTAGAGGACGCTGCTGATGCTGCATTAAACTCAAACAAAAATCAACACTTTTCTTGTTGATTTAATTTCCTGCTCCTGACGTACTACAAAATCACAAAGCATGAATTTGTTATATTTAATATTACAATCACTCAATGTATTATTGACATTAATTTGCATATTTAAATTACCACAAACACAACTGCAGGCTGATTTATCAGTTGGGACAAAACTGCAGGAGGTGGAGTTTTAGCATTTTACAAAATCGCACAAAATCCACAATGATATAACCCAAATATTTTTTACCTAATATTTTGGCATTTAACTCCCATACCCCCATTTTTCATCATTTTGCCCAGAATGGCAAACCTGACTTCAAAGGATTACACTTTCCTTATACTTTGTTCCTCATGCATGTGGCTTATCTCATTTAACATCTACAACTTTGAAGCTTTGGGACTCTGAAAAGGACCTTTGGATTTTTGTACTGAAGATGACTATTTCTTATATGCAACATTTGGGACTTTGTTTACATTTACGTTTGGCATTTGATAGATGCTCTTAACCAGAGCGACTTACAAAAGTGCTTTGAAGTTTCCGTTATTAGACATAGGGGTTGCATAATGAAACTAAAACACCTGGTTTTAGGCCACTATAATTCATTAGTATGGTGTAGGGCCTCCTTTTTGCGGCCAATACAGCATCAATTCGTGTTGGGAATTTGTCTCCTCCAAAACTTATCCCTTATCCCTTATAGTGGCTCAATAATATTTAGTTCTGGTGACTGTGCAGGCCATGGGAGATGTTCAACTTCACTTTCATGTTCATCAAACCAATCTGTCTGATACACGGCACTGCCTTCAGGATACAATGTTTGAACCATCGGGTGCACACGGTCTTCTAAAATGGTTTGGTAGTCCTTCGCAGTGACGCGCCCATCTAGCACAAGTACTGGACCTAGGGGATGCCATGATATTGCAGAGCAAACCCTTACTGACCCACCCCCATGCTTCACTCTGGGCATGCAACAGTCTGGGTGTCTCTCCTGCTACGCTTCTTTGGGGCTTCTCCACACCGTAACTCTCCTGAATGTGGGAAAGACAGTGAAAGTGGACTCATCAGAGAACAATACATGTTTGACATTGTCCACAACTCAAGATGTTCACTGCTGGCACCATTGAAACTGATGTTTGGCATTGCCAAGAGTGACCAAAGGTTTTGCTATAGCAGCCGTATACATCGACCCTGTGGAGCTCCAGATGAACAGTTTAGGTGGAAACAGGAGAGTTGAGGTGCACATTTAATTCTACCATGAGTTGGGCAGCTGTGCTTTTATGTTTTTTGGATACAATCCGGGTTAGCACTGGGTTAACTGTGGTTAGCATCCACAGTTATTCCTGTTGGATGTGGTTCGTCCTTCTTGGTGGTATGCTGACATTACCCTGGATACTGTGGTACATCACAAAGACTTGCTGTCATTGCAATATTTTAAGCAAAACAGTGCTATTACTCTGCTAATTAAACCTTCACACTCTGCTCTTACTGGTGGAATGTGCAATCACTGAAGACTGGCCACAAGGCTGCCAATAGCCATGAAATCTCCTACAATAAATTGGCCAGTGTTTAAGTTTCATTGTCCAACCCCTGTAGATCCTTACACTGGGTAACTAGATAACTAACTAAGTACCTACTAACTAAGTACTAATCTTTAGGAAGAGTAACCCACGCAAGGGAGCAGGGCCAGACAACATCCCTGGGTGGGCCCTAAGAGCTTGTGCCAAAGAGCTGACTGATTTTTTCACCTTCACCTTTAATCTTTCCCTAAGTCAGTGCACTGTTTCCACCTGCTTATAAAAAACACAACCACCGCCCACCTGTCTGAATAACTATAGACCAGTAGTACTAACTCCAATCATCATGAAGTGTTTTGAGAGAGTGGTGCTGGTCCACATTCAGAACAGCATACCAGACACTGTGGACCCCCTACAATATGCCTACCAGCCCAACAGGTCGACCTCAGATGCAATAGCTGCTGCCATCCATCATTCCCTCTCTCACCTGGAAAATAAAAACTCTTACATCAGGATGCTTTTTGTAGACTACAGTTCTGCTTTTAACACGATCATCCCCAATAAACTCTATAGACACCCACAAACTGTCTACAATTGCCCTGCACTCTACACACTGTAACTGGCTTCTAGACTGTCAGGCTGTCTGTCAGAATTAGGTACCTCAGCCAGTATCATCACAAACACAGGCACTCCACAGGGATGTGTCCTTAGCCCTATCCTTTATGCCCTGTTCATCCATGACTGTGTAGCCTCTCACAAGGACAGCATCATCCTAGGTAAGTTTTCAGACGACACCGCTGTGATAGGACGCATCACTGACGGGGACAAAGCAGCCTATAGGATGGTGTGTGGATAACAACCTCTCCCTCAACACAGACAAGACTAAGGACATGGTAGTGGACATGAGGAAGAACAAAGGACCTTATCGACCTTATTATCCAATGGTCTCCACTTGGTGACCATTGGAGTTCACCAAGTGGAGATGGTTCTAGGTGTCCATATCAGTGACTAAACACCACATAGCTGGTTAGGAGAGCTCAGCAGTGGCTGTAAGGTCTCCTAAGGTCCTCTCAAACTTCTACAATTGTATGAACGAGACTATCTTGACCAACCGTGTGGTACAGCAGTACTACTGCTATGGACCGCAAATGCCTGCAGAGAGTGGTGAAGCCTGCTGAAAAGATCATAAGGACTTCGCTGCCATCCCTGCAGAGCATTAGATTTCCTCGTAGAGTCCGCAGGAGAACTGTCTCCATCCTAAAGGACCCCACTCATCCCGAGCACAGACTGCTCTCAGCACTTCCCTCAGACCGGAGATACAGAAGTGTGAGATGCAGGACATCCAGAAACATCTGAAATCAGAATCCTAAACAGCTGACAGGAGTGTGCAATCATTGGTCTTTTCAACTGTTTCCAACTACTACATGGATCTTGGAACTTTAATTGCAGACTTTGAACAATCATCTGCAAAATACTAATCATGAACAATCATTTGCACAATCATTAGCACAATTTGCACAAACCATTGCAGATTTGCACACACACTGCGGAGTTTTTTTTTTTTTTTTACATAGTACCGGACTTTTTCATATTTTTCATATTGTGGCCTAATTCTATGTTTGATATATATCCTTTTTTATATAGCTATTCCTTTTATACCCATATTTATTTTTATTATTTAATTATATATTTTTTGCTTACTTTCTACTTTTTTAGCACCATTCATTAGGGGGACAGCAAAGGAGGAATTTCATTGTACAGGGGGAACATGTTTCTTTACTGTGCATATGACAAGGGGGGGAGGGGGGGGGGTTCAAGATTAACCCAAATATTAAAGAAACAGGTAGGTCTTAAATCATTTAAAATTTGCCAGAGACTCAGCTGTACGGACATCTAGGGAAAGTTCATTCCATCACGTAGGTGCAGAACAGAAAATAGTCTAGATGTATTTCTTCTTTGACTTCTGAAAGATGGTGGGACCAGCTGAGCAGTGCTGGAGGATCGGAGGGATCATTATGCGGTGTAGGATGTGATTAGAGCTGAGAGATCCAGTAGATGAGCACATATGCTTATTCAGTGACAATCCAGAAGGGCTGTCCCTATGGAATAGGCCACTTTGAATTCAGATTGGTTGGTGTCATTGAGGTTGTTCTGTGAGATATGTTTGATTGCAAACAGTGTGTTCAAGAATTTTAGAAAGAAAAGTGTTTTAGAAAGAAATACTAGATGTTAGGTGCCAGATCCAGACAGGGTTTCTTGAAAATGGGAAGGCCCTTGCCTTCTTAAAAGCAGCAGGAACATGACCAGGTGACGAGTAGAGGACGCTGCTGATGCTGCAGTAAACTCAAACAAAAATGGAATGGTTGATGATTGTTGTAATGAAGGAAAAGAGGTCTTGTGAGATAGCCTGCTGTTATTGTGGAAGGGTTCATAATTTGCTTGAAACTAAAAAGTTTGGTATGATGTGTTATATGTTGTTGGAAACATATCTGTTGGCTAAAAGAGTCACGCCTCACAGGCTTGTGCTCAAGGATGTCAGACAACACATGAAATGTGCGACGTAGAGTAATATACTCTTCTATAAGTGTCGAAAAGTGTTTTTTGGGTGGAAACAATGTGCACTTCTGTTTTTGTTGTGAATTGGTCTTGAGTAGGTCAATATTTAAACAACATGGAGACATTCATTCCCTGGACTCCTAGCATTTGATTAAGACCACAATGTTTAAATGATAGGTGACAGTGGTGTAGTGGTTAGCACTGTGACCTTGCTCCTCCACAAGGGTTTGATTCTTGCCTCTGGTCTGACATGGGTGGTGGGTTTCCTTCAGGTACTCTGGCTTTACTCTGGTAGAAAAGACATGCAAATTTGTCTCATCTGTGTTCCAGAATTGCCTGATTAGCACCTCATCCAGGGTATACCCTGCCTTGTACATGAAGTCTCCTGGTAAGGGCTTCAGACCCCTTGTGACCCTGTATAGGATAAGCACTATGGAGAATGAGTGAGTGAGTGAATAATTGCTTGCATGTTGACTTCTCTGTGGATCACTGCCAGCTGTGTTAAAGTCATTCTATTGTAACTGGTGCGAATAATTAAATTAAATTCAATTTATTAATTTATTTATTTATATAGCACTTTGGTCATTGTCTCAAAGCAGCTTCATAAATAAAAAGAAAAGTATGGAAGTGTGTATGAGCGGAAAACAAAATGTGTATAAATCAGAATGACCAGATTCAGTTCAATTCAATTCAATTTTATTTGTATAGCGCTTTAACAATTGACATTGTCGCAAAGCAGCTTTACACAATCAAAAGAATTATACAAGTGTGTATGAGATGTGAGTGTGTGTGAATCAGAATGATCAGATGGTCCCTGATGAACGAGCCGAGGGCGACGGTGCTGAGGGAAAAACTCCCTGAGATGGTAACAGGAAGAAACCTTGAGAGGAACCAGACTCAACAGGGAACCCATCCTCATCTGGGTGATAACGGAGAGCAGGGATTTGATCTGCACTCATACTGTGTGTTAGGAGGCTGGAAGTTCAGTATAACAGGAGTTTAAGTTCATATGGAGTCCAGTGCGTTATTGGAGACTCAGGTAGACTGTAGGAAACTCCAGTCCTGAACTATCAAGCGACTGCAGTCACGAGTCCTCAGAGAACAGCTGTCTGCATCAGCCGAGGACAGGAACGTCTTCATGGTGAAGTGGAACCTCTTTAGTGCAGAGTGCAAGCAGGGACTCCGGCAGGACTAACTATGACATCATCACTAAAAGGGAGAGCCAGAAGGAAACACAAACATGAGGGGGAACTGAGATGTAAAGCAACCAATCACCTCACCGTCAACAAACCTGAGTGAACAATGAGAGTGGGGAGGACAGCATCTAAACATACCAGTTCACCAGAATACTGTAAAAAAAAAAAGCTCCGCCCCCTGCTGTAGTTTTAATAATACGTGGTACTGACAGGCAGCCTGCATTCTTTGATGGAAGTAGGCGTGGCGGATCGTAAGACACTAACAGTTCACTCAAATACTGTGGCGCGAGACCATTTAGTGCTTTAAATGTCAAAAGTAGTATCTTAAAATCGATGTGAAATTTCACAGGGAGCCAATGCAGTGTAGATAAGATAGGGGTGATGTGCTCGTATCTTCTGGTTCTCAACAGGGAACCCATCCTCATCTGGGTGATAACGGAGAGCAGGGATTATTTTGCAGGCATATTGTGTTTTAGGCAGCTGAAAGTTAAGTTAACATGGAGACCAGTTCAGCACCAGGATGACACGAGGATGAGTCAGACAGGTACCGAGGACAGAGGAGGTCTGGATCACTTGGAGCTCAGGAGCATCGAGATGGGTAGAGAAAGAAACTACAGGCAGAAAAAAATGGATACTTAGAAATAAACTGTCACCTCCTGACACTTGTTAGGAACCTCCACTAGAGGTCACCGTTTCTGTCTGTAGTTTTTGTTGGTCGACTCAGTTTCCCAGAAGGCACCTCAGTCAGGTGATGAGTGCTCACCTGAACTGAGGTGGCTCATTAAAGTTTCTATAAATAGCAGTCTGTTCTGGGAAACTGGGTCGAGCATTGTTTTGGTATATATATGTTTGTTTGTATATATTTGTATACCATCATGTGGGCATTCCTTTTTGTTTGGTTTTTGTCTCTTTGAGTTTTATATTTTAGTTATATTGTTTAAACTGTTTTCTAGAGGGCTCTAGTTTTGGTTTACTGTATGTTCCTTGTTCTAGTGGATTCATGGAGTTTCATGTTTAGTTAGGCTGTGTCTCCTCCTGTGTACAGTGTAAGTACTGTTCTGTGTCTTCCCAGTGTTGGTCTTCTTGTGTAGTTCTTTGTCTGTTTAGTTTTGTGTAGCCACATGAGGGCCTAGCCGCTAGCAGGGTTAGCCGCTAATAGGGTTAGCCTCCAGTAGGCTAGCCTCTAGTGGGATTGACTGCTAGTCGTTCTGGTTGCTAGTAGGTTAGCCGCTAGTTTGGGATAGCCTCATGTGTGCCCTGCCTTTTGTGTTCAGTTCCCCACTATTAGGTCAGTACTAACCCGGTTAGCCACTAACTCCCTTAGCTACTAACCCGGTTAGGTCAGCATCCAGTGTCCCCAGTATTCCATGTAGCTACTAACCACTAACCCATCTAGTCTCTAGTCTCTGTGCTCCTGGTCCAGTCTCCAGTCTCCTGTCTTGTCTCTCCAGTCTCTAGTTCCCCTATGTATCTTTAGTTAGCTCCAGCTCCATGTTTCCTCATCCCCAGTTCCCTGTGTCAGCTCCTGGTTCCCTGTGTTCAGTTCTTGTTCCCGTGTTTTTCCTGAGCCCTAGTTTTAGTTTACATTTGTTGTTCTGGTTCCTTTATTTGGTTGTGTCTGTTTTTGAGTTTTGTTAATAAAGACTATTTCTGTTTAAAACCCCTCTGCGTGCATGCCAACCCTATATGCCCACGGCAACTACATCAGCCGGTCTAGCCGAACCACCAGCTAGACCATGACATCACTGTGGTCTTCTGTCAGTCAGCCTGTGGGTGTGTGTGTGTGTGTGTGTGTGTGTGTACTCATCCAGTACACTTTACCATATTATATTTCTTGTGTGAGAGAGTCCAGCTGCTTCTCCTCCACACATTAATGAAGACAGATGACTGAGGCTGTGATGCTTGGAGTGCGAACAGGATATTTATCAGTTTAATACTCTGATGTTGATTACAGAATCATGAGCTCGTTCATTGACGGTGTGTATTTGTGTGTCAGATTTATCACCTTAATATCACACATTGAACTTATTTACAGCAAAATGTACCACCGTCTTGCTCGGCATGAATAATAACAATAAGAAGAAAAAGAAGCTTTGCTTATTTAGTTCCTCTGTTAGTGTAGAGGAAAAATAAAATAGACAAAAAACAATAATAAACGGATTTTGTAAAAATTTTATAAAATTTATATAATTTATTATTATTATACATTACATTATTATATTATACATTATTATATTATTACATTATTATATTATATATATTATAATTATACATTATATAATTTTGTAAAAACGGATTTTTATAATTTTTTATAAACGGAGATTTTTCTCTGTGGTTCTGCCCTTTCGTTCACATGCAATGAAAAACGGGGGAAACGGAGATTTCGGCTTGTTGTGACGCCACCTTGTGCCGATGATGTCATTGTCTGTGTGCTCGTCTCCTTGATTTTACGTCAACTTTGTTTCTTAGGATATTTTGTGCAATAGTGGATGTAAGTACAGTAAACTAGTGACTGTGGTAACGTTGCTTACTGGACTTTTTACATGCGTGTATACACACACACACACACACACACACAGTTACTCACACATTACGTTAAAAAACAGAGGACCTACACTCACTGCTGCTACATACAAATCTCCGAGAACACAGACCCCACAGACAGCGACGGCGGTTTGGGACGAGACCAGTCGGACTTTTTTGTCTCGGCTTCTGATTGGCCACCTGCTAATAAGGGACGCTCCTAATAGCACTTAACAGGCCGTTTTGGGTTTTCATGTGGACAAAGATCTTTTTATGCAGGTCGTGTGCACAGAATAAAAAAAAAAAAAAAAAAGTAGAAAAAATAAATAAAATAAATAAAAACACGGCCTCAATAAAGCTCCCTGAACGCAGGAATGGAAGATAAAGGTTGAAGTTTGTTAAGCAGCTTAATGAATATTTAACAGTGATGTGTCCCAGATGTTCACACCTTCATCTGTCAGTCACTCGGAAGCTGCTACTTTATAAGGTGGTAACAGATCTAGAAGCTTTAGTTGCTTTAAAAATGAACATGCAAGCAATGCTGTTCTAATAGAGCAATGCTACATGTGGTGAAATTCTTTTACT
>CM059229.1:0-52500 GCA_030347435.1 Clarias fuscus
CCTGAGTGGCTGGCCCGTGCACAACGCATGTTCCGGGTCTTTCCCGGGTCTGCGGATTCTTTTACCCTAACCTAACCCAGCCAGTGCCGCCCTCGGTCACCTTGTTGGAAGCCCATCTCCATGTCCTGGTGGGTAGAGGTTAAAAGATTATCATAATTGTTAACCTCACTATATAAAAGATAATACCATTTTAATATAGACACCCACCCAGGCACCCTATTAGTTGGGGACAACAGTTTCGCTGCTTATCCACGAGCACGTGCTGTAACGGTTGGACCGAGAGACACGGGTGATCCGTTGTTTAGGGCGGGCCGAAAAAAACGGGCTCGGGCGCATCGGCGAGGGAGATATGACGGGACGTTAGACCTCGGGCGTAAGCGCATACGGTGTCAGGGTTCAGTGGGCGTGCGTCTGGAGCATGATTTGGGATTAGCCCAGATCTAGCTTAGGTGGGTCGGTGTCACCCTCGGAAGGGAGGAGTAGGGCCGAACAAGACCCAGGATTTCGTGCCATCCTCGGAGGTTCAGTCCACCCCGAGCTGAAAGGCGATCGGTAGCTTAGGCTCTAGTTGCGTGTCTCTACCTGTCACCCAATGCTGTCCCGTGGCATCCTTTAATTGATCCCCCGTCTGCCTTCCGGGACCCCTAAATAGGCGTCTGCTGGTCCAACCTTGTCCCATTCAGAGCGTTAAAGCTCAGGCACAAGTGATTTAACATGCGTCGTAGGTCACTAGGCCCTAACATAATCTCAATATTTTCTGTAATTTATTTACTAAATAGGTCAAACATCGCTGATTAGGCAAACGAGGGTGATGGCAACTGTAATCTACCCTGATATAAAATGTTTGGGCTGAAACTTTGGCCTGAGCCGCAAATTAGTGACGTTTATTAGATATTTTAATTAAAAACATTAACCTTTTACTTTAGCAGCGATCCTCAATCTGTATTTTTTATTTCATGCGTCGTAGGAATATTAGATTTAGACTAAAGTAAATATAAAAATTTAATTCACAATTATTAAATAGGTCAAAGATCAATTTTTTAGATTAATGAGGTGGACCGCAACTGTGTTTCACCCTAATACAAAATGTTTAGGCTGCAAATGTGGCCTTAACATTAAATTAGACACATTTATTAGACATTTTAGTTAGAATTATTTAATTTTGACCCTAGTGGCGTTCTTCCCTACAAGATGTTTTACCTTAGTGGCGCTCCATAACCGACTGTGCCCCAGAGCATCATGGGAGCATAAATGTGGAGTATATTTTTAACAAATAACTCCTAAACGACAAAAGATAGACTCGTGCCGTTTTTTGCGTCGTGATGTTTGTGACACACTGAATGAAATACAATATAACTTGAAAATCCACCATCAGTGTGAAAAATATGCCGAGTAAGGAGCTGGGTTGGCCTTCCACTAAGGCTTAGTTTGGCTGGGGATTTTTTACTGTCATTTTGATAGGAATTTTCCTCCGGAACCTACCAGTAGAAGCTTGTTGATCTGATTTTGGGGTCATCCGCTGGGATTAGATGGTCTCCACACACTTCCCGGAGCAACACTCTGTCCAAGTGCTTCCAGAAACCTAGCGGTGTTAACAAAGGAACACTGGCAGAGAAGGTGAGTCATGGTTATCTACCAGTCTTCACTTTATTTAAATATAGTTTCACTTTCTATCTCTTTATATACGTATAGTGCGTCTCGTATTATGGTTCAGGTGATACTATAATGGTCTCAGTTTAAATAATGTTTAACTCTAAGATTATTAGTGAGGTTATTCTCTTAAATAGTACTTTTAAAATGATTACTTACATAAATAAATAAATAATTAATTAAAAACATTTTATTCAATTGGCTATGGGACACGGGCCGAGGACTGATCGACCTACGGCTGGCCGCCATGGAGGAGGGTGTCTAGTAATAAAAGGCCGAAACACCCTATGATTCTATGGTTTACTACTGATGACGTGTCTCACCATTTAGGATATCGTTGGATTAAAGGGGACTTTAATCTTAGCTCACACCCTTAATCCTAAATAGAATTTTGTGCCGTTCCAATCCCTGAACCCAAAACATAACCGTCAGTGTCTTCAACCGCTAGTTCTAACCGTAAGCCTAAACCTTTAACCTAACCCTAACCATTAATTAGGAACTTAGCTTTCAGAACTTTATAGCTAAACTTAACCGTTAGTTTGGAACTCTAGACCTAAACTTTAACCCTAAACATAACCGTTCGTTTAAAATCCTAATTCCAGAACCCTAGGTCAGCAGAACCCTTATTTTCTATAACCCTAATGTTTTCTGACCTCTAGCCTTTAACTTCAGCTTTCAGGTCTGCAGAGTACCGAGTCTTCCTCACCTATCCCCCAACCTACCCTACCCCCCTCTTTCCTTGCCTTGGACCCTGTCCCGGGACCGTCTCCCTCTTTGTCTTTTATCCTACCCCCTTTCCACAACCCTTACCTTACTCGGTGCTCATGTATGACCTTAAAGCCATAGGCATTCACCATATAGAATCCTAAGCCTCACTTTAACCATAGGCGTCGTATAATGTCGGAAACCTAATTAGAAATGACCCCGAATCGTAACCCCCAGGCCCTGATTTTAATTTCAACCCTACTAAGGGTGTTTGGGCTCATGGAGGGACTTTACAACAGCTTACTCAAAAGCGAAACCTTTAGCTTTGAAACTCTAAATAGGCGACATCAGTCGACCGTCATGTTGGAGGAGGCTGACAATGAGGCCTGAGTGGCTGGCCCGTGCACAACGCATGTTCCGGGTCTTTCCCGGGTCTGCGGATTCTTTTACCCTAACCTAACCCAGCCAGTGCCGCCCTCGGTCACCTTGTTGGAAGCCATCTCCATGTCCTGGTGGGTAGAGGTTAAAAGATTATCATAATTGTTAACCTCACTATATAAAAGATAATACCATTTTAATATAGACACCCACCCAGGCACCCTATTAGTTGGGGACAACAGTTTCGCTGCTTATCCACGAGCACGTGCTGTAACGGTTGGACCGAGAGACACGGGTGATCCGTTGTTTAGGGCGGCCGAAAAAAACGGGCTCGGGCGCATCGGCGAGGGAGATATGACGGGACGTTAGACCTCGGGCGTAAGCGCATACGGTGTCAGGGTTCAGTGGGCGTGCGTCTGGAGCATGATTTGGGATTAGCCCAGATCTAGCTTAGTGGGTCGGTGTCACCCTCGGAAGGGAGGAGTAGGCCGAACAAGACCCAGGATTTCGTGCCATCCTCGGAGGTTCAGTCCACCCCGAGCTGAAAGGCGATCGGTAGCTTAGGCTCTAGTTGCGTGTCTCTACCTGTCACCCAATGCTGTCCCGTGGCATCCTTTAATTGATCCCCGTCTGCCTTCCGGGACCCCTAAATAGGCGTCTGCTGGTCCAACCTTGTCCCATTCAGAGCGTTAAAGCTCAGGCACAAGTGATTTAACATGCGTCGTAGGTCACTAGGCCCTAACATAATCTCAATATTTTCTGTAATTTATTTACTAAATAGGTCAAACATCGCTGATTAGGCAAACGAGGGTGATGGCAACTGTAATCTACCCTGATATAAAATGTTTGGGCTGAAACTTTGGCCTGAGCCGCAAATTAGTGACGTTTATTAGATATTTTAATTAAAAACATTAACCTTTTACTTTAGCAGCGATCCTCAATCTGTATTTTTTATTTCATGCGTCGTAGGAATATTAGATTTAGACTAAAGTAAATATAAAATTTAATTCACAATTATTAAATAGGTCAAAGATCAATTTTTTAGATTAATGAGGTGGACCGCAACTGTGTTTCACCCTAATACAAAATGTTTAGGCTGCAAATGTGGCCTTAACATTAAATTAGACACATTTATTAGACATTTTAGTTAGAATTATTTAATTTTGACCCTAGTGGCGTTCTTCCCTACAAGATGTTTTACCTTAGTGGCGCTCCATAACCGACTGTGCCCCAGAGCATCATGGGAGCATAAATGTGGAGTATATTTTAACAAATAACTCCTAAACGACAAAAGATAGACTCGTGCCGTTTTTTGCGTCGTGATGTTTGTGACACACTGAATGAAATACAATATAACTTGAAAATCCACCATCAGTGTGAAAAATATGCCGAGTAAGGAGCTGGGTTGGCCTTCCACTAAGGCTTAGTTTGGCTGGGGATTTTTTACTGTCATTTTGATAGGAATTTTCCTCCGGAACCTACCCAGTAGAAGCTTGTTGATCTGATTTTGGGGTCATCCGCTGGGATTAGATGGTCTCCACACACTTCCCGGAGCAACACTCTGTCCAAGTGCTTCCAGAAACCTAGCGGTGTTAACAAAGGAACACTGGCAGAGAAGGTGAGTCATGGTTATCTACCAGTCTTCACTTTATTTAAATATAGTTTCACTTTCTATCTCTTTATATACGTATAGTGCGTCTCGTATTATGGTTCAGGTGATACTATAATGGTCTCAGTTTAAATAATGTTTAACTCTAAGATTATTAGTGAGGTTATTCTCTTAAATAGTACTTTTAAAATGATTACTTACATAAATAAATAAATAATTAATTAAAAAACATTTTATTCAATTGGCTATGGGACACGGGCCGAGGACTGATCGACCTACGGCTGGCCGCCATGGAGGAGGGTGTCTAGTAATAAAAGGCCGAAACACCCTATGATTCTATGGTTTACTACTGATGACGTGTCTCACCATTTAGGATATCGTTGGATTAAAGGGGACTTTAATCTTAGCTCACACCCTTAATCCTAAATAGAATTTTGTGCCGTTCCAATCCCTGAACCCAAAACATAACCGTCAGTGTCTTCAACCGCTAGTTCTAACCGTAAGCCTAAACCTTTAACCTAACCATAACCATTAATTAGGAACTTAGCTTTCAGAACTTTATAGCTAAACTTAACCGTTAGTTTGGAACTCTAGACCTAAACTTTAACCCTAAACATAACCGTTCGTTTAAAATCCTAATTCCAGAACCCTAGGTCAGCAGAACCCTTATTTTCTATAACCCTAATGTTTTCTGACCTCTAGCCTTTAACTTCAGCTTTCAGGTCTGCAGAGTACCGAGTCTTCCTCACCTATCCCCCAACCTACCCTACCCCCCTCTTTCCTTGCCTTGGACCCTGTCCCGGGACCGTCTCCCTCTTTGTCTTTTATCCTACCCCCTTTCCACAACCCTTACCTTACTCGGTGCTCATGTATGACCTTAAAGCCATAGGCATTCACCATATAGAATCCTAAGCCTCACTTTAACCATAGGCGTCGTATAATGTCGGAAACCTAATTAGAAATGACCCCGAATCGTAACCCCCAGGCCCTGATTTTAATTTCAACCCTACTAAGGGTGTTTGGGCTCATGGAGGGACTTTACAACAGCTTACTCAAAAGCGAAACCTTTAGCTTTGAAACTCTAAATAGGCGACATCAGTCGACCGTCATGTTGGAGGAGGCTGACAATGAGGCCTGAGTGGCTGGCCCGTGCACAACGCATGTTCCGGGTCTTTCCCGGGTCTGCGGATTCTTTTACCCTAACCTAACCCAGCCAGTGCCGCCCTCGGTCACCTTGTTGGAAGCCATCTCCATGTCCTGGTGGGTAGAGGTTAAAAGATTATCATAATTGTTAACCTCACTATATAAAAGATAATACCATTTTAATATAGACACCCACCCAGGCACCCTATTAGTTGGGGACAACAGTTTCGCTGCTTATCCACGAGCACGTGCTGTAACGGTTGGACCGAGAGACACGGGTGATCCGTTGTTTAGGGCGGCCGAAAAAAACGGGCTCGGGCGCATCGGCGAGGGAGATATGACGGGACGTTAGACCTCGGGCGTAAGCGCATACGGTGTCAGGGTTCAGTGGGCGTGCGTCTGGAGCATGATTTGGGATTAGCCCAGATCTAGCTTAGTGGGTCGGTGTCACCCTCGGAAGGGAGGAGTAGGCCGAACAAGACCCAGGATTTCGTGCCATCCTCGGAGGTTCAGTCCACCCCGAGCTGAAAGGCGATCGGTAGCTTAGGCTCTAGTTGCGTGTCTCTACCTGTCACCCAATGCTGTCCCGTGGCATCCTTTAATTGATCCCCGTCTGCCTTCCGGGACCCCTAAATAGGCGTCTGCTGGTCCAACCTTGTCCCATTCAGAGCGTTAAAGCTCAGGCACAAGTGATTTAACATGCGTCGTAGGTCACTAGGCCCTAACATAATCTCAATATTTTCTGTAATTTATTTACTAAATAGGTCAAACATCGCTGATTAGGCAAACGAGGGTGATGGCAACTGTAATCTACCCTGATATAAAATGTTTGGGCTGAAACTTTGGCCTGAGCCGCAAATTAGTGACGTTTATTAGATATTTTAATTAAAAACATTAACCTTTTACTTTAGCAGCGATCCTCAATCTGTATTTTTTATTTCATGCGTCGTAGGAATATTAGATTTAGACTAAAGTAAATATAAAATTTAATTCACAATTATTAAATAGGTCAAAGATCAATTTTTTAGATTAATGAGGTGGACCGCAACTGTGTTTCACCCTAATACAAAATGTTTAGGCTGCAAATGTGGCCTTAACATTAAATTAGACACATTTATTAGACATTTTAGTTAGAATTATTTAATTTTGACCCTAGTGGCGTTCTTCCCTACAAGATGTTTTACCTTAGTGGCGCTCCATAACCGACTGTGCCCCAGAGCATCATGGGAGCATAAATGTGGAGTATATTTTAACAAATAACTCCTAAACGACAAAAGATAGACTCGTGCCGTTTTTTGCGTCGTGATGTTTGTGACACACTGAATGAAATACAATATAACTTGAAAATCCACCATCAGTGTGAAAAATATGCCGAGTAAGGAGCTGGGTTGGCCTTCCACTAAGGCTTAGTTTGGCTGGGGATTTTTTACTGTCATTTTGATAGGAATTTTCCTCCGGAACCTACCCAGTAGAAGCTTGTTGATCTGATTTTGGGGTCATCCGCTGGGATTAGATGGTCTCCACACACTTCCCGGAGCAACACTCTGTCCAAGTGCTTCCAGAAACCTAGCGGTGTTAACAAAGGAACACTGGCAGAGAAGGTGAGTCATGGTTATCTACCAGTCTTCACTTTATTTAAATATAGTTTCACTTTCTATCTCTTTATATACGTATAGTGCGTCTCGTATTATGGTTCAGGTGATACTATAATGGTCTCAGTTTAAATAATGTTTAACTCTAAGATTATTAGTGAGGTTATTCTCTTAAATAGTACTTTTAAAATGATTACTTACATAAATAAATAAATAATTAATTAAAAAACATTTTATTCAATTGGCTATGGGACACGGGCCGAGGACTGATCGACCTACGGCTGGCCGCCATGGAGGAGGGTGTCTAGTAATAAAAGGCCGAAACACCCTATGATTCTATGGTTTACTACTGATGACGTGTCTCACCATTTAGGATATCGTTGGATTAAAGGGGACTTTAATCTTAGCTCACACCCTTAATCCTAAATAGAATTTTGTGCCGTTCCAATCCCTGAACCCAAAACATAACCGTCAGTGTCTTCAACCGCTAGTTCTAACCGTAAGCCTAAACCTTTAACCTAACCATAACCATTAATTAGGAACTTAGCTTTCAGAACTTTATAGCTAAACTTAACCATTAGTTTGGAACTCTAGACCTAAACTTTAACCCTAAACATAACCGTTCGTTTAAAATCCTAATTCCAGAACCCTAGGTCAGCAGAACCCTTATTTTCTATAACCCTAATGTTTTCTGACCTCTAGCCTTTAACTTCAGCTTTCAGGTCTGCAGAGTACCGAGTCTTCCTCACCTATCCCCCAACCTACCCTACCCCCCTCTTTCCTTGCCTTGGACCCTGTCCCGGGACCGTCTCCCTCTTTGTCTTTTATCCTACCCCCTTTCCACAACCCTTACCTTACTCGGTGCTCATGTATGACCTTAAAGCCATAGGCATTCACCATATAGAATCCTAAGCCTCACTTTAACCATAGGCGTCGTATAATGTCGGAAACCTAATTAGAAATGACCCCGAATCGTAACCCCCAGGCCCTGATTTTAATTTCAACCCTACTAAGGGTGTTTGGGCTCATGGAGGGACTTTACAACAGCTTACTCAAAAGCGAAACCTTTAGCTTTGAAACTCTAAATAGGCGACATCAGTCGACCGTCATGTTGGAGGAGGCTGACAATGAGGCCTGAGTGGCTGGCCCGTGCACAACGCATGTTCCGGGTCTTTCCCGGGTCTGCGGATTCTTTTACCCTAACCTAACCCAGCCAGTGCCGCCCTCGGTCACCTTGTTGGAAGCCATCTCCATGTCCTGGTGGGTAGAGGTTAAAAGATTATCATAATTGTTAACCTCACTATATAAAAGATAATACCATTTTAATATAGACACCCACCCAGGCACCCTATTAGTTGGGGACAACAGTTTCGCTGCTTATCCACGAGCACGTGCTGTAACGGTTGGACCGAGAGACACGGGTGATCCGTTGTTTAGGGCGGCCGAAAAAAACGGGCTCGGGCGCATCGGCGAGGGAGATATGACGGGACGTTAGACCTCGGGCGTAAGCGCATACGGTGTCAGGGTTCAGTGGGCGTGCGTCTGGAGCATGATTTGGGATTAGCCCAGATCTAGCTTAGTGGGTCGGTGTCACCCTCGGAAGGGAGGAGTAGGCCGAACAAGACCCAGGATTTCGTGCCATCCTCGGAGGTTCAGTCCACCCCGAGCTGAAAGGCGATCGGTAGCTTAGGCTCTAGTTGCGTGTCTCTACCTGTCACCCAATGCTGTCCCGTGGCATCCTTTAATTGATCCCCGTCTGCCTTCCGGGACCCCTAAATAGGCGTCTGCTGGTCCAACCTTGTCCCATTCAGAGCGTTAAAGCTCAGGCACAAGTGATTTAACATGCGTCGTAGGTCACTAGGCCCTAACATAATCTCAATATTTTCTGTAATTTATTTACTAAATAGGTCAAACATCGCTGATTAGGCAAACGAGGGTGATGGCAACTGTAATCTACCCTGATATAAAATGTTTGGGCTGAAACTTTGGCCTGAGCCGCAAATTAGTGACGTTTATTAGATATTTTAATTAAAAACATTAACCTTTTACTTTAGCAGCGATCCTCAATCTGTATTTTTTATTTCATGCGTCGTAGGAATATTAGATTTAGACTAAAGTAAATATAAAATTTAATTCACAATTATTAAATAGGTCAAAGATCAATTTTTTAGATTAATGAGGTGGACCGCAACTGTGTTTCACCCTAATACAAAATGTTTAGGCTGCAAATGTGGCCTTAACATTAAATTAGACACATTTATTAGACATTTTAGTTAGAATTATTTAATTTTGACCCTAGTGGCGTTCTTCCCTACAAGATGTTTTACCTTAGTGGCGCTCCATAACCGACTGTGCCCCAGAGCATCATGGGAGCATAAATGTGGAGTATATTTTAACAAATAACTCCTAAACGACAAAAGATAGACTCGTGCCGTTTTTTGCGTCGTGATGTTTGTGACACACTGAATGAAATACAATATAACTTGAAAATCCACCATCAGTGTGAAAAATATGCCGAGTAAGGAGCTGGGTTGGCCTTCCACTAAGGCTTAGTTTGGCTGGGGATTTTTTACTGTCATTTTGATAGGAATTTTCGTCCGGAACCTACCCAGTAGAAGCTTGTTGATCTGATTTTGGGGTCATCCGCTGGGATTAGATGGTCTCCACACACTTCCCGGAGCAACACTCTGTCCAAGTGCTTCCAGAAACCTAGCGGTGTTAACAAAGGAACACTGGCAGAGAAGGTGAGTCATGGTTATCTACCAGTCTTCACTTTATTTAAATATAGTTTCACTTTCTATCTCTTTATATACGTATAGTGCGTCTCGTATTATGGTTCAGGTGATACTATAATGGTCTCAGTTTAAATAATGTTTAACTCTAAGATTATTAGTGAGGTTATTCTCTTAAATAGTACTTTTAAAATGATTACTTACATAAATAAATAAATAATTAATTAAAAAACATTTTATTCAATTGGCTATGGGACACGGGCCGAGGACTGATCGACCTACGGCTGGCCGCCATGGAGGAGGGTGTCTAGTAATAAAAGGCCGAAACACCCTATGATTCTATGGTTTACTACTGATGACGTGTCTCACCATTTAGGATATCGTTGGATTAAAGGGGACTTTAATCTTAGCTCACACCCTTAATCCTAAATAGAATTTTGTGCCGTTCCAATCCCTGAACCCAAAACATAACCGTCAGTGTCTTCAACCGCTAGTTCTAACCGTAAGCCTAAACCTTTAACCTAACCATAACCATTAATTAGGAACTTAGCTTTCAGAACTTTATAGCTAAACTTAACCGTTAGTTTGGAACTCTAGACCTAAACTTTAACCCTAAACATAACCGTTCGTTTAAAATCCTAATTCCAGAACCCTAGGTCAGCAGAACCCTTATTTTCTATAACCCTAATGTTTTCTGACCTCTAGCCTTTAACTTCAGCTTTCAGGTCTGCAGAGTACCGAGTCTTCCTCACCTATCCCCCAACCTACCCTACCCCCCTCTTTCCTTGCCTTGGACCCTGTCCCGGGACCGTCTCCCTCTTTGTCTTTTATCCTACCCCCTTTCCACAACCCTTACCTTACTCGGTGCTCATGTATGACCTTAAAGCCATAGGCATTCACCATATAGAATCCTAAGCCTCACTTTAACCATAGGCGTCGTATAATGTCGGAAACCTAATTAGAAATGACCCCGAATCGTAACCCCCAGGCCCTGATTTTAATTTCAACCCTACTAAGGGTGTTTGGGCTCATGGAGGGACTTTACAACAGCTTACTCAAAAGCGAAACCTTTAGCTTTGAAACTCTAAATAGGCGACATCAGTCGACCGTCATGTTGGAGGAGGCTGACAATGAGGCCTGAGTGGCTGGCCCGTGCACAACGCATGTTCCGGGTCTTTCCCGGGTCTGCGGATTCTTTTACCCTAACCTAACCCAGCCAGTGCCGCCCTCGGTCACCTTGTTGGAAGCCATCTCCATGTCCTGGTGGGTAGAGGTTAAAAGATTATCATAATTGTTAACCTCACTATATAAAAGATAATACCATTTTAATATAGACACCCACCCAGGCACCCTATTAGTTGGGGACAACAGTTTCGCTGCTTATCCACGAGCACGTGCTGTAACGGTTGGACCGAGAGACACGGGTGATCCGTTGTTTAGGGCGGCCGAAAAAAACGGGCTCGGGCGCATCGGCGAGGGAGATATGACGGGACGTTAGACCTCGGGCGTAAGCGCATACGGTGTCAGGGTTCAGTGGGCGTGCGTCTGGAGCATGATTTGGGATTAGCCCAGATCTAGCTTAGTGGGTCGGTGTCACCCTCGGAAGGGAGGAGTAGGCCGAACAAGACCCAGGATTTCGTGCCATCCTCGGAGGTTCAGTCCACCCCGAGCTGAAAGGCGATCGGTAGCTTAGGCTCTAGTTGCGTGTCTCTACCTGTCACCCAATGCTGTCCCGTGGCATCCTTTAATTGATCCCCGTCTGCCTTCCGGGACCCCTAAATAGGCGTCTGCTGGTCCAACCTTGTCCCATTCAGAGCGTTAAAGCTCAGGCACAAGTGATTTAACATGCGTCGTAGGTCACTAGGCCCTAACATAATCTCAATATTTTCTGTAATTTATTTACTAAATAGGTCAAACATCGCTGATTAGGCAAACGAGGGTGATGGCAACTGTAATCTACCCTGATATAAAATGTTTGGGCTGAAACTTTGGCCTGAGCCGCAAATTAGTGACGTTTATTAGATATTTTAATTAAAAACATTAACCTTTTACTTTAGCAGCGATCCTCAATCTGTATTTTTTATTTCATGCGTCGTAGGAATATTAGATTTAGACTAAAGTAAATATAAAATTTAATTCACAATTATTAAATAGGTCAAAGATCAATTTTTTAGATTAATGAGGTGGACCGCAACTGTGTTTCACCCTAATACAAAATGTTTAGGCTGCAAATGTGGCCTTAACATTAAATTAGACACATTTATTAGACATTTTAGTTAGAATTATTTAATTTTGACCCTAGTGGCGTTCTTCCCTACAAGATGTTTTACCTTAGTGGCGCTCCATAACCGACTGTGCCCCAGAGCATCATGGGAGCATAAATGTGGAGTATATTTTAACAAATAACTCCTAAACGACAAAAGATAGACTCGTGCCGTTTTTTGCGTCGTGATGTTTGTGACACACTGAATGAAATACAATATAACTTGAAAATCCACCATCAGTGTGAAAAATATGCCGAGTAAGGAGCTGGGTTGGCCTTCCACTAAGGCTTAGTTTGGCTGGGGATTTTTTACTGTCATTTTGATAGGAATTTTCCTCCGGAACCTACCCAGTAGAAGCTTGTTGATCTGATTTTGGGGTCATCCGCTGGGATTAGATGGTCTCCACACACTTCCCGGAGCAACACTCTGTCCAAGTGCTTCCAGAAACCTAGCGGTGTTAACAAAGGAACACTGGCAGAGAAGGTGAGTCATGGTTATCTACCAGTCTTCACTTTATTTAAATATAGTTTCACTTTCTATCTCTTTATATACGTATAGTGCGTCTCGTATTATGGTTCAGGTGATACTATAATGGTCTCAGTTTAAATAATGTTTAACTCTAAGATTATTAGTGAGGTTATTCTCTTAAATAGTACTTTTAAAATGATTACTTACATAAATAAATAAATAATTAATTAAAAAACATTTTATTCAATTGGCTATGGGACACGGGCCGAGGACTGATCGACCTACGGCTGGCCGCCATGGAGGAGGGTGTCTAGTAATAAAAGGCCGAAACACCCTATGATTCTATGGTTTACTACTGATGACGTGTCTCACCATTTAGGATATCGTTGGATTAAAGGGGACTTTAATCTTAGCTCACACCCTTAATCCTAAATAGAATTTTGTGCCGTTCCAATCCCTGAACCCAAAACATAACCGTCAGTGTCTTCAACCGCTAGTTCTAACCGTAAGCCTAAACCTTTAACCTAACCATAACCATTAATTAGGAACTTAGCTTTCAGAACTTTATAGCTAAACTTAACCGTTAGTTTGGAACTCTAGACCTAAACTTTAACCCTAAACATAACCGTTCGTTTAAAATCCTAATTCCAGAACCCTAGGTCAGCAGAACCCTTATTTTCTATAACCCTAATGTTTTCTGACCTCTAGCCTTTAACTTCAGCTTTCAGGTCTGCAGAGTACCGAGTCTTCCTCACCTATCCCCCAACCTACCCTACCCCCCTCTTTCCTTGCCTTGGACCCTGTCCCGGGACCGTCTCCCTCTTTGTCTTTTATCCTACCCCCTTTCCACAACCCTTACCTTACTCGGTGCTCATGTATGACCTTAAAGCCATAGGCATTCACCATATAGAATCCTAAGCCTCACTTTAACCATAGGCGTCGTATAATGTCGGAAACCTAATTAGAAATGACCCCGAATCGTAACCCCCAGGCCCTGATTTTAATTTCAACCCTACTAAGGGTGTTTGGGCTCATGGAGGGACTTTACAACAGCTTACTCAAAAGCGAAACCTTTAGCTTTGAAACTCTAAATAGGCGACATCAGTCGACCGTCATGTTGGAGGAGGCTGACAATGAGGCCTGAGTGGCTGGCCCGTGCACAACGCATGTTCCGGGTCTTTCCCGGGTCTGCGGATTCTTTTACCCTAACCTAACCCAGCCAGTGCCGCCCTCGGTCACCTTGTTGGAAGCCATCTCCATGTCCTGGTGGGTAGAGGTTAAAAGATTATCATAATTGTTAACCTCACTATATAAAAGATAATACCATTTTAATATAGACACCCACCCAGGCACCCTATTAGTTGGGGACAACAGTTTCGCTGCTTATCCACGAGCACGTGCTGTAACGGTTGGACCGAGAGACACGGGTGATCCGTTGTTTAGGGCGGCCGAAAAAAACGGGCTCGGGCGCATCGGCGAGGGAGATATGACGGGACGTTAGACCTCGGGCGTAAGCGCATACGGTGTCAGGGTTCAGTGGGCGTGCGTCTGGAGCATGATTTGGGATTAGCCCAGATCTAGCTTAGTGGGTCGGTGTCACCCTCGGAAGGGAGGAGTAGGCCGAACAAGACCCAGGATTTCGTGCCATCCTCGGAGGTTCAGTCCACCCCGAGCTGAAAGGCGATCGGTAGCTTAGGCTCTAGTTGCGTGTCTCTACCTGTCACCCAATGCTGTCCCGTGGCATCCTTTAATTGATCCCCGTCTGCCTTCCGGGACCCCTAAATAGGCGTCTGCTGGTCCAACCTTGTCCCATTCAGAGCGTTAAAGCTCAGGCACAAGTGATTTAACATGCGTCGTAGGTCACTAGGCCCTAACATAATCTCAATATTTTCTGTAATTTATTTACTAAATAGGTCAAACATCGCTGATTAGGCAAACGAGGGTGATGGCAACTGTAATCTACCCTGATATAAAATGTTTGGGCTGAAACTTTGGCCTGAGCCGCAAATTAGTGACGTTTATTAGATATTTTAATTAAAAACATTAACCTTTTACTTTAGCAGCGATCCTCAATCTGTATTTTTTATTTCATGCGTCGTAGGAATATTAGATTTAGACTAAAGTAAATATAAAATTTAATTCACAATTATTAAATAGGTCAAAGATCAATTTTTTAGATTAATGAGGTGGACCGCAACTGTGTTTCACCCTAATACAAAATGTTTAGGCTGCAAATGTGGCCTTAACATTAAATTAGACACATTTATTAGACATTTTAGTTAGAATTATTTAATTTTGACCCTAGTGGCGTTCTTCCCTACAAGATTTTTTACCTGAGTGGCGCTCCATAACCGACTGTGCCCCAGAGCATCATGGGAGCATAAATGTGGAGTATATTTTAACAAATAACTCCTAAACGACAAAAGATAGACTCGTGCCGTTTTTTGCGTCGTGATGTTTGTGACACACTGAATGAAATACAATATAAATTGAAAATCCACCATCAGTGTGAAAAATATGCCGAGTAAGGAGCTGGGTTGGCCTTCCACTAAGGCTTAGTTTGGCTGGGGATTTTTTACTGTCATTTTGATAGGAATTTTCCTCCGGAACCTACCCAGTAGAAGCTTGTTGATCTGATTTTGGGGTCATCCGCTGGGATTAGATGGTCTCCACACACTTCCCGGAGCAACACTCTGTCCAAGTGCTTCCAGAAACCTAGCGGTGTTAACAAAGGAACACTGGCAGAGAAGGTGAGTCATGGTTATCTACCAGTCTTCACTTTATTTAAATATAGTTTCACTTTCTATCTCTTTATATACGTATAGTGCGTCTCGTATTATGGTTCAGGTGATACTATAATGGTCTCAGTTTAAATAATGTTTAACTCTAAGATTATTAGTGAGGTTATTATCTTAAATAGTACTTTTAAAATGATTACTTACATAAATAAATAAATAAATAAATAAATTTATAAATAAACATTTTATTCAATTGGCTATGGGACACGGGCCGAGGACTGATCGACCTACGGCTGGCCGCCATGGAGGAGGGTGTCTAGTAATAAAAGGCCGAAACACCCTATGATTCTATGGTTTACTACTGATGACGTGTCTCACCATTTAGGATATCGTTGGATTGAAGGGAATCTTAATCTTAGCTCACACCCTTAATCCTAAATAGAATTTTGTGCCGTTCCAATCCCTGAACCCAAAACATAACCGTCAGTGTCTTCAACCGCTAGTTCTAACCGTAAGCCTAAACCTTTAACCTAACCATAACCATTAATTAGGAACTTAGCTTTTAGAACTTTATAGCTAAACTTAACCGTTAGTTTTGAACTCTAGACCTAAACTTTAACCCTAAACATAACCGTTCGTTTAAAATCCTAATTCCAGAACCCTAGGTCAGCAGAACCCTTATTTTCTATAACCCTACTGTTTTCTGACCTCTAGCCTTTAACTTCAGCTTTCAGGTCTGCAGAGTACCGAGTCTTCCTCACCTATCCCCCAACCTACCCTACCCCCCTCTTTCCTTGCCTTGGACCCTGTCCCGGGACCGTCTCCCTTTTTGTCTTTTATCCTACCCCCTTTCCACAACCCTTACCTTACTCGGTGCTCATGTATGACCTTAAAGCCACGGGCGTTCACCATATAGAACCCTAAGCCTCACTTTAACCATAGGCGTCGTATAATGTCGGAAACCTAATTAGAAATGACCCCGAATCGTAACCCCCAGGCCCTGATTTTAATTTCAACCCTACTAAGGGTGTTTGGGCTCATGGAGGGACTTTACAACAGCTTACTCAAAAGCGAAACCTTTAGCTTTGAAACTCTAAATAGGCGACATCAGTCGACCGTCATGTTGGAGGAGGCTGAAAATGAGGCCCGAGTGGCTGGCCCGTGCACAACGCATGTTCCGGGTCTTTCCCGGGTCTGCGGATTCTTTTACCCTAACCTAACCCAGCCAGTGCCGCCCTCGGTCACCTTGTTGGAAGCCATCTCCATGTCCTGGTGGGTAGAGGTTAAAAGATTATCACAATTGTTAACCTCACTATATGAAAGATAATACCATTTTAATATAGACACCCACCCAGGCACCCTATTAGTTGGGGACAACAGTTTCGCTGCTTATCCACGAGCACGTGCTGTAACGGTTGGACCGAGAGACACGGGTGATCCGTTGTTTAGGGCGGCCGAAAAAAACGGGCTCGGGCGCATCGGCGAGGGAGATATGACGGGACGTTAGACCTCGGGCGTAAGCGCATACGGTGTCAAGGTTCAGTGGGCGTGCGTCTGGAGCATGATTTGGGATTAGCCCAGATCTAGCTTAGTGGGTCGGTGTCACCCTCGGAAGGGAGGAGTAGGCCGAACAAGACCCAGGATTTCGTGCCATCCTCGGAGGTTCAGTCCACCCCGAGCTGAAAGGCGATCGGTAGCTTAGGCTCTAGTTGCGTGTCTCTACCTGTCACCCAATGCTGTCCCGTGGCATCCTTTAATTGATCCCCGTCTGCCTTTCGGGACCCCTAAATAGGCGTCTGCTGGTCCAACCTTGTCCCATTCAGAGCGTTAAAGCTCAGGCACAAGTGATTTGACATGCGTCGTAGGTCACTAGGCCCTAACATAATCTCAATATTTTCTGTAATTTATTTACTAAATAGGTCAAACATCGTTGATTAGGCAAACGAGGGTGATGGCAACTGTAATCTACCCTGATATAAAATGTTTGGGCTGAAACTTTGGCCTGAGCCGCAAATTAGTGACGTTCATTAGATATTTTAATTCAAAATAATAACCTTTTTCTTTAGCAGCGATCCGCAATCTGTATTTTTTATTTCTTGCGTCGTAGGAATATTAGATTTAGACTAAAGTAAATATAAAATTTAATTCACAATTATTAAATAGGTCAAAGATCAATTTTTTAGATTAATGAGGTGGATCGCAACTGTGTTTCACCCTAATACAAAATGTTTAGGCTGCAAATGTGGCCTTAACATTAAATTAGACACATTTATTAGACATTTTAGTTAGAATTATTTAATTTTGACCCTAGTGGCGTTCTTCCCTACAAGATTTTTTACCTGAGTGGCGCTCCATAACCGACTGTGCCCCAGAGCATCATGGGAGCATAAATGTGGAGTATATTTTAACAAATAACTCCTAAACGACAAAAGATAGACTCGTGCCGTTTTTTGCGTCGTGATGTTTGTGACACACTGAATGAAATACAATATAAATTGAAAATCCACCATCAGTGTGAAAAATATGCCGAGTAAGGAGCTGGGTTGGCCTTCCACTAAGGCTTAGTTTGGCTGGGGATTTTTTACTGTCATTTTGATAGGAATTTTCCTCCGGAACCTACCCAGTAGAAGCTTGTTGATCTGATTTTGGGGTCATCCGCTGGGATTAGATGGTCTCCACACACTTCCCGGAGCAACACTCTGTCCAAGTGCTTCCAGAAACCTAGCGGTGTTAACAAAGGAACACTGGCAGAGAAGGTGAGTCATGGTTATCTACCAGTCTTCACTTTATTTAAATATAGTTTCACTTTCTATCTCTTTATATACGTATAGTGCGTCTCGTATTATGGTTCAGGTGATACTATAATGGTCTCAGTTTAAATAATGTTTAACTCTAAGATTATTAGTGAGGTTATTATCTTAAATAGTACTTTTAAAATGATTACTTACATAAATAAATAAATAAACATTTTATTCAATTGGCTATGGGACACGGGCCGAGGACTGATCGACCTACGGCTGGCCGCCATGGAGGAGGGTGTCTAGTAATAAAAGGCCGAAACACCCTATGATTCTATGGTTTACTACTGATGACGTGTCTCACCATTTAGGATATCGTTGGATTAAAGGGGACTTTAATCTTAGCTCACACCCTTAATCCTAAATAGAATTTTGTGCCGTTCCAATCCCTGAACCCAAAACATAACCGTCAGTGTCTTCAACCGCTAGTTCTAACCGTAAGCCTAAACCTTTAACCTAACCATAACCATTAATTAGGAACTTAGCTTTCAGAACTTTATAGCTAAACTTAACCGTTAGTTTGGAACTCTAGACCTAAACTTTAACCCTAAACATAACCGTTCGTTTAAAATCCTAATTCCAGAACCCTAGGTCAGCAGAACCCTTATTTTCTATAACCCTAATGTTTTCTGACCTCTAGCCTTTAACTTCAGCTTTCAGGTCTGCAGAGTACCGAGTCTTCCTCACCTATCCCCCAACCTACCCTACCCCCCTCTTTCCTTGCCTTGGACCCTGTCCCGGGACCGTCTCCCTCTTTGTCTTTTATCCTACCCCCTTTCCACAACCCTTACCTTACTCGGTGCTCATGTATGACCTTAAAGCCATAGGCATTCACCATATAGAATCCTAAGCCTCACTTTAACCATAGGCGTCGTATAATGTCGGAAACCTAATTAGAAATGACCCCGAATCGTAACCCCCAGGCCCTGATTTTAATTTCAACCCTACTAAGGGTGTTTGGGCTCATGGAGGGACTTTACAACAGCTTACTCAAAAGCGAAACCTTTAGCTTTGAAACTCTAAATAGGCGACATCAGTCGACCGTCATGTTGGAGGAGGCTGACAATGAGGCCTGAGTGGCTGGCCCGTGCACAACGCATGTTCCGGGTCTTTCCCGGGTCTGCGGATTCTTTTACCCTAACCTAACCCCTACCCTTAACCTTTCACTATCCTAAGCTTTCTAACCCTATTCTTTATTAGCCCTAACCATAACCTTTACTTTAACCCTGATTTTCCCAACCCTAATTTTTGATTAATTTTTTTATTATACTCATTTTTTACCCTAATTTTCCCAACCCTAATTTATCCTAACCCTATTTTAATTTAATTTAAACCCCTAAGTTTTTCTAACCCTAATCTAATTTCTTTCCTCTTTGTTTCCAGCGTGGGGCTGTGCATGACCTGGTGTCGCGGTCTTTTCCCCTAACCTAACCCTGTCTTTAACCGTTAGTTTCGAACCGTAGACCTAAACCTCTAACCTAATCATAACCATTAATTAGGAACGTAGCTTTTAGAACTTTATAGCTAAATATAACCATTAGTTTTGATCTCTAGACCTAAACCTTAACCCTAAACATAACCGTTCGTCTAAAATCTAAATTCTAGAACCCTAGGTCAGCAGAACCCTTATTTTCTATAACCCTAACGTTTTCTGACCTCTGGCTTTTAACTTTAGCTTACAGGTCTGCAGGACACTGAGTCTTCCTCACCTATCCCCCAACCTACCCTACCCCCCTCTTTCCTTGCCTTGGACCCTGTCCCGGGACCGTTTCCCTCTTTGTCTTTAATCCTACCCCCTTTCCACAACCCTTACCTTACTCAGTGCTCATGTGTGACCTTGAAGCCAGGGGCGTTCACTTTAAAAAATCCTAAGTCTTATTTCAACCATAGGTGTCGTATAGTGGCGGTAAACATAAACAGTACCCCAGCCTAGCCCAAAACATGATCGTTAGCCTTCTTTAATCTATCAGGCATCATATCTGGCGATCGTTAGTCTGGAGGGTGCTGGAGATGAGGCCTGAGTTGCTGGCCCGTGCACCACGTAGTCTCTGGGTTCATCCTGGAGCTACGTCTTTTTACCCTAACCTAACCCATGCAGTCTTGACTCTAGCCCTGTCTCTAGTATCTGTGCCCCTGGTCCTGTCTCGTCTCAAGCCCTGTCTTGTCTCGTCTTTAGTCTGTGTCCCTGGTCCTGTCTCATCTCTAGTTCCCATCTCTAGTTCCTATGTTTCTTTGGTTAGTTCCAGCTCCATGTCTCCCTGTGTCAGCTCTTAGTCCCCGTGTTAGCTCTTAGTCCCCGTGTCTGCTAAGAGCATGGGTTTGCCCTGTGACCTGAGTTATTTGAGTTTGGTGTTTTAGTTTCTTTGTTTTTGTGTTTAACATTACCAAAATAAAAAGACTATTTCTGTTGAAAAACCTTTCTGCATGTATGCCTGCCCTATTCACCCACTGCAACTACATCAGCCGGTCTAGCCTGTAGTAACAGCCGGACCGTGACACATACTTAATTTGCAGCAGCAAAGTGTTCAACGCTGTGCAATTTGGTATCCAACTTGTGCCAATAGTTGGTTATTTCCCAATAAGGTTTTAATTTTTTCCCATTGCTACTATTAGATGTTGGCCATTCTTTCTTCCTTCCACTGTATCAGTCAGCGGTTTCTCTCTTTCTTTCTCTGTACTTATTTCTGGGGACTCTTGTGTAACAGTTCAAGTGATACCACGTGGTTCTGTCTTCCACCTGAACTGCTGTTGGAATAGCTGCTAGGACCACCTCCTGGATTTGTTACTTCCTTCTAACCATTTGTAGATACATCTGGTCTCCTGGAACAACAGGGCATGGTGTGTCTTTCTCCACTTGGGCCCCGTGCTTTTTCCTGCAAATAGATTACTTTATATATTGCAGTTAGTTTCCTCATTTGCAATTGAGGGGCCTATACAATATAAGACAGACATGGGTCGACCCGTAATGGATTCATGCGGGTTAGGTGTGTATTTCTGTTAGTTTCCATGTGATGGCTCATAAGTGCAAGAGGTAAAACATCAACCCAGTTAAGCTTTGTACTAGCCCGACTCTTATTAAGCTTGGCTTTGAGAGTGCCGTTTGTTCTTTCTAATATCCCTTGGTACTGCAGATGAAACACACCCAGATCTTTACTTTATTCTCCACTGTTGTAGTACCTGCCTTACAGTTTTCTGAATGAACGCTGATCTATTATCCGAACTGATCTCTGACGGAATTCCAAATCTAGGCATCACTTCTCTTGTGAGGAACTTGATAACTGTTCCTGCTCCTTCATCTGCAGATGGCATTGCTTCTACCCATCTACTAAACCTGTCAATTATTACAACCATGTACCTTTTGCCTCGAGCATCCTTCACCATGTCCACACAGTTTACCACTAAGTACTTAAATGGTCCATCTGGTCCCGGGATATGGCCAATAGGTGTTGCTGTTCTGTTTCTTACATTATGCTTAGCATATATCTTACATGAAGCTAAGAACTCATCAACCATAGCATGCAAATATGGAGACCAATACCCTTGGTTTTTTATTTTTTCACAATCTCTCCTCTGGCACAATGATCAAATCCATGAGCATCTGAAATCACAATGTTTACCAGTGCTGTGGGTGCAATACCTAGTGTGACTCCCTAAATGGTCTCTAAAACTAGACCCATCAACAAAGTAAGTAACTTCTGCTTCAGATATCGGTTTAGACTCAAGATCAGGCTGTAACCTAGTAAATGCCAATTAATTTGTCCCACAATCATGAGACACACCATCCTACGCTAAAGGGTTAATAATAATATTTTATGATGAATGTGCATATATGTGCTTCATATTATGTTTATAATGGTGAAAAGAGATGCCCTAAATTATGAGGTGCCGTATAGGGCTTAAATCAAACTTCACTCATGCACACACACGTGAAACACTTCCAGACACATATATGAAACAGTGACACATCTATATATACTACTAACTGCTCACACAACTACATATGAAACTGCACACACACCTATGAGATGCGCACACATATACAGTAATAATGCAAATGTCCTGATTCGTGAATGTCAACATGTCTTCGTTAAAACGTAAAAATGTGTCGGGCATCATCAGAAGACCTGAAGGAACAAATATAAACAAGTGCTTTGGGCATTTTATAAAAATAATCATCTGGCATTTTTGCTGTTTATGTCCAGCATTGAATAATGATTTCATCCATTATTTGACCACGGCTAGAAATAATAGCTGGAATGTGATTTTGGATTTATGACAGAAATACATTTACACATTTACATTTAGGCATTTGGCAGACGCTCTTATCCAGAGCGACTTACAAAAAGTGCTTTAAAGTTTACATTACTGGATAGATACTTACACTGGGTTAACTAGGTCAATAACTAAGTGCGATTAGTCTAACACAACTGGGAAGAGGGTTTTTTTTTTTGGGGGGGGGGGGGGGGGGCTGGGTTAGTCCTGTAAGTACTGGAGAAATAGATAAGTTTTGAGTCGCCGTTTAAAGATAGTCAAAGTCTCTGCTGTACGAACATCTACAGGAAGTTCGTTCCACCACCTAGGTGCCAGAACAGAAAAGAGTTTGGATGAATGCTGCCCTCGATCCCTGAGAGATGGTGGGACGAGGCGAGCAGTGCTGGAGGACCGGAGGGAACGTGACGCATTGCGTGGTGTGATTAGAGCAGAGAGGTAAGTGGGTGCTGGGCCATTTTTAGCTTTGTAGGCAAGCATCAGTGTTTTGAATTTGATGCGGGCAGCTACAGGAAGCCAGTGCAAGGAGCGGAGGAGTGGGGTGGTGTGGGAGAACTTGGGAAGGTTGAAAACGAGACGTGCTGCTGCATTCTGGATCAGTTGCAGAGGACGAGTTGTGGACAGAGGCAGGCCAGCCAGGAGTGAGTTGCAGTAGTCCAGTCTTGAAATAACAAGGGACTGAACAAGCACCTGAGTAGCCTGTGAAGAAAGAAATGGGCGGATTCTTCTGATATTGTAAAGAAGAAATCTACATGAGCGAGTAAGGTTAGCGATGTGAGGGGAAAATGACAGATGATTGTCCATGGTTACCCCAAGATTGCGGGCAGTGGCTGAAGGAGTGATTTGATTGTTGTCCAGGGATATCACAAGATCTTGACCTGGGGATGCGTCACCAGGAATGAACAACAGTTCGGTTTTACTCAGATTGAGTTTCAGCTGATGAGCTGCCATCCAGGATGAGATGTCTGCCAGACATGCTGAGATCCGCGTGGAAACCCGAGTGTCAGAGGGAGGAAAGGAGAAAACAAGTTGAGTGTCATCTGCATAACAATGGTATGAAAATCCATGCGATAATATGACCTTACCCAGAGACCGGGTATAGAGGGAGAACAGAAGAGGACCAAGTACTGAGCCCTGCGGAACACCAGTAGAGAGTCTACATGGGGCAGATGTAGATCCCCTCCGTCACCTCATATGACCTATCTTCTAGGTAAGAAGCAAACCATTGCCACGCTGTTCCACAAATACCAAGGCTTGTGAGAATAGATAATAGGATCTTGTGGTTCACTGTGTCAAATGCAGCTGACAGGTCCAGGAGGATCAGGACAGATGACAGTTTAGCAGATCTAGCAGCATGGAGCTTCTCAGTGACTGACAGAAGGGCAGTCTCTGTGGAATGTGTCACCTTGAATCCAGATTGGTTGGGATCATTAAGGTTGTTCTGTGAAAGATAAAGAGACATTTGATTATAAACAGTCCTTTCAAGAATTTTGGAAATAAAAGAGAGAAGTGATACCGGGCGATAGTTGTAAACTTCTAATGGGTCCAGGCAGGGTTTCTTGAGGATGGGAATAACCCTTGCTTTCTTAAAAGCAGCAGGAACATGACCAGATGATATGGAATGGTTGATGATGGTTGTGGTGAAGGGAAGGAGGTCTCATGAGATGGCCTGGAGCATTGTGGAAGGGATTGGGTCTAAAGAACAGGTAGTGGGGTTAGATGACGAGATGATCTGTTGAATCTCATCAGATGACAGGTTGGAGAATTCTGCCAAGGGAGGGAAGGGAAGTTCCTGAGGTTCTGCTGTTGGAGTTTGGTTGGGAGCGAAGGACTGGCGGATTGCTGCAATTTTCCCATCATAGAATGTGGCAAAATCGTCAGCAGTCAGAGAGGAAGGGGCAGGAGGAGTCGGTGGGTTGAGTAGTGAGGAGAAGATGTTATGGAATTTGCCAGGATCATGTGCAGAGGCTTCCAGCTTTTCTCTGTAGAATGCAGTTTTGGCAGAAGTCACGTCACATGAGAATTTGGAGAGAATAGTCTGGTAAGAGACAAGATCGGCATCAAGCTGCGATTTCTTCCATCTTCTCTCTGCAGTTCTTAATTCTCTTCTGTTGTTGCGCAGTACATCAGATAGCCAAGGAGCAGGACAAGACGTCTTCCTTGGTATAGATGACAGCGGGCAAAGGAGTTCTACGGATGAGGAGAGAGAAGAGAGGAAAGTTTCAGTCGCAGTCACTAGTGGTAGAGAGGAGAAGGAGTCTGAGTCTGGGAGGAATGATAGGGTGCATGAAGACATAGGGGAAGGGGAGACAGAGTGAAGGTTTCTGCGGGTAAGAGAGAAATTTTGGTGGCTAGTTTTACACAGAATAGGAAGGGTTATGGTGAAGGATACCAGGTAATGATCAGATTTATGAAGGGGAATAGTAGTGAGATCTGTGACTGGGGAAGGGCGGCAAAAAACGAGGTCAAGAGAATTCCCTGCCTTGTGTGTGGGAGGGCAACTGTTTAGAGTTAAAGAGAAAGAGTTAAGGAGAGGGAGAAGGAAAGAGGATTGGAGTTTGTCAGAGGGGAGGTTGAAGTCTCCTAGAACAGTGAGAGGAGTGTTAGCGGAAGGAAAAAGACTAAGAAGCATGTCCATTTCATCCAGAAAGTTTCCTAGAGAGCCAGGTGGACGGTAGATAACGAAGATGTGGAGGTTAATTGGAGAGGTTACCTTAACTGCATGAAATTCAAATGATGAAAAACTGTGATGAGACAGGTCAATAGGCGAGAAGGACCATCTCTTAGACAACAGCAGACCTGTACCACCACCTCTGCCAGTTTCTCGTGGAGAGTGAGAGAATATATAGGCAGAGGATAGGGCAGCCGGTGTAGCAGAGTTCTGAGGAGATATCCAGGTCTCTGTTAGTGCCAGAAAGTCAAAAGAGTAATGGGTAGCTAGGGCTGTAATAAAATCTGCTTTCTTTACAGCAGATTGGCAGTTCCAGAGCCCACCTACCACCAGTGCAGGACAATGAGACAGTACTGGAGGTTAGATGAGGTTTCTGGGAGATCTGCCTCTGCTGTGTGAGTAAAAGCATCTTGGTCTGTGAGAGTTGACAGAGATAGGTTGAACACACATCCTTCACTCCTAGACAGAATGAGATATTTGTCTAAAAAAATGTAATTCCTTACTAAATAAGAATATATCTCTTTTCTATAAAGCTGTTCATCGGCGTGCATGAACCCGCGGCTCGTACTTTCACTTTACAAAAGGTGCAGACATACTCCCCCTGAAAGTCATCGCCTCTTGCAATAATGCAGATCAAACATACTACGCATGTCCATAAATAAAAAGGAATATTTAAGCATATTCGCAAAATATATTTAACTTAAATATTACAGATTAATAAAGAAAGTAGACGTGCTGAGCTTCAGTTCATTGTGATGCGGACAAAAGGTCCAGGAAGGAAACAGGTTTCGTTATTTTACAAAATCTGAATATATTCAGTAAATGTATGAATTACACTCAAACTATCAAATCCAACTATGAAGTCTGATTTAATTGATACTTTAATTGATACTCTGTCCTTCAGAGCAAGCACGGTGTCAGAAGAGTCTGCTGAATCTCTTTTGTCAATTCAATTCAATTTTATTTGTATTGCGCTTTTAACAATTGTTATCGTTGAAAACAGCTTTACACAATCAAATGAATTATTTACGTTTGTTAGAAATGTGAATGTGTACGAATAAAAAAATAGTCAGATCGTCCCTGATGAGCAAGCCGAGAGCGACAGTGGCAAGGAAAAACTACCTGAGATGGTAATAGGAAGAAACCTTGAGAGGAACCAGACTTAACAGAGAACCCATCCTCATTTGGGTAAAAAGGATTGATCTGCATCATACTGTGTGAGATTGGAAGTTCAGTATAACAGGAAATGTGTTTAACTTAAAATTGAGTCCAGTTCGTTTTTGGAGCTCAGGTAGACTGTAAGAAACTCCAGTCCTGAACTATCGAGCGACTGAAGTCATAAGTTCTCAGAGAACAGCTGTCTGCATCAGCTGAGAACAGGACCGTCTTCGTGGAAAAGTGGAACCGTCCCCGGTCATCACACACATCGCAGGCAGACCACACGGGGCATCCATGCGACGAGATCGCCAACCAGAAGCAGGGCACCAGATCGAGTCAGACAGCTCCAGGGGCAGAGGGGTCTGGATCACTGGCAGCTCAGGAGCGACATGTATAGCTCGACAGAGAGACAGGGAGAGGGAAAAGTATGTATATTTAGTGTAGAGTGCAAGCAGGGACTCCGGCAGGACTAACTATAACAGCATAACTAAAAGGGAAAGCCAGAAGGAAACACAGACATGAGGGGGAACTGAGATGTAAAGCAACCAATCACCTCACCGTCAACAAACCTGAGTGATCAATGAGAGTGGGGAGGACAGCATCTAAACATACCAGTTCACCAGAATACTCTACGTCCATGAGTCCCCCAGATCTGCTCCTTTACCTAAGGCTAATCTATTTACAAAATGCTTGGTTAAATAAATAAGTTTTTAGCCTAGACTTAAACACTGAGACTGTGTCTGAGTCTCGAACATTAATAGGAAGACTATTCCATAACTTTGGGGCTTTGTAAGAAAAAGCTCCGCCCCCTGCTGTAGTTTTAATAATACGTGGTACTGACAGGCAGCCTGCATTCTTTGATCGAAGTAGGCATGGTGAATCATAAGACCGCCATGGATAAGAGCATCTGCCAAATGCCTAAATGTAAGACACTAGCAGTTCACTCAGATACTGCAGCGCGAGACCATTTAATGCTTTATACTGTACGTCAATAGTAGTATTTTAAAATGGATGTGAAATTTCACAGGGAGCCAATGCAGTGTAGATAAGATAGGGGTGATGTGCTCGTATCTTCTAGTGAGGACTCTCGCTTCTGCATTCTGGACTAACTGAATGCACCTAGTTGAACAACCAGACATTAAGGTGTTATAATAGTCCAGCCTAGACATGATAAAAGCATGAACTAGTTTTTCTGCACTGTTTAGTGATACAAAATATTGCCAAGATAAGAAATATGCTAAGGTGAAAGAATGCTATCCTAATATTATCTACATGTGCAAATGAAAGGCTGGCATCTATAATCACACCAAGGTCTTTTACTGTTGCACTTAATGGAATAGAAAGGCCATTTAAAGTTAGTGTGATCAGACATCTTATTTCTAGCTACTTCTGGTCCTGTGACTAGAACTTCTGTCTTATCAGGATTAAGCAGAAGGAAGTTATTTAACATCCAAGATCTTATGTCCTGCAAACATTGCTTACATTTAGTAGGCTGGTTTTTCTCATCTGGTTTTGCTGAGACGTATAATTGTGTGTCATCAGCATAACAATGAAAACTAATACCATGTTTACGAATTATGTTGCCCAGAGGAAGCATGTAAAAAGAAAAAAGCAGTGGGCCTAAAACTGAACCCTGTGGAACACCAAACTCCACTTTAGAACATGCAGAATAATCACCATTTAAATCTACAAACTTATAACGATCAGTCACATAGGATCTGAGCCAAGAGAGGGCTGTTCCGTTAATTCCTACTACCTTTTCTAATCTGTGAAGGAGAATACTATGATCAATGGTGTCAAAAGCTGCACTGAGGTCCAGTAACACAAGTACAGATCTGGCCATTAAGAACGCACATTTCTTGAAAAGGGATCTCACGCACTTCCGCTGCAGCTCGCAGGAAGCTGTGAAAATGCCGTTCATTACCTGTAGGGGGCAGTCGTGTTTCAATCTGCAATATTGCGTGTCTACTGAAGCCAAACATGTGTTCTCTTTCTCATTGACAGCAAAAATGTGTTCTCTCTCTCATTGACAGCAAGCGGACAGAGCTCAAACATGTTGAGCTCAAACTTTAAATACTGATATATATTTATTCTTTATTTTCTTCTCTCCTGCAATACTCTTCTCTTTGACTGCGCTTTCTCCATTCAGTATTATCATTAGTAGTAGTAGTGAAAACTACCGCTGATTAACTATCTCTGCAGTAGTTAAAACAGCTGATTAATTTCACTTGGGCTATTTCTAACAGGCAATCTACTAAATAATAATAAATAGATAAAATAACCCAGCACTTTAACATTTAACCCAGCAGTTTTTAGAGGGTAACATAAAAAATATTCTATTTGTAAAATAGCTGGGTGAAATCATAGGTTGTGTAAAAACAATATAACAAAGCTTATGGTAAATAAATTCTCAGACTCTTCCACTGCAGGTATTAAAAAAAAACAGTAACAATGCCAATTTTAGAATCCGTAGAAGCTCAGTGGTCCAGACAAAACCTCTCGCGGGTTTTGTCTGGACCACTGAATTCGCCATTTTCACGGGGGTGGGCATCTCGGTTTATTCATACAGATGTACAGTACCTATTTAAATTACATGGAATTTTATGGTGTTGTCACTGAACAATTTACCCTAACAAAGAGCAACATAAGAATAGTGGCAGCTGGCACACCTTAAAAAATAATTCGGCATCTATTTAGAGTCTAATTTTTTTTTTCCTGAACTTGTGCTACTGTTGTTTACTAACAATATTTGTTAATTAAATTTGTTTGTTTAAAAAAAGGCTTGGGCTCCAGGATTTCCTACTGTACGTAGTCTAATCAGAGCTCTACCGCCCATTCGAGTGTAATTTATAAATTGTGTTTATAATAATGAAATAAGATGCCCTAAATCATGCTTTAAATTTAATCTACAATTCATTTCAAACCCGCGGCTCGCAGATTCACTTTACAAAAGGCAGCGTTTTGATCAAAAGGTGATAAACGCATGCGATTTATCGATAAAAATGCAGACATACTGCATTGATGGATGGATGTTGTTGATAAATCTTTAAAATGATAATTAAATCAATAGCTGTCCATCTTTTTTGTGTTTATCTTTTCGGTTTATTAGACACCTCTGCACCACTTATTATAGACACCACTTATTATAATAAATAGTTTTAAATGGTAGTAAAGGTACCACAGCAAGAAAGAAGAGGAAAAAATAAATCAATATATATATATATATATATATATATATATATTAGTGTTTATGCTGTTTAGCATGTAGTGTTTATTTGGTCATGTTCACCCATGGGGTAAACATATGTGGCATTTAATAGCATTCACTAGTTATCAAGTTGAGTTATCAAGTAAGCAAGCATAATAATATATATTGAATCATCGTAGTGTTACCCCATGGGTGAACATGACCAAATTACTTATATATGTTTATTATATGTATATTTATGTTTATATATATAAACGAGTGGCCATCATTACTTTAAGAAATGAATGTCAGTCAGTCCGAACAATTCGGAAAACTTTGAAAGTGTCCCCAAGTGCAGTCACAAAAACCATCAAGCGCTACAAAGAAACTGGCTGACATGCGGACCGGCCCAGGAAAGGAAGACCGAGAGTCGCCTCTGCCGCGGAGGATAAGTTCATCCGAGTCACCAGCCTCAGAAATCGCAGGTTAACAGCAGCTCAGATCAGAGAGCAGGTCAATGCCACACAGAGTTCTAGCAGCAGACACATCTCTAGAACAACTGTTAAGAGGAGACTGTGTGAATCAGGTAGAATATCATGGTAGAATATCTGCTAGGAAACCACTGCTAAGGACAGGCAACAAGCAGAAGAGACGCGTTTGGGCTAAAGAACACAAAGAACACAAGAAAGAACACGATAAAGAAAACTCTTTGAATGAGAAGGGGTGTCCAAACTTTTGGTCTGTACTGTACATCTGAGCAGTTGATGGTTAAGGGCCTCGCTCAAGGGCCCAACAGTGGCAACTTGGTGGTCGTGGGGTTTGAACCTGGGACCTTTCATACCGTAGTCCAATGCATTAGACACTGATGCCTCCTGATACCCGACAGTGTGTGGAAATTATTGGATTAAAGAGGCGGGTCAGAGGCCACACCTGATTGGTTGCAGTGAGTGAGACTCAGACATACTACTTTATCTTATGTGTATTTTTAATATAAATTTAAACATAAAGCACAAAATCATCTTAAGGATCTTAATAAATATCACAAATTATAATATACGATTAATGACAGAAAATAATAATAAAAGAAAGTTGACATTTCATGCTAATAAAATTTTATAACAATTTACTACTTTTGGGGATCTTTTAAATCCATTACTTTTAAATCCAATCGGTTCTTTATAATTTACAATTTAAAAAGGAATTGGATTAATGAATAATAACAGTAATAATAATAATAATTATTATTATTAGTAGTAGTAGTAGTAGTAGTAATATTAAATGACATAATACATTTTAGATGAAAGTTTGGTGGTTGTATCGTGAAAGCAGTGAAAGACAATACAGTGTTTTTTTTTTTACAGTGAGTGGTAAAATAATGAAATAAAAATAGAATTAAATAAAATTGTTTAGATTTTGTTAAGATAAAAACCTTAAACAAAAAATTACTGATATACTGTATAATATAAAACTATCATGAACTACAATTTGATGTTACAGTAAATACATTAATCATGAGATTAATCACTGGTGTAATTAAACCATCTCTTTGTTTATTTATCTACATTACAGTGAACTAGATCTTCTAGAACAGGGAGAAAGTCTGTACAGAACAGTTACAGAAAGTCTGTAACGGGGCTGTCCAGTCTTCTCCAGAATGTGTGTGTGTGTGTGTGTGTGTTTGCAGTAGTCACACCTCAGTCCACCTGTATAAATAATCGTTCTTGGCTTTCAGTAGAATATCAGGTGTGGCTTCTGCTTGGTTTAAATGAAAACCTGCGCAAACACACACACACACACACACACACACACACACACACACACACACACACACACTTTCTGGAGAAGACTTGACAGCCCCGTTACAGATTTCTGTTCTAGAAGAAATAATAATTTACTGTACAGTTCCAGATGTGTAGAATCTGCACCAGGTGGCTTAAACACTGACTGATGCACATTATATATTGTCTTTCTGTAACTCTGTATCATGTCATAAACGCCCCCCTCTTCACCCCTCTTCACCCCTCATCTCCCCTCATCACCCCTCTTCTAGCTCAAACTGAGGAATTTCTCACGGAGGTTTTTGACGACACCAGGCTGTGTGCCGTTGCTGTATTTATCACTGTTACTGTCTTTGTTTTTGGTGTCTGGCCCCGTTCTTAACACTGCCTCGTCCAGATCCTCGTACAGCCGGCAGCGCTCGGTCACAGACACCGGGGACGTCTTCTCCTGAGACGTGGGAGACTGAACCTGACCGTGACTCGGGGATCGGCTGGTGTGTGTGCTGACTTTTTCCAGCACAATGACGGTCCTGTTGTTGGGTAGCGCGGCCTGGGCTGAGACGCTGTAGTCACTCGTCACCTTCTTGCTCTGTAAATCGGTCCAGCCAAAGACAGGCAGTTTCTGATCCAGAGACCCGGCTCGCCGAACCCGAGACGCCCTGTTGTCTGCGTCGAGCTCTGGAGAGAGTGTTTGTGCAGCAGGAGCCGGCTGTGTCTGAGAAGCACCATCTAGCGCATGGTATCTGGAACGCAGTTTGCTCACGTCTGGCCAGGGGAAGCCCTCAGAATGTAAAGGACTTTTCAGGTGTGAGCGCTCTGGAGATAAAACTGTCCCACTGTTAGAGGAGGGAGTGTGTGTCGCATCCTGTGTGGTCTGAACACACGTCGTTAATGAAAGCACCAGGTTTGGGTTTCCTGAAAAATAAAAATAATAAAACCTTCTGTTATCAACATCAGACACAGAGGTATTGGGCATCAATAGCAAAAATTGACGTCCCACTTGTGATTTACACGAAAGAAGAGCAGCGTGCAGTGATTTGTGGTGTTTTGTTGGTCCCCTGAAAGCAGCCACTTCTGATGAAGAACTGAAGACAGCGGTGCATTCGTGGCTCACAGCTCAGCTCGAAACGTTTGTAATGATGGAATACGAAAGCTTGTTGACTGATGGACAAAGTGTATTAAAATTAAGGAGATTATGTCGAAGAAATGACATATTTGTCTTTTGGGACTTTCTAATCATTCTGACTCGTACACACTTAGATTTCATAAAAATTTCCATAATTTTCTTTTGATCCTGTAAAACTGCTTTGTGACAATGACTGTTGTTAAAAGCTCTGTACAAATGAAACTGAATTGAATATAATTTTGTAAAAGTAAATTAAAATAAATTCTACAGCCAGAGTGCGGATCATTTTGACACCCTCGTGTATCTCATTACCATTTACAAAAAAATGAGCACGGTTACAAATCGACCTGATAATCTCAGACCTTTGGGTTCTGCATGTCAACATCACGGCTCCACATGGATTAGAACTGCCAGAGAGACTGTAAACTCTAAGACTTTACAAACAAGTGGTGACCAACTAAACATTAGTCCATGCACACAATGTTTTGAAAAAAAAAAAATCTATTGATGCAAAAGAGAAGAGAATGTTGTGTGTTTATGTTCATTTTGACGTGTGTTAAAAAGCACAAGCTGTGATTTCTTCTTTAACTATAAGGCGTCACTGTCTCTCCTCAAAATAATAAAATATAAAATCTACAATCAAAGTCTTAAAAATCAACCACAAACCATTAAAATTTATCAAAAACAATTAATCTTTTGTCTCAAAAAAACAATAAAAAACCTATTATAAATCTCAAAACCAATCAGAAACCAATCAGATGTCTTTTCAACACTTATGGTGTCGTATTACTATATTCTTTAGGTCTGTCTGAAACTTTATACTTTTTCTTATACATTTTGTGATAAATTGCACTTTTGTTTTTAAACAAATACTGAATCATTTTTGTGTACTGTAATACCAAATTAGTCCACAAGAGGTCAGAGTGACCAGAGGTCTGAGTTCATACGCGAGATCAATGAATATCTTGCTTTAGATTTTTTTTTTGGTTAATAAGCTTCACATGTCTCCACATTGAATTGACTTATACACACTCACATTTCAGTTTCTATGACATGATTATAACACCGTGATGTTCGTCCTGCCTGTGACTGGACCTGTGTGATTCTCACCTGCGCGGGTTCTCTTGCTCTCCTCGCCTATCGAGAGCGGTAGGTTTATATTATTAACCGCGGTTGTTGTCGCGTCCGAGCCCCGCCTCCTTGACGCAGTAAACTTCTTCGCCAGACTGAAGACTGCATTTTCCCCTGACTCGGTTTCCTCTTTACCCTGAATTACAAGATAACAATAATACACTTTTTATACCTTGATTCTGAAAAATGTTAAAAGACGTTAAGCCTAAAACACACGTCACTACACTTGTGAGAGGTGAGAGTGTTTAACCTTGGCTGGAGATTCCTCTGTGATGGTGCCGAGATCGTCAGGGGCCGTCGGTTCTCGTTCCTGATGTTCCGTGTTCCTGCTGAACCTCTGAGAAACTGAAGTTGTTCCTCTGAAGCGTGAAGCGTCTCTAAACTTATTCTCTCTCTGTGACCTCGTGACCTCTTTCTCCATTTCCTCCCAAACCTTAATCATTTCTGCTGATGAACGGAAACACCCGTCTGAGATTTCTTCTGGTTTGTGACTCACTGAGACGTCGCCGTCTGTACCGTGCAGTGTGACTTCATCAGGTTTGGTGTTGATGTCAGAACCTGCGTGTGATGATGTCATTAGCGGTGTGTTCATGTTTGGAGCTTTAAGCCGGCGGTCAGTGCGTGGGAATTTGTTGAAGTGGCTGACAGAAGTGCGCACTAGCCCACTCGGGATGTACGCCAGGCTCTCTCTGCGCTTCAGGCTGAAGCCCGCGTCCTGCTGCTCAGCGCTCTCGTAGTAGCTCCTGACCTTATCGATTAACAGCTGTTCCTGTTTGGACAGTATGGAGTCTCTCCTCTTACAGACATGTCGATCTGGTCCAGACACTGTCTCCTCTTTTGGGGACATGAGGGTAAGGTTTGTGGTTGTGTTTTTGCTCGATGTTCCTTCCTGGTGAGTGTGCTGAGGAGACCGAAGCTCGTCTGGAGCTGAGGTACTGCGGCGAGTGCTGGCAATAAAATGTTCAGCGATGAGACCTGCTTTGTCAAGAACAGACGACGGAAGGATGGAGCGATTCTCAGGTCCTGTAGATTCCTCCTCCACTTCCTCTTCTGAAGACTGTCCTTCCTGATTCAGCATCAGTTCTTCCTTAACGCCGTACCGGTCCGATCCCTCCACAACGGTCACACGGTCCACATCAGCTCCTCCAACGTCAGACATAGACCTTAATCCTGTTTGAGATCCACGCACTGAGTTGCTCTTCTGGAACTGCAAGGTGTTTGGTGAAGCCTACAAATAGAGAATATACATCAGTGTTTAATAAACTAGCTTAAAACGACACCAGTGGCATCAATGAGGTGATAAGTCTAGTTTGTTTCTAAACTACACTTCAAAACACGAAAGAAGCAGCTAAATTCTAACATTTGACCTTGCTTTGACATTGTTTTGTTCTTAGCGAATCAATATTATTTTTAAATATTTGGGCTCATGTGGTTGGACCATTCATTAAAAAATGACCAAACCAATGAAGAAGTCGAAAACATAATGTGACCTCCTGGTGGAGGAATAAAATGAATGTAAAGTAACAGAAAAAGAGAAAAAACTGAGTGTGTTGGTTATAAGATGATAATTATATCAGACCTTATTTGAGTTTGGATCTTCACACACCCGTCTCTCCTCCTGTTGGGACAGATGTGCGTCTCCTGGACTCTGACACTCTTCATCCTGACACACAAACATTAATGATGATGTATAACCAGGCCTAGTGTTTACATGAGCATTCCACAAAGATAAACCTCCATGGGGTCAGTGAATGAGGTGGGCGGAGTCAGCTAACTGAGAGGGCGGAGTCAGGATCAGTAAACCGAGTGAGTGGGGCGGGGCAAATGACAGTAGTGCTCATGGAACGCTGTAGATGTTGTGGTTTCTGCATTAGCTTAGCTGTGGAATCTGCTTGTGCTGATGAAGGACTGAAGCTGAGGAATGTTAAAGTTACTTCTGAAAGTAAAATCCATTTCCAAACACATCGCAGCACTTTAGAAGGTTAGAAGCCCAGCAGAAAATGGAAGAAGATCTACACATTGCTCCTCCTGCTTAAAATCCAGCATGAAAAACTAAGCGTGTCTCCTACATGTGTTAAAGCTCCGTCGGGCGCGCGCACACACACACACACACACACACACACACACACACACACTTCGAACACCAATGCATCCCAGAAGTGCTCAGTGTGTTAGTAGAGCATGATGTCATGCAGCCTGGCCTCTAATAAACATCTCACCATGTTGAGCTGCAGCAGAGTTTTAGCCCTGAAGCTCCAGCAGGAAATCATGGAGCTGCTAAAATCCTCTGCGATCACATCATCTGATTCGCTTCCATTTTCCTCCTCATCCTGAAGCTCACAGTGTGCAGCGTCCTCGCCGTCAGTGCCACGCAGGCGTCTGTCCTCCAAGCACACGGCCTGCAGAACGCCTGAGGTGGAGCTCAGAGCCATAAGGTTCTCCCGCAGTTCTCCTTCACTGACCGAGTGCTGCCACACCCACACCGGAGTCCAAACATACACATCACCACAGGGAAGAACAAACACTCGCCCCTGGTCAGAGCTAACAACACTATGCCCATGTTAAAAACGTCTCAAATCTAACGTCTTGTGTCATGGCATCTCTAACTCTCCTCACTCGGCATGGAGCAAAAGGAAAACAGAAATGTGATCAAACCCGAGAGAAAAAACATCAAAACAGTAAGAACAGAGCACACGGCTCAACTGGAAGAGGACAGTGAGGGTTGAGCACATGGGCGGAATCAAGAGTAACTGTATGGGAGGAGCCTAATAACTAAACTATGATTTATGCTTCTGTGCCAAGTCTACACCGTGCTTGTGCTGGACGCTACAGCGTAGCCCGCCGTGCCCGTCCCCCGAAAAGTAACTACACGTCACAGCGACACACTGCGATTGGTCGACATGCAAGCAACGGTCTTTTGACTTCTGCTTCTTTTTCATGGCTTCTTAAATTTACATTTTTTAATTGAGTTGAATTCTGAACAAGCATGGACCAAATCGAGGAGCGACTGATCAAAGAAAAAGTCAATTTCTAGTAACTCAAATGATGTTCAAATACATTCACTCCAGCGAAAGGCACAAAAACTGTGGTTTGTTGTTTGTCCTAGTGGTTTGTTGGTGCAATTACACCACAAAGCAAACACGAGCACACAAGTATACAGATGATATAAGATATATAGATAAATAAAGATACATCTTACTTAGAAAATAGTATATAGAAGTGACATAGAAATATAAATCAGCCTTAACATAAGGTAATGAGACTGAATCAGGATTTAGACTAAATGTAGAAGTGTTAAAGCAGACAAACAAAAATATTTTATCTTAATTTTTAATTGCGATTGTTTAGAGCTCGAATGTCAACTGTAAAATTTAATTTCCCTTAAATGTGTCAAATTCAGGTTCTTACCTTAAGCACGGCTGCAGGTTCCATTCAAGCAGAAGCAGGAAATCAAATTCAGAGAAAAACAGAATCAGAAATTAAGAATCGGATAAAAGGACTAAAAATAAAACTTAAGATTTTAAAGGAAGGAAACATGAGAACACTGTTATAGCATAAAAAAAAATGTAATACTACTTTTGACATTTAAAGCACTAAATGTTCTCGCGCCACAGTATCTGAGTGAACTGTTAGTGTCTTACGATCCGCCACGCCTACTTCCATCAAAGAATGCAGGCTGCCTGTCAGTACCACGTATTATTAAAACTACAGCAGGGGGCAGAGCTTTTTCCTACAAAGCCCCAAAGTTATGGAATAGTCTTCCTATTAATGTTCGGGACTCAGACACAGTCTCAGTGTTTAGGTCTAGGCTAAAAACCTATTTATTTAGCGCAGCATGTTTGTAAATAGATGAACCTTAGGTAAAGGAGCAGATCTGGGGGACTCATGGACGTAGAGTATTCTGGTGAACTGGTATGTTTAGATGCTGTCCTCCCCACTCTCATTGATCACTCAGGTTTGTTGACGGTGAGGTGATTGGTTGCTTTACATCTCAGTTCCCCCTCATGTCTGTGTTTCCTTCTGGCTCTCATGGTTAGTCTGAGGACGGTTTCACTCTACTATGAAGACAGTTCTGGTCTCGACTGATGTTGACGGCCGTTTCTCTGATAGTTCAGGACTGGAGTTTCCTACAGTCTACCTGGGCCTCCAATAACCAACTGGACTCCATATGAACTTAAACACGTCTCCTGTTATCCTGAACTTCCAGCCTCCTAACACACAGTATGAGTGCAGATCAAATCCCTGCTCTCCGTTATCACCCAGATGAGGATGGGTTCCCTGTTGAGTCTGGTTCCTCTCAAGGTTTCTTCCTGTTACCATCTCAGGGAGTTTTTCCCTCAGCACCGTCGCCCTCGGCTCGTTCATCAGGGACCATCTGATCATTCTGATTCACACACACTCACATCTCATACACACTTCAATAATTCTTTTGATTGTGTAAAGCTGCTTTGCGACAATGACAACTGTTAAAAGTGCTATACAAATAAAATTCTATTTAATCAGATTGAATATTATACACTACTATAAAATAAATCAAGCGACAAAAACTAAAAACTCTAAATAGGTTTGTAAATTGATTATTTCCTTATTTAAAAAATGTCACAGTGAATTTACCGTTGTTGTTCTTCAGTGTCTGTTTGTTTAATTCTGAAAATAATTTAAAAAAAATACAAAACTTCAGTGAATAATCATATGTACAAAGTAAACAGCTGAAATAACATATATTACACACACACACACACACACACACACACACACACACAGCATGTATTTGGATTTAAGATTTAAAGAACTTTAATAATCCCAGAGGGAATTTGCTTTGTCTTGGTTACAGTTGCTTTGATTTGTTTACCGGCAAGAAGGGAAAGGAGTAATAGACTAGACAAGGAAAACATAAAAATGTAAGAAAAAAAAAATAGAAAATATAATTAAATATACCGAACAGTAAGTTACATAATGCACCAAAAATAATGAATATACAGATATTACACTTGGAACTTATACTGAGATTGTGTGTGTGTGTGTGTGTGAGATTATAGATAAAATAGCAGAGACCTGACTGACGAGCGAGTGTAAAGTCATCAGACTGCGTTTTCTTTTTCCTATCAGAGTTAAACCTGTACTTCTCATCTGTGACACACAAACACACGTACATTAACTTTACAATCATTTATATCTCAGATTCACAATGTGTTTATAAAATAGCTCATTAAATCTATATTTAATCAATCAAACACCACTGGTCTCATTTATCAACACATACACTAAACAAAGAGGAAATTAGTGCACAGGAGCCACACACACACACACACACACACACACACACACACACACACACACACACACACACGGATGGACACTGGGATGATTAATCACATGTGAACACACATTATAAACTGATGTGCACATAAACTAGTATATGGTGTGAAAACTCTTTGGCTGAAAATCATCAGTAATGTTAGAAACGTGAAATGTCAGTACCGTCGTCCTGTTGAAAAAGTCAATAAACAGTCCTATTTAAAAAAACAGATTTACATTTACAACATTATCCAGAGCGACGTCTGCTGTACACTTCAGTTAATCACCATGATAATCTGACTATCAAACTAAAACACGGACACAAATTTAATGCATTTGAAGTTTCCACTCTTATAGAAAATAACAAAAATATTCAGAGATTTTTATTTAATACCGTAGCAAAATTAACTAAAAACAAGACCACTGCAGAAATCTCCACAACAACATCATGCAGTAGTGAGGATTTCATGAACTTCTTCAATAATAAAATCATAAATATTAGGCAAAAAATTCAGGCTTTGAAACCAGACAATTTAAATAATTCAGATGATCTAACCACATCACATCAGAACTTAGAACACTTTACTCCCCTTGAAGCGAGGGAACTAATTTCACTCATCTCTTCTTCAAAATCGTCAACCTGTATATTAGATCCTATACCGACACATTTTCTCAAACAGATAGTACCAGCAATAAGAGAACCCCTGTTGAAAGTAATTAACTGTTCACTCAGTAGTGGGTATGTCCCCAAATCCTTTAAATTAGCCGTTATTAAACCGCTAATCAAGAAACCTGACCTTGACCCCAGTCTGCTTTCTAATTACAGGCCGATATCAAACCTTCCCTTTATCTCTAAGATTCTGGAAAAGGTAGTAGCAGAGCAGAAGTTCTAATCATAGGACCACAAGCAGCTAGAAGTAAGCTTTCTGATCACACTGTAACTTTAGATGGCCTTTCTGTTCCATCAAGTGCACACTTCCATAATTTCTTTTGATTGTGTAAAGCTGCTTTGCGACGATGTCAATTGTTAAAAACTCTATACAGTAAAAATTGAATTGAATAATTTCACTTCTCTACCACTAGGGGGTGTTTGCACAGTGAGTGTGTGGAGACGCAGGCGTGTCTTCACACACAGCCAAACTCAAAATCAATCCCATTCAGTGCACAGAGACAAATAAACACAAAACTCTGTGTGCGTGGTTGATAAATGAGGCCCCAGGTTTTAACACTGTTAAATCAGGACTTTTTAAATGTATTGATTATTTTAATATCACTAAATGTGTTGATTTTTATATAATAAGTATTTCATGCTTTCACACTGAGAAAGTGTTAAACTCACACATTGGATCCATCTCTAAAATCACCTCTTTAGCCTGAAACAGAACCAACAGAACGTTACAGAAAGTTACACAACAATATCTCCCTATGTGTGTGTGTGTGTGTGCGTGTGTGTGTGTGTGTGTGTGTGCTGCAGCACCTTCTGTGGAATGGTGGTGTGATGATTCTCTAAAATGAGTCTCTTGATGTGGTGGGTCCAGAGCTTCTTCTCCTCCAGGGTTCTGGCCTGAGACAGAAGATGGCGGTTAAACTGTTAAACTCACTAACTAATGACTAAATCAACTAGTTCAGTTTTATTAAATTCTAACATGAAAAAGAAGCAGAGCTCTGAATAAAGTTCTGAAGAAAAGTTCTGGTTGTTGTTCTAATGTAAGCTCGACTCTTCCACTCTGATCATCTTTAACTGAAGTTAACGGTGTCATGTGGGTCAGAGGTCACCTGCACTGTGTGAGGATGTTTAGGGTGCTTGTAGTGTGTGACGCTGAAACACGGCGAGTCCTTTGCTCCCTCCATTAGCATCAACGTCGAACACTATGCAAACATTAGCATATTAATCAGCTCATGCGTGGGAATACACCAGTACATTTTACGTATTAATGACACGTGCATTTACGCTAACGAGTGTTCGTCAGTGTATCGCTCACTGCCCCTTACAGAAATGTGTGTTTTGTAGAGGAAGTTTTCTCCACGTCGTTTGGTGATGAGCAGGACTCGCTCGAACAGGAAGAGCGTTCTGTTGTTTTTCGTGTGATGAAAGCGAAAGGTTCCCTCCAGAACGAGTTCGCCGTACGTGGTTAAGTCCGGACCGCGCCAGTTAATCAGCAACGACTGCACCTCCTGGAACCCACAGAAAACAAACAAACACAAACATCTATGAAATATTATTCTCAGTCATGTACAGTAATATAATATGTAGATTTTCTCGTAAGATTTTCTCTCTAATCTGTGTTTAAATTACTTTTTATTTTTTGGTTCCACCATTTTTATCAATAATTTGGCACTTTGCTTTTATCTTTGCATCTTTCACTTTTCCCTCCTGACATTTTATTTAATTTTTTTTAAAGAACACAGTTTCTTTGTCTAAACACCTCATGCAGAATCCATCTACACCAGACCCATCTGGAATAACATCTACAAAACCCTGATGAAGGTACGTTTAACACTTATCAAGGCTAACTTCAACCCTGAGAAACCTGAAAGAGCTCTGGTTATAGGAGACTCTATACTGAGACATGTGAAATTAGCTCGGCCTTTAGGGGGCGCCAGCGGCAGTGGTCAGGTGTATCCCGGGAGCCAGAGCACCGGACATAGCAGGTAATCTTAGGGCTCTAGGACAGCATAGGTTCTCTAAGATAGTGGTACATGCTGGAGCTAACGATATACGCCTTCGTCAGTCAGAGGTTAGCAAGAGTAACTTTACAGAGGTGTTTAAAATAGCGAAGGCGATGTCCGAAGAAGTAGTTTGCTCTGGTCCCATCCCAATGAGACGTGGCGACATAGCTTACAGCAGGTTATGGTCGCTGAACCGCTGGATGTCCAGGTGGTGCTCCGAAAACAACGTGGGCTTCATAGACAACTGGAAGACCTTTGAGGGCAAAACTGGCCTGTTAGGGCGGGACGGTGTCCATCCCACTCGGGAAGGTGCTGCTCACACACACTGATCAGCCACAACCGTACCGTCACCTTCCTCGTGCACTGTAAGTCAACCATGTGCCTCTAAAACAGCTCTACGCCGACGAGGCCTGGACTCCACTGAAGTGTGTGTGTGTTGGAGTGCATTATCCTGCTGAACTGATATCAGGGACTCCATGAATATGTGTATCTCAGTGTGCAACAGGGAAGAGGGGCGTGTCAGAGTCACACCCACATGAAGGTCATGACAAATAATAATAATAATAATAATAATAATATTTTGGTATTTTGTTGGTCTCAGTACTTGCGACCCATGTTACGGTGTGTGTGTGTGTGTGTGTGGTAACCTGAAGTCGGACTGCATGTTCATGTTTTCTCTTCATGGTGTTTATGTACCAGGCGACTTCAGTCATGGTGTTAATGGCTTCTTCAACCACATCATAACCGTCTTCATCAGGATCAAAATGCTTCGCGATCTCCTACACACACACACACACACACACACACACACAAACATTTATATAAATATATACATTATATACACATCACCATTATTGTTCCACACTAGTGAGTTAGTGTGTGTGTGTGTGTGTGTGTGTGTGAGAGAGAGACACCTGTAACAGGAGATGATACTTCAGTATTCTCTGCACAGGTTTGAGGAGATACGAGCCGAGAGGAAGTGGGTGCTGCAGAGCTTCCTGTCTCTCCATGAAAAACTTCAGCAGTGTTTTATTTCTCATGCATTCTGTTAGCGCAGCAACTGAGCTAACAAAGTAAAACACACACACACACACAGTAATAAACTCCATGTTTAACCACATTTCACAGTTGTACATTTACGTCTACTGTAGATTTATGGTTTGGTTGACGCCCTTCTCCAGAGCGTCTTCTCTCATTACACGTCTGAGGTTGAGGGTTAGGGGCCGCGCTCAAGGGCCCAACAGGGACAACATGCTGTTCACGGGGTTTGAACCTGAGACCTTCCAAACCACAGTCCAATACCTAAACCACTGAGGTACCCCTAACCCCTTGTGTACACACACACACACACACTCACACACACACACACACACTCTCTCTCTCTTTGACTTACTTTGGGTAGTTGGTGCAGTACTGTGTGTAGATGTCGAAGTAATCACTCTAACAGAAATAAACACACTTTTATTGCAGTTACCAACAAAACAACACACACACAAAACCAGTTCAACAAATCACATTTCCCCATTAGCATTTCCTGTACTGTTTATCATTATCCATTAAAGATGGAGAACGGCTCAGAGTCAGTGGAACAAAATGGTTTAAAAGTAACTCATATGGCCCCCAGGTGATGAGACTCGAGACTACACGAGAGCAGATAATTACACAGTGATCCGTTTAAAGACAAGCTAAAGGTGGTTAAGATTAAGCAGCTGCTGGGTTTCATTATTAAACACATTGAAGGTAAGAGCAGCTCCACCTTCCTGAAGTGTGAATGCTGGTGTGCTGTGTTTGTGGTGATGAACTGTGTGACCATGAAAGGCCACATGATGGCAGTATTGAGCTGATCTGAGACTGTGTGAGATTGAACACTGGGGATTTACATTCACATTTACATCATTTGGTCGACGCCCTTCTCCAGAGCGACTCAGAATTGATCTCATTACACATCTGAGCAACTGAGAGTTACAGGGACACCATGGTGGGCGTTTGAACCTGAGACCTGCGGATCAGTAAGCCCTGGGCTACGCCTGTCCCTAACCCTGAGACGTACAGTGTAGTGACGGAGACACTTCAGTCCTCAGAAGACACTCCGTTCTTTATCGTGTAGTGATTCAGGGATCTCCACACTGACTCCAAGATCAATTTCTTTAAACATTGACAGAGTGTCTCCGTGTACACAGATGAGACTCAAACTGTTAGGAGACGCGTTATGACCTCATAGACTGAAGAGCAGACAGTAACACGTGCCTCTCTGAGGTCAGGGTTCAAAGTTCAGCTTAAACACTCATAAGTAGTTGATCCTCAGCATTTTATCAGTAACACATCACTACTAGTTACTATCGTAATGATTGTGGAACGATTGTGTCCCCCCACACGCGAACACGCACGCGAACACGCACGCGAACACGCACGCGAACACACACGCGAACACTCGACCACGGTCAGCTGTCCAATTACAGGCTGATATCAAACCTTCCCTTTATCTCTAAGATTCTGGAAGTAGCGGAGCAGCTCTGCTCATATCTACATAAAAATAGCATAAATGAACTGTATCAGTCAGGATTTAGGCCTCATCACAGCACAGAGACAGCACTTGTTAAAGTAGTAAACGACCTCCTATGGGCCTCTGATCAGGGTTGCGTCACTATACTTGTGTTACTGGACCTCAGTGCAGCTTTTGACACCATTGATCATAGTATTCTCCTTCACAGATTAGAAAAGGTAGTAGGAATTAAGGGAACTGCCCTCTTGTGGCTCAGATCCTATTTGACTGATCGTTATCAGTTTGTAGATTTAAATGGTGATTATTCTGCACGTTCACTAGTGGAGTTTGGTGTTCCAAGTGCCTTCCTCTGGGCAGCATAATTCGTAAACATGGTATTAGTTTTCATTGTTATGCTGATGACACACAATTATATGTCTCAGCAAAACCAGATGAGAGAAACCAGTTTGCTAAAATTGAGCAGTGTGTGCAGGACATAAGAGATTGGATGTTAACTAATTTTCTTCTGCTTAATCCTGATAAGACAGAAGTTCTGGTCATAGGACCACAAGTAGCTAGAACTAAGCTTTCTGATCACACTGTAACTTTAGATGCCTTTCTGTTCCATCAAGTGCAACAGTAAAAGACCTCGGTGTGATTATAGATTCCAGCCTTTCGTTTGAAGCTCATGTAGATAATATTATCAGGATAGCTTTCTTGCACCTTAGAAATATTGCCAAGATAAGAAACATATTGTCACTAAATGATGCAGAAAAACTAGTTCATGCTTTTATCACCTCTAGGTTGGACTATTGTAACGCCTTACTGTCTGGTTGTTCAACTAGGTGTATAAACAAGCTTCAGTTAGTACAGAATGCAGCAGCGAGAGTCCTCACTAAAACCAGAAGATACGAGCACATCACCCCTATCTTATCTACACTGCATTGGCTCCCTGTGAAATTTCACATTGATTTTAAGTACTTTCTTAAATTTTTACTACTTTTGACATTTAAAGCACTAAATGGTCTCGCGCCACAGTATTTGAGTGAACTGTTAGTGTCTTACGATCCGCCACGCCTACTTCCATCAAAGAATGCAGGCTGCCTGTCAGTACCACGTATTATTAAAACTACAGCAGGGGGCGGAGCTTTTTCTTACAAAGCCCCAAAGTTATGGAATAGTCTTCCTATTAATGTTCGGGACTCAGACACAGTCTCAGTGTTTAAGTCTAGGCTAAAAACCTATTTATTTAGCGCAGCATGTTTGTAAATAGATGAACCTTAGGTAAAGGAGCAGATCTGGGGGACTCATGGACGTAGAGTATTCTGGTGAACTGGTATGTTTAGATGCTGTCCTCCCCACTCTCATTGTTCACTCAGGTTTGTTGACGGTGAGGTGATTGGTTGCTTTACATCTCAGTTCCCCCTCATGTTTGTGTTTCCTTCTGGCTCTCCCTTTTAGTGATGCTGTTATAGTTAGTCCTGCCGGAGTCTCTGCTTGCACTTTGCACTAAATATACATTCACCTTATACATTATGTGACTGTGACCAGACCTAACGGCCATCTCTCTTGTTCTCTCTCCCCCTCTCTCTGTCGATCTACATATGTCGTTCCTGAGCTGCCATTGATCCAGACTCCCTCTGCCCTCTGGACCTGCCTGACTCATCCCTGCTCTCCGTTATCACCCAGATGAGGATGGGTTCCCTGTTGAGTCTGGTTCCTCTCAAGGTTTCTTCCTATTACCATCTCAGGGAGTTTTTCCTTTCCACCGTCGCCCTCGTTTTGTTCATCAGGGACAATCTTATCATTTTTGATTCCTACACACTCACATTTCATACAAACTTAATTCTTTTAATTGTGTAAAGCTGATTTGCGATGATGACAATTGTAAAAGCACTATACAAATAAAATTGAATTGAATAGAATAGACACACACAAACATACACACACACAAACACACGCGCACAATGAATTGAAAACTAACCTTGAGGACGAAACACCTGGCGATGGACACAGGGTGATTTTTACACAAATCCAAGTCCTGCAGAAGCTCACTGTCCCACACACACACACACACACGTGTAGATAATTAAGAGTAGGTAAGAGTGTGACAGTGATACAGTCGTGTATAGCCGTGGTGTTAGTGAGGATCAGTCAGACGTCACACACTCAGAGTAAATAAACATCTCTGACCTGTTGAACTCGTAGATGTCCTCGATGTTCCCGAACAGAGCACACACCTGCTCAGGGACGATCGGCAAACCGGCAGCGTCTATAATGTGGGTGAGATAGCCCTGTACACACACACACACGCACGCACGCACACACACACACACAATAGGCATGATGCTTGTGCAGGTTTTTGCTCACATGTATTAATCTTCATGTGTGTGTGTACGTGTGTTTGTGTCTGTGTACATATGTGTGTGTCCTTCTGTGTTTGTGTGTGTCCGTCCGTCCGTCCGTGTGTGTGTGTGTGTGTGTGTTTGGGTGTGTGTGTCTCCGTCCGTCCATCTCTGTGTGTGTGTGTTTGGATGTGTGTGTGTATATGTGTGTACAGTGTTATGGAAAAGTTTGTGCACCCTTGATAAATAACTTTATAAATAATTTTGGTGATCAGTTTAATAGTAAAGATGTAAACACAGAGTCTCTCTTGGAAATGGAAAAAATGCACAATATTTTCAGCAAACAATGATGCATAGTCACTTTTTATGTCATAAATTGAACAAATAAAAACATTATTATGGAACTGTGCCTAATTACTAATTAACTTTTTGCAATTTCAATGCTTTACTTTGACTCTTCAAACCTTGCGCACACACTTGCAGACACTCAACAACCATGAGTTCCTCTAAGCAGCTGTGTAAGACTCATGAACGTCATTGATGCCCACAATGCAGAAGAAGCTACAAGAAGATAGCAAAGTGTCGTCAGCTTGCAGTTTCCACAGTGAGAAATGTAATTAAGAGATGGAAGTTCAGAGGAACTGTGGAGGTCAAGATGAGATCTGGAAGACCAAGAAAACTCTGGGAGAGAACTGCTCATGCTGGTCAGGAAGATTCAGCAGACTCAGGAGTGGTGGTGCACCGTTCCACAAGACCTTCATGGAAGAGTCAGCAGAAGAAAACTCTCACCTGCGTCCCCATCATAAAATTCAACATCAGAAGTCTGTAACAGAACATCTACAGAAGCCTGATGCGTTTTGGAAACAAGTGCTGTGGACTGGTGAAGTTAAAATAAAACTCTTTGGCCACAATTAGCAAAGGCATGTTTGGAGAAAAAAGGAGCAGCATTTCATGATCAGAACACCTGGACAACTATTAAACATGGTGGTGCTGCTATCATGCTTTGGGGTTGTGTTGCAGCCAGTGGCACAGGAAACACTGCACGGGTGGAGGGAAGAATGGATTCCACTAAATACCAGCAAATTCTGGAAGCAAACATCACAGCATCTGTAAAAAAGCTGAAGCTGAAAAGAGGAGCTTCTACAACAGGACAAAGATCCTAAACACACCTCGAAATCCACTGTGGAAAACCTCAAGAGACGCAAGCTGAAGGTTCTGGAACGACCATCACAGTCCCCTGACTTAAACATCACTGAACATCTGTGTGAGATCTTAAAAGAGCCGTGCGTGCAAGACCACCAAAGAATATTACAGAACTAGAAGCCTTATGAAGAATTTCAAGAACTGAAAGACTTAGCAGCTATAAAAAGCGTTTGCAAGCTGTGATATCTGCCAGAGGAGGCGTTACTAAGTACTGATTATGTAGGGTGCACAAACATTCGCACAGTGCCACAATAATGTTTTTATTTGTTCAATTTATGACATAAAAAGTAACTATGCATCATTGTTTGCTGAAACAATTGTTTGATGTGTTCACATCTTTACCGTTAAACTAAATCACCAAAATCTGTTATTTATTAAGGGGTGCCTAAACTTTTGCAGAAGACTGTGTGTGTATGTGTGTGTGTGTGTATGTGTTATTGATAGCATTGACGTGATACCTCCACGATGCTGTGCAGATCTCGGACGTACATCCGTTCGGTCTCTATGATCTCCAGGACGACGCGGTCCAGGTACGAGAGCTCGGGATTGGGAGCCATGATGAAGGACAGGGGCGGAGCATCAACACCGTTATTAAACACTGGACAGTGTGGGGCTTAAACCCTAAAGCAGGAACACACACACACACAGAGCATTATTGAGTGCAGTCCAAGCGGTCGTGTGATTGGACAGGGGACAGTGTTCTGGTTAGTGAGAGACACACACCCGGGACAAACACACACCACACGGTCTGATTATTATCTGTACACACTGACTGTGACTCTGTATCACGACTTTATTGTTGTTGTTTGTTGTTGTTGTCTGATCCACACACACACACACACACACACACACAATCTTGGGGGTCTGGTTTTACGCCGGACGTCCTTCCTGACACAACCCTCCCCTGGACTTGGGACCGGCACTGCACCGGGTCTGGGCGTTGGGTGGGAATCGAACCCTAACCCTTCCACATGACCAGAGAGAGACAGAGACACCGACCACTGAGCCAGCAGCGCCCCCTGTATGTATCACCGCTTTATTAATATCCTGGTTTATTATACACACTGTTTTGCCAATTTTGTTACAGTTGTAAACGAACTTCATAAACAATCCTCTCCTCACACACAGGACGCTGCACTACCTGCCCACGTGAAAGTAGTTGTGTGTGTGTGTGTGTGTGTGTGTGTGTGTGTGTGTGTGTGTGTGTGTGTGTGTGTGTGTGAGCGTGTGTGTGTGTGAGCGTGTGTGTGTGAGCGTGTGTGTGTGTGAGCGTGTGTGCGAGAGTGTGCGTGTGTGTGTGTGTGTGTGTAAGTGTGTGCAAGTGTGCGTTTGTGTGAGAGTGTGTGCGCGCACGCACATGTGTGAGAGAGTGTGTGTGAGAGTGTGTGAGAGTATGCAGGTGTGTGCGTGTGTGTGTGTGTGTAAGTGTGTGCAAGTGTGCGTTTGTGTGAGAGTGTGTGTGTGCGTGTGTGTGAGAGTGTATGTAAGCGAGAGTGTGCGCGAGTGTGTGCGCGCACGCACATGTGTGTGAGAGTGTGTGTGAGAGTGTGTGAGAGTATGCATGTGTGTGCGTGTGTGTGTGTGAGAGTGTGTGTTCAAACACTTATCTTTTGCACAGACACACACCTCCTCTATTTTAAACGGTGTGTTATGCACAGTCATGTTTTGAAGGGCAGGAGTAGCTCAGTGGTTAAGGTATTGGACTACGGTTCAGAAGATCCCAGGTTCAAACCTCACAACCACCAAGTTGCCGCTGTTGACCCTCAATTGCTCAGATGTAATGAGATAAAAAAAAAAATATATATATATATATATGTAAGTCGCTCTGGATAAGAGCGTCTGCCAAATGCCTAGATGTAGATGTTTTTAGTGCACTTGGTATACGCGCACACACACACACACCTCACTACCTTTATAAGCCTGTGTGTGAAAGTGTACGTGTGTGTTAAAGGTCAGTGTTATCCAGATTTATTAATAATTCACTCCTTTCATTATACATCACTGAACACCCCCCCCCCCCCCGCAAACACACACACACACACACACACACACACACACACACACACACCCCTAGACAGACTAGACAGGTTTCACCCCAGGCGGGACAAACACCCAGTGAGAACCTCTTGAGGAACACCAGACAGAGTGGCAGGAGAAAATGAATCATGCTTGTCCATGGAGCAGATGTTCCTCTTCACCTCTGGTGCTTCCCAACAGAGCAACACTTCACCCTCTGATCTGACCTCAGCCACATGAAGGATGCTAACGTGCTGATCACTCATCTGTGTGTCCGGACACGCCTCCTAATTCAGTGATTTATTTTCTACATTCTAGAACAATAGTGGATTTTTTCAAAACTATTAAATAAAACATATGGGATTATTTAATTAACTAACAGTAACAGTCAGTTGTTATCCAGGTCGGTTGTTCTGGAACGGTTCCTACAAGAACAGTATTGTGTCGAGTGTGTTTGTAAACCCCATCGAGCTCCATGATGAAACTGTCTCTCATGAAGACCTTCCCAGGAAAGCGAGAGCAAAACTTACTGCTGCAGAGGAGAAGCTCATTTAGAGTCACCAGCCTCAGAAATCACCAATTAACAACCAGCAACTCAGATTAGAGCCGTTCTGAAGCTTGACAGAGCAGAAGGAGCAGATATACATCTCAATATCAACTGTTCACAGGAGATTATTGTGTGTTTTATATAAACGCCTTCAGTGTTGTTTTACAGTGTAGAGAGAAATAAACATCAGGAACGACCATAGAGTTGGAGAGGGGTGTACAAACTTTTGACTGGGAATGTATGTATGTGTGTGTTTTTTTTTTTTTATACCTGATGAGAAAATAAGCCAAGAATAAGAACTCTTGATATTATTAACTGTTGATGTGACCATGTTATAGATTCTGTAAACTCATGCCCTCTGCAGGACTCCTGGAGTACTGCACCCTACAGCGTCTCATCTGGAGTTAATCAGCTGTGTCACGCCTTGGCCTTTTCACTTCCTTCTCTGTTGAAATATGTGTAGTAAACCACACTAAATATTTTACAGTCAAACGTGGAAACCTGACGGACCTGGCCGTGCCGCCGCGCCGCCTCAGAAGTGCCTTCCAGTTTGAGATGTGTGAGAGATAAGCAGGCGAGTGTGTGAGCAATGCCGCAGAACCAGTATGTAGTATCACACCTTCCTGACGTGGATGATTTCCCTGTAACACCACAGCACATCCCACTCACGCGGCGCGTCACTGCAGGAACACCACCTTGTTCCAGTCTCTTACCTACACTTTCTGGACCAAAGGTCTCGACATGTCAACTCGTCCCAACGTTCCTCTTTATTTTAACAATTTTCCATACACAACACTGAAGATGCCAAAACCATAACAATGGATTAATAAATTAATAAATTCCATAAATATGGAATTATTGATAAACAAAAAGTGTAAACACTGAGATTAAAGATTCTTCAGAGTCATCAGTGTTTATTTTGATGATGCTCTGCTCACACCTGGCAGCCATGGGAGACTGGTGGAGGATCACTCTCTGAGACCTCATCAAGCTGCTGTGGAATTCCAGATGTGTTACATCATAGTTTTGATCTCAGCAATGCGGCTCTACAGCATAGATATATAACAAGACAGATAAAGGTGAACTCATGAATGAGTAGGCGTGTCCAAACTTTAACAATATATATATATATATATATGTATTTTAAACTGCAGTGTAAATCCTTTATCCATTCTCTCCACCACAATCAATCACTAACTCTTCCATTTTCAAAACTTGGTACAAAGGGCCGACCTCTGAAGAACGAATCCAATACCCAAAACATGCAGTTCATCTAAGACGGAGAGGAAGACTTCACACTCTCACAACATCAGGACAAGACCTCAGAGAGAAATTAATGCGACTCATAAGCTGCATAAGCTTATTGAAACGAAACCACAGCCGTGATCAAAGGAAAGGGGCGGTCCAATGAAATATTAATGTGTGTGAGAGTATTTTTTTTGGCCAGACAGTGTACATTTCTCATTCATGACATGTACAGGAGTGTGTAACTGATTAGTTGGAATTATATCAAGTCATACAATTATGCATAATTATGGGTGTGATAATTAGATGATTAGATGACCTCATGGAGGGTTGGTTCAGATCTTTATATACTGTCTGGTAAAGATCACACTGCCCCATAGTGGACAGAAGTGATATTACATGTGCAATAATTAATACTGCTGTGAACATCTGTACAGAACGTCTCCCCGTCTCACACACAGATAAATAAACAGGCCTCGGTTAGCGGGACGAGCAGCACATCTCACTTAAACACTTCTTTAAACACCGTACACACCGCAGGCGCATAAACCACAACATCACACTCCTGTGTTCTGAACGGAAACAATCACAAGATAAACGCACACACACCTATAGACGAGACTGAACACACAGAGCTGTGTAAACTCACCAGTGCAGACCTGCAGCTGCTCCGCAAACACACACAGACGCACACACACACACACAGACACACACACACACAGACACACACACAGACACACACACACACAGACACACACACACACACAGACAGAAGTCAGAAGTCAGTCAGACGAATGAGAATCAGAAGTTATATGGAATTAAAGCGCTGTGAAATATCTATATAAACATTACACACTTATTTACTGAGAGATTAACATGAGGTTAAATCTTACGGCTGGAAACAAACAATAAACAAACAGACTGTCTCTCTCCACACAGCACTGGGTCACATGACCACAGGAAAATACAAACAAGCTCTGTGTGTGTGTGCGTGTGTGTGTGTGTGTGTGTGCGTGTGTGTGTGCGTGTGTTTACATATTCAAACTCATGCCCACATCAGTAAAACAATAGACAGTGCTGTCCCGCGAGTGTGGACTGTAGCGTTGTTTATAGGAACCGCGGCGGAGCTTTACCACGGCGAGAGCAGCGTGTGAAGTGTTCACGCACTCGTCCGTCAGTGATCACGCTACACTGCACGTGTGAGGTGTTTACTGCAGGTCACACCGTGCTGAGACAGGAGAACTGTCCCGCTGACCTTAAAGAGCAGCTCCTGTGGAGTGTGAAGCCCTGATGGTGG
>CM059229.1:55000-175000 GCA_030347435.1 Clarias fuscus
TGAGGAACGTCAGATTTGAAGGAGAAACTACTGTATCTGAGGAACGTCAGACTTGAAGGAGAAACTCTCTGAGGAACGTCAGACTTGAAGGAGAAACTACTGTATCTGAGGAACGTCAGACTTGAAGGAGAAACTCTCTGAGAAACGTCAGACTTGAAGGAGAAACTACTGTATCTGAGGAACGTCAGACTTGAAGGAGAAACTCCCTGAGGAACGTCAGACCTGAAGGAGAAACTACTGTATCTGAGGAACGTCAGACTTGAAGGAGAAACTTCCTGAAGAACGTCAGACCTGAAGGAGAAACTCTCTGAGGAGAAACTCTCTGAGGAACGTCAGATTTGAAGGAGAAACTTCCTGAAGAACGTCAGACCTGAAGGAGAAACTCTCTGAGGAACTTCAGACCTGAAGGAGAAACTACTGTATCTGAGGAACGTCAGACTTGAAGGAGAAACTCTCTGAGGAACGTCAGATTTGAAGGAGAAACTCTCTGAGGAGAAACTCCCTGAGGAACGTCAGATTTGAAGGAGAAACTACTGTATCTGAGGAACGTCAGACTTGAAGGAGAAACTCTCTGAGGAACGTCAGATTTGAAGGAGAAACTCTCTGAGGAGAAACTCTCTGAGGAACGTCAGATTTGAAGGAGAAACTTCCTGAAGAACGTCAGACCTGAAGGAGAAACTACTGTATCTGAGGAACGTCAGACTTGAAGGAGAAACTCTCTGAGGAACGTCAGATTTGAAGGAGAAACTCTCTGAGGAGAAACTCCCTGAGGAACGTCAGATTTGAAGGAGAAACTACTGTATCTGAGGAACGTCAGACTTGAAGGAGAAACTCTCTGAGGAACGTCAGACTTGAAGGAGAAACTACTGTATCTGAGGAACGTCAGACTTGAAGGAGAAACTCTCTGAGAAACGTCAGACTTGAAGGAGAAACTACTGTATCTGAGGAACGTCAGACTTGAAGGAGAAACTCCCTGAGGAACGTCAGACCTGAAGGAGAAACTACTGTATCTGAGGAACGTCAGACTTGAAGGAGAAACTCTCTGAGGAACGTCAGACCTGAAGGAGAAACTACTGTATCTGAGGAACGTCAGACTTGAAGGAGAAACTCCCTGAGGAACGTCAGACCTGAAGGAGAAACTACTGTATCTGAGGAACGTCAGACTTGAAGGAGAAACTCTCTGAGGAACGTCAGATTTGAAGGAGAAACTCTCTGAGGAGAAACTCTCTGAGGAACGTCAGATTTGAAGGAGAAACTTCCTGAAGAACGTCAGACCTGAAGGAGAAACTCTCTGAGGAACGTCAGACCTGAAGGAGAAACTACTGTATCTGAGGAACGTCAGACTTGAAGGAGAAACTCTCTGAGGAACGTCAGATTTGAAGGAGAAACTCTCTGAGGAGAAACTCCCTGAGGAACGTCAGATTTGAAGGAGAAACTACTGTATCTGAGGAACGTCAGACTTGAAGGAGAAACTCTCTGAGGAACGTCAGACTTGAAGGAGAAACTACTGTATCTGAGGAACGTCAGACTTGAAGGAGAAACTCTCTGAGGAACGTCAGACTTGAAGGAGAAACTACTGTATCTGAGGAACGTCAGACTTGAAGGAGAAACTCCCTGAGGAACGTCAGACCTGAAGGAGAAACTACTGTATCTGAGGAACGTCAGACTTGAAGGAGAAACTCTCTGAGGAACGTCAGACCTGAAGGAGAAACTACTGTATCTGAGGAACGTCAGACTTGAAGGAGAAACTCCCTGAGGAACGTCAGACCTGAAGGAGAAACTACTGTATCTGAGGAACGTCAGACTTGAAGGAGAAACTCTCTGAGGAACGTCAGACTTGAAGGAGAAACTACTGTATCTGAGGAACGTCAGACTTGAAGGAGAAACTCCCTGAGGAACGTCAGACCTGAAGGAGAAACTACTGTATCTGAGGAACGTCAGACTTGAAGGAGAAACTCCCTGAGGAACGTCAGACCTGAAGGAGAAACTACTGTATCTGAGGAACGTCAGACTTGAAGGAGAAACTCCCTGAGGAACGTCAGACCTGAAGGAGAAACTACTGTATCTGAGGAACGTCAGACTTGAAGGAGAAACTCTCTGAGGAACGTCAGACCTGAAGGAGAAACTACTGTATCTGAGGAACGTCAGACTTGAAGGAGAAACTCTCTGAGGAACGTCAGACCTGAAGGAGAAACTACTGTATCTGAGGAACGTCAGACTTGAAGGAGAAACTCCCTGAGGAACGTCAGACCTGAAGGAGAAACTACTGTATCTGAGGAACGTCAGACTTGAAGGAGAAACTCTCTGAGGAACGTCAGACTTGAAGGAGAAACTACTGTATCTGAGGAACGTCAGACTTGAAGGAGAAACTCTCTGAGGAACGTCAGACTTGAAGGAGAAACTCTCTGAGGAGAAACTCCCTGAGGAACGTCAGATTTGAAGGAGAAACTCCCTGAGGAACGTCAGACCTGAAGGACAAACTCTCTGAGGAACGTCAGACCTGAAGGAGAAACTCTCTGAGGAACATCAGATTTGAACGAGAAACTCTCTGAGGAACATCAAACATGAAGGAGAAACTCTCTGAGGAACGTCAAAAGTAAAGCCTTTATTTTGTCACATATACATTACAGCACAGTGAAATTCCTTCTTCGCATATCCCAGCGTAACTGGGGTCAGAGCGCAGGGTCAGCCATGGTACAGCGCCCCTGGAGCAGTTAGGGTTAAGGGCCTTGCTCAAGGGCGCAACAATGGCAACCTGGCTGAGCTGGGAATCGAACCGCCGATGTTCCGATCAGTAACTCAGTGCCTGAGTGCCAGTACTGTAAATAGATGCCTCAGTTTAATGACTCAGTAAGAATCATGTTTATTAGCTGGATATATTTATATATAGAGCTTGCCAGTGGAAAGGGGCGGAGTCAGGGCAAGCATTTTTTTGTAATCAGTTGGCGGAATCACGGTAGTTTCTGGAATTGGTCATTAGCGGGGCGTCACTGATACATTTTCCCGCTCGCCTCTTTCTCCTGCTGATATACAGATCTTCAAGCTATTGAAGCCTATAAAAGTGTGTGTGTGTATCATGTACCGATAAATTCTCATCTCAAGTCACTCTGAGTTCCGGTCATGCATTGTGCAGGTGTTTATAAATTGGCCACACTTTATTGTGTATGTGTGTGTGTGTGTGTGTGTGTACACTTCTGTCCTGTGATGGTTTGGTACTTCATCCAGGGTGACAAGAGGATTGTAATGTGTGTGTCTGAGTCAGTATCTGTGTATGTGTGTGTGTGTTTAAACCTGTTTAACAGCCTTATCTGATGGAGAGTGTAAGTACAGGTGTGACCTTCCTCATCCTGCAGAACACACATCATCACCACGTCACTCTTTTCTAATAAGATTATCCTGAGCTGGCTGTGGAGTGGGCGCTCACCCTGCTGCAGTGCATTGTGGGATTTCCTAAGCTCTTTTACACATGTCCTGAAACAATGAACTGGTGGGGAGGGAACAGGGCAGAGTGAACAGTTTGAGGGTTTTCCTGCTCCAGCACGCACGCACGCACACGCGCACGCACACACACACACACACACACACACACCGCCTCAGGGAGGGCTGGTAGCTGTAGAGGAACCAGGTGTGTTAGAGCAGGAAAACACTGACATCTGCAGGACTCTGGGGAGCAGGGAGCACCGTTTAGGATGTGTGTGGGGGCAAACATAAGCAAATCTTATTACAATTACTGTGCATGGTGGCGTTCGCGTCAAAGTGGGACTTTAGATTGTACAAAATTACAGAACACAGTTCTGAGAGTAAACACTCTCTTTATTTCTCTATATAATCAACTGATACACTAATGCACTTTCTGTTGTCCAAGCACTAGTGAAACACTGGGATAACGCAGGCGTGTTCGAGTGCATGAGGAACAGGGGTTGTCTCACATTACAGGAACACGGCTGAGAGTCATTGCCACGTCCCACGTACAGTCCTGACCTCGTGCCAAGACAGTTCAACATGTCTGGGCCATTAAAGGAATTCCTGGGAGGCCGGCGTTTCAGTCAGATCACGGCCCTGGCGTACTGAGAAAACTTTCCATTTTCTATTCTTCCTATGTACATCAGGGCTGTGATCGGACTTCTGAAACACCGGCCTCCCAGGAACTCCTTTAATAACCACCCCTGTTCCTCATGTACTCGAACACACCCCCATCTGTCAAAAACTCAAACACGCATCCTATTCCTCATGCACTCAAACACACCCACACCACCCCACTTCTCCTGCATCAAATTCAAAATGCTGACGCTCGCCAATAAAGCCAACAACGACCCAGCACCCACTTACCCCCCAGCTCTAATCCCCGCACCGAACCACAGTCCCTCCAATCCTCCAGCACCACTCGACTGGTCCCACCATCTCTCAAGGGCCGAGGAAGACATTCATCCAGACTCTTTTCTGTTCTAATCCTAGGTGGTGGAATGAACTTCCTCTAGATGTCCGTACAGTCTTTAAACGACGACTCAAAACATATGTTTCTTCAAATAGTGAAGAACCACAGTGTGATGGTACTTATAGTGAGTAACCCAGTGTAAGAATCTAATGATGGAAACTTCAAAGCATTTTTTCAAAAGCAACTTTTGTAAGTCGTTCAGGATAAGATCTGCCACATGGCCAATGTAGATATAAACACCGCCGTCCCTCACACACTCAAACACACCACCATACATTACATGTTTGTGAAAGATCCTTTATCGAAACACATTTTAATAAAACATTCTAAAATGTTCATAAAATAAACAAGGAAGAAGAACAATAATGTACAATAAAGATAAACTGGTAAAACAAATCGACCCGAGAGAAACAAAACAGCAACACATGATCATCATCAATAAAACACACAGCTTCAGTTCATAATAAAGATATTTACACAAAAAGGTGATAATTATACAATGATAATAAAACATCAGTGTGTATACACACACACACACAGTCTGCACTTTTACTTATCTAAAGGCATATGTGTAAATCTGTGTGCAAGTGTATTAGGATATGTGTGCGTGTTTAGATCAGTGTGGGTCTCCAGCCAGTGGTACAGACGCGGGTGCAGCTGCAGCTCTCTGAGACTCAGACTTCCTCTTCCTGTTCCTGTTTCTCACGCAGTAGCAACCAAGCAGACCAATCACAGCCAAGATCAGAACCGCAATGATGGCTCCCACTGCAGCGGAACCTTAAACACACATACACACACAAGATCAAAAGGGTTGTGTATACACACACTCATCTTAACGCACACACACACGTGTTAAAAGTACCTGTGTGTTTGTCCATTGCTTCCTCAGACCGCTCAAACAGCCCTCTCACGAACACATCACTTTCTAAAATAGCAGAATACACACACACACACACACACACACTTAAAAAAAAAAAGACACACATACACAACAAATAATGCATTCATACAATAATATAAACAAAAATATATACGCACATAAAAAACACACTGTACGAGTCCCTGTTACTATGGATACGATAAATATTTATTTATTTATTTACAGTTGTTTACGGTACATCAGGAATTAAATAAAGCACAGTTCCTGACCAATCAGATTATAGCGTTCAGCCCGGGTGTTTTATAACCAGTTAAGGAGTAGATGAATTATAGTGCAGCTGCAGCAGGATAATGCTTACACACACAAAGACACACACACAGCGTTTATATGAAGTACATAAACGACAACAGCATGAACAAAGTTTCACAGAATGAAAACTGAGAACCAGCTGTGTCACTCAGTTTAACTGCACAGAAATCTCCAACATTACTGTAGCGCGCGCACACACTATGGCCAATTTGGGAACGCCAATTAACCTAGTCTGCATGTCTTTGGACTGTGGGAGGAAACCAGAGAACCTGGAGGAAACCCACGAAGCACGGGGAGAACATGCAAACTCCATGCACACAGAGACGGGAATCGAACCCGGACCCTGGAGGTGCAAGGCGACAGTGCTAACCACTACACCACCGTGCCGTCTGATGCACATTTATTTAAACTAATTGTACATGTACTTTAATAACAGGAAAATGAAAATGAAATCTTTAAACCAGTTTCCTCAAACGGCCGGGGATGGAACGCACAGTTCTCTGAAGGAAATCGTTTGGGATATTACTGAGAACCTCCTGAATCCATGTCTCCAAGTCAACCAGTGTGACCTCCAGCATTTTCCAGGACATTGGCTGGGACGAGGCAGACGTCATGGACGGCTTCCAAGAAGTTCAGATCTCAGGCCATGTGATTTCTTGTGGGGCGACGCAAGGGAGGAGGTGTACAGGACAAAGCCGCGCACACTGGAGGACTTGGAGGCAGTACACAAACAATTTTCTATGCTCATATCTACATAGAAATAACATACATGAACTCTATCAGTCAGGATTTAGGCCTCATCACAGCACAGAGACAGCACTCATTAAAGTAGTAAATGACCTCCTATTGGCCTCTGATCAGGGTTGCGTAACTATGCTTGTGTTACTCGACCTCAGTGCAGCTTTTGCAACTGATCATAGTATTCTCCTTCACAGATTAGAAAATGTAGTAGGAATTAAGGGAACTGCCCTCTCCTGGCTCAGATTCAATTTGACTGATCGTTATCAGTATGTAGATTTAAATGGTGATTATTCTGCATTTTCACTAGTGGAGTTTGGTGTCCCACAGGGTTCGGTTTTAGGCCCAGTGCTTTTTTCCCTTTACATGCTTCCTTTGGGCAACATAATCTGTAAGCATGATATAAATTTTCACTGTTATGCTGATGACACACAGTTCTAAGTCTCAGCAAAACCAGATGAGAGAAACCAGCTTGCTAAAGTTGTGCAATGCGTAAAGGATATAACAGACTAGATGTTAATTAACTTCCTTTTGCTTAATCCTGATAAGACAGAAGTTCTAGTCATAGGAGCGTATGCAGCTAGAAGTAAGCTTTCTGATCACACTGTAACTTTAGATGGCCTTTCTGTTCTATCAAGTGCAACAGTAAAAGACCTTGGTGTGATTATAGATTCTAGTCTTTCATTTGAAGCTCATGTAGATAATATTACCAGGATAGCATTCTTTCACCTCAGAAATATTGCCAAGATAAGAAACATATTGTCACTAAACGATGCAGAAAAACTAGTTCATGCTTTTATCACCTCTAGGTTGGACTATTGTAACGCCTTACTGTCTGGTTGTTCAACTAGGTGTATAAACAAGCTTCAGTTAGTACAGAATGCAGCAGGGAGAGTCCTCACTAGAACCAGAAGATACGAGCACATCACCCCTATCTTATCTACACTGCATTGGCTCCCTTTGAAAATTCGCATTGATTTTAAGATACTACTTTTGACGTATAAAGCATTAAATGGTCTCGCGCCGCAGTATCTGAGTGAACTGATAGTGTCTTACCGCCACACCTACTTCCATCAAAGAATGCAGGCTGCCTGTCAGTACCGTGTATTATTAAAACTACAGCAGGGGGCGGAGCTTTTTCTAACAAAGCCTCAAAGTGGAATAATCTTCCTATTAATGTTCGGGACTCAGACACAGTCTCAGTGTTTAAGTCTAGGCTAAAAACCTATTTATTTAGCGCAGCATGTTTGTAAATAGATTAGCCTTAGGTAAAGGAGCAGATCTGGGGGACTCATAGACGTAGAGTATTCTGGTGAACTGGTATGTTTAGATGCTGTCCTCCCCACTCTCATTGTTCACTCAGGTTTGTTGACGGTGAGGTGATTGGTTGCTTTACATCTCAGTTCCCCCTCATGTCTGTGTTTCCTTCTGGCCCTCCCTTTTAGTTATGATGTCATACTTAGTCCTGTCGGAGTCCCTGTTTGCACTCTACACTAAATATACATTTAACTTATACATTATGTGACTGTGACCAGACCTAACTGTTATCTCTCCTCTTTTGCTCTCCCCTCTCCTGTTCTCTCTCCCCCTCTCTCTGTCAAGCTACACATGTCGTTCCTGAGCTGCCTTTGATCCAGACTTCCTCTGCCCTCTGGACCTGCCTAACTCATCCTGATGCCCCACTTCTGGTTCGAGATCTCGTCACGTGTGTCTCTTTGGGATGCGTCTTGTGTCTGGGGACGGTTTCACTCTACTAGGAAGACGGTTCTGGTCTCGACTGATGTTGACGGCCGTTTCTCTGCGGACTTGAATGCAGGCTGCCTGTCAGTACCACGTATTATTAAAACTATAGCAGGGGGCGGAGCTTTTTCTTACAAAGCCCCAAAGTTATGGAATAGTCTTCCTATTAATGTTCGGGACTCAGACACAGTCTCAGTGTTTAAGTCTAGGCTAAAAACCTATTTATTTAGCACAGCATTTTTGTAAATAGATTTGCCTTAGATAAAGGACTGGAGTTTCCTACAGTCTACGTGAGCCTCCAATAACCAACTGGACTCCATATGAACTTACACACGTCTCCTGTTATACTGAACTTCCAGCCTCCTAACACACAGTATGAGTGCAGATCAATCCCTGCTATCTGTCATCACCCAGATGAGGATGGGTTCCCTGTTGAGTCTGGTTCTTCTTAAAGTTTCTCCCTGTTACCATCTCAGGAAGTTTTTCCCTCATCACCGTCGCCCTCGGCTCGTTCATCAGGGACCATCTGATCATTTTTGATTCACACACATTCACATTTCATACAAACTTCTATAATTCGTTTGATTGTGTAAAGCTGCTAAGCGATAATGACAATTGTTAAAAGCGCTATACAAATAAAACTGAATTGAATTAGATGAATTGTAACAATGAATAAATGATTGTGTGTATATGCAGCTCCTCCTGGACTCAGACTGGTACGTTATTATGACGTGTAATGTGTAATTAATGATGAAACCCGTCGCTCCGCTGCTTCATACAAAGTAACACTTCAGATTCACATTTATACTAGTGGAGTTCTGCTTAGAGTGTGTTTATGAGGTGAACTTTGGAGGTGAGTACCCGTCACTCCTTCACAGATCTTCATGCACTCGTCTTTCTTCTCAAAGTTGTTCTTGTTCCCGCGGCAGCCTCCGTACGTGAAGTGAAAACATTTCTGCTTTAACGGATCGTAAAACCACCGCGGCAGGCTCGCTCTGCACGGCCCGGTGACAGGAGGATCCACACACCGTGCTGTACACACACGCACACACATAACCAAGAGAGATAAATAACATAAGTACAGGTCAGATTAGACACACTGCAGCCTGTGTTCTGATTGGTCGTTGTGTTTATGGTTCTTTGCTCTGATTGGTCGACTCACCTTTCTCTTCATCCACCTTGATCTCCAATAACTGAGCCAAAGTCATGTTCACTAAAACACACACACACACACACACACACACACACACACACACAGACACACAAAATAACTGGAAATTGTACATTTAAATGCGCGTGTGTGTGTGTGTGTGTGTGTGTGTGTGTGTGTGTGTGTGTGTGTGTGTGTGTGTGTGTGTGAGAGAGAGAGAGAGACTTACTGCGCTGACAGTCTTCTTCGTCTGATCCGTCTCTGCAGTGTGGCTGTCCATCACACACCTCACTGCTGTCTATACAACAATTGCTGGAACACTTAAACTGATCATCCTCACATGAAGAGTTACACACTGCACACACACACAGATGACAGTAACAATCTGTGTATGAGTATCTAAGTTAAACATAATTTATTTTAATTCATTTCTTAAGTTTCACACAGGAAACTGAATCATTCTGACTTTACTAATAATATTAAAATTACCTTCTGGTTTAATTTTTCTCGCTCCGTGAACCACTGAAACAACAAATATCAACAGAGTAAATATACTGTACATACATAAACTGAATGTGATTATTCAGCTGCATCAAGCAAAGACAACAACTAATGAGATTTGAAAAGACTGGAACTGGGTTAAGAACCCTTCAACACTATCACCACCTGAAGGGACAGAGCTGAACACCTTCAACGCTGGAGAAGAAATGTGTCTGAAAAATGATGAATGGAGATAACTTACTTAGTCACATGATCACACCCCCCTACACTCTCACACACACACACACACACACACACACACACACCCTAAACACACACACACACACACACACATAGGGTGACGTAGCTTCCTGTTTTTCGTATTGTTCCCGCGAAAGTTCCTCGTCTGTTTGTAACAGCGTTTTAGATTATATTTTGTTTAGTTTTTTATAATTATATGTTTTTCCCGTTTTTACTAAATAACAAACTAGTTTTTACGCTTTAACACTACTGGACTTTATCTGATTTTTGTGCTTTTTGGGAGAACGCGCGCATCATCTGACCAACAACAAGCGAATCCATCAGCAAATAATCACAACTCCGGCACAAAGGTACGTTATCATGTCTACCATTCAGCTCGCTCAGTGTGTGGAGTGCAGGATGTTTAGACATACTTCCTCCGTCATTAGTGATAATTTATTTGTGATAGGTGTGTGTTAGTTAGCACCCTGACGGAGAAGATAGTAGCATTAGAGGAGCGCATCCAGACTTTAGAGAGGGTTAGTGAGCGTGAGAGCAGCGTTAATCCTGTAGCGGAAAGGCTGGGTGCCACAGGTGGAGATAATCATCCCCCGACTCCGGCAGTAGAGCCCTCACAGCGGGGCGAGTGGGTGACGACTCGGCGGCATATTCGTTCAGCCAAAGCTAACGCTAAGGCTAGCCCACCGGAGCACACCTCTTCTGCGCTTCACGTGTCCAACAGGTTCGCTCTCCTCAGTGATGCACCCGCTGAGAAACCTGAAAGAGCTCTGGTTATAGGAGACTCTATACTGAGACATGTGAAATTAGCTCGGCCTTTAGGGGCGCCAGCGGCAGTGGTCAGGTGTATCCCGGGAGCCAGAGCACCGGACATAGCAGGTAATCTTAGGGCTCTAGGACAGCATAGGTTCTCTAAGATAGTGGTACATGCTGGAGCTAATGATATACGCCTTCGTCAGTCAGAGGTTAGCAAGAGTAACTTTACAGAGGTGTTTAAAATAGCGAAGGCGATGTCCGAAGAAGTAGTTTGCTCTGGCCCCATCCCAATGAGATGTGGTGACATAGCTTACAGCAGGTTATGGTCGCTGAACCGCTGGATGTCCAGGTGGTGCTCCGAAAACAACGTGGGCTACATAGACAACTGGAAGACCTTTGAGGGCAAAACTGGCCTGTTAGGGCGGGACGGTGTCCATCCCACTCGGGAAGGTGCTGCTCTCATTTCTTGCAGTATAGCACATAGTCTCAGAAGAGGCCTAGTTAATCGGTGACAATCCAGAGCCCAGGCCAGGGAGCAGACAGACGGGCTAAACCAACCGTCTGCTAGCTGCAGAGAGTCGTCACTCAGGGTTCATCATATTGAGACTGTGTATATAATTACTGTGTATGTAATATAACCACAATTCCACAGTCTGAAGTTATCTCAGATCACTACCTTGTCTCGATTAAAGCGTGTCATAGTAATAATGTATGCAGCACAGCACCGCGCTTCCACCTTAAACGTACATTTACATCAAATACCGCACAGAGCTTTATCAATAATCTTCCAGAATTATCAACTTTGATTGGATCGCCATCTGACTTCACAGAACTCGAACAGGCGAATGAATATCTAGAGTCAGCACTTCGTTATAGCTTAGATAATGTAGCTCCAGTTAAAAGGAAAATGATTAGAGATAAGAAACTCGCTCCTTGGTATAATGACCACACACGCGCTTTAAAACAAACCGCTCGAAAATTTGAACGTAAATGGCGCCAAACTAAATTGTTAGTATTCAAAATAGCTTGGAAGGAGAGCATCCTGAACTATAAAAAAGCTCTCAGTGATGCTAGATCAACGTATCTCTCCACTCTTATAGAAAATAACAAAAACAACCCGGGATTTTTATTTAATACCGTAGCTAAATTAACTAAAAACAAGATCACTGCAGAAATATCCACAACAACATCATGCAGTAGTGAGGATTTCATGAACTTTTTCAATAACAAAATCATAAATATTAGGCAAAAAATTCAGGCATTGAAACCAGACAATTTAAATAATTCAGATGATCTAACCACATCACATCAGAACTTAGAATACTTTACTCCCCTTGAAGCGAGGGAACTAATTTCACTCATCTCTTCTTCAAAATCTTCAACCTGTATATTAGATCCTGTACCGACACATTTTCTCAAACAGATAGTACCAGCAATAATAGAACCCTTGTTGAAAGTAATTAACTGTTCACTCAGTAGTGGGTATGTCCCCAAATCCTTTAAATTAGCCGTCATTAAACCGCTAATCAAGAAACCTGACCTTGACCCCTGTCTGCTTTCCAATTACAGGCCGATATCAAACCTTCCCTTTATCTCCAAGATTTTGGAAAAGGTAGTATCACAGCAGCTATGTTCACATCTACACAGAAATAGCATAAATGAACTGTATCAGTCAGGATTTAGGCCTCATCACAGCACAGAGACAGCACTTGTTAAAGTAGTAAACGACCTCCTATGGGCCTCTGATCAGGGTTGCGTCACTATACTTGTGTTACTGGACCTCAGTGCAGCTTTTGGCACCATTGATCATAGTATTCTTCTTCACAGATCAGAAAAGGTAGTAGGAATTAAGGGAACTGCCCTCTTGTGGCTCAGATCCTATTTGACTGATCATTATCAGTTTGTAGATTTAGATGGTGTCCATTCCTCATGTTCTGAAGTGGAGTTTGGTGTTCCACAGGGCTCAGTTTTAGGCCCACTGCTTGTTTCCCTTTACATGCTTCCTCTGGGCAACATTATTCGTAAACATGGTATTAGTTTTCATTGTTATGCTGATGACACACAATTATATGTCTCAGCAAAACCAGATGAGAAAAACCAGTTTGCTAAAATTGAGCAGTGTGTGCAGGACATGAGAGATTGGATGTTAACTAATTTTCTTCTGCTTAATCCTGATAAGACAGAAGTTCTGGTCATAGGACCACAAGTAGCTAGAAGTAAGCTTTCTGATCACACTGTGACTTTAGATGCCTTTCTGTTCCATCAAATGCAACAGTAAAAGACCTCGGTGTGATTATAGATTCCAGCCTTTCGTTTGAAGCACATGTAGATAATATTACCAGGATAGCTTTCTTTCACCTTAGAAATATTGCCAAGATAAGAAACATATTGTCACTAAATGATGCAGAAAAACTAGTTCATGCCTTTATCACCTCTAGGTTGGACTATTGTAACGCCTTACTGTCTGGTTGTTCAACTAGGTGTATAAACAAGCTTCAGTTAGTACAGAATGCAGCAGCAAGAGTCCTCACTAGAACCAGAAGATACGAGCACATCACCCCTATCTTATCTACACTGCATTGGCTCCCTGTGAAATTTCCCATCCATTTTAAGATACTACTTTTGACGTATAAAGTACTAAATGTTCTCGCGCCACAGTATCTGAGTGAACTGCTAGTGTCTTACGATCCGCCACGCCTACTTCCATCAAAGAATGCAGGCTGCCTGTCAGTACCACGTATTATTAAAACTACAGCAAGGGGCGGAGCTTTTTCCTACAAAGCCCCAAAGTTATGGAATAGTCTTCCTATTAATGTTCGGGACTCAGACACAGTCTCAGTGTTTAAGTCTAGGCTAAAAACCTATTTATTTAGCGCAGCATGTTTGTAAATAGATTAACCTTAGGTAAAGGAGCAGATCTGGGGGACTCATGGACGTAGAGTATTCTGGTGAACTGGTATGTTTAGATGCTGTCCTCCCCACTCTCATTGATCACTCAGGTTTGTTGACGGTGAGGTGATTGGTTGCTTTACATCTCAGTTCCCCCTCATGTCTGTGTTTCCTTCTGGCTCTCCCTTTTAGTTATGCTGTTATAGTTAGTCCTGCCGGAGTCCCTGCTTGCACTTTGCACTGAATACATTCACCTTATACATGTTGACTGTGACCAGACCTAACTGCCATCTCTCCTTATTTTCTGTTCTCTCTTCTTCTGCTCTCTCCTCTCTCTCTCTCTCTCTCTCTCTTTTCCCTCTCTCTGTCTCTCTGTCGAGCTATACATGTTCGCTCCTGAGTTGCCAGTGATCCAGACCCCTCTGCCCTCTGGAGCCGTCTAACCCGTCCTGGAGTCCTGCTTCTGGTTGGAGATCTCGTCGCATGGATGCCCCGTGTGGTCTGCCTGGATTCGTATGGTGGCTGGGGATGGTTTTCCATTAAGACTGTCCTGTCATCGATTGATGCTCTGGGGACCTGTGACTTCAGTTGTTCGATAACTCAGGACTGGAATCTCCTACAGTCTACCTGAGCCTCCGGGAACAAACTGGACTCTTTTTAATTTTAATTTTAACACATCTCCTGTCACACACCGTCGCCCTCGGCTTGCTCATCAGGGACAATCTTATCATTTTGATTCATACACATTGCATACAAACTTACTTATTTTTATTGTGTAAAGCTGCTTTGCGACAATGTCAATTGTTAAAAGCGCTATATAAATAAAATTGACTTGACTTGACACACCCCCTAAACACACACACACACCCCCCTACACACACACACACCCCCTACACACCCCCTACACACCCCCTACACACACAAACACACACAAACACACACCCCTACACACCCCCTACACACACACACACACACACACACACCCCCTACACACACACACACACACACACACACACACCCCCTACACACACACACACACACACACACACACACACACACACACACACCGCCTACACACACACCCTCCCCTACACACACACACACACACACACCCCCTACACACACACACACCCCCCTACACACACACACACACCCCCCTACACCCCCCCCTACACCCCCCCCCCCCCTACACACACCCCCCCCCCCTACATACCCCCCCCCTACACCCCCCCCCTACACACCCCCCTCTCAGAGAGCTCCTATCGTAGCCTAAAAAGTCCTAGCTGGGAGTCCTAGACTAAAAGTGATTTAGAAAACTTCCCAGTGCAACTCTGAACTAGGAAAGTACAAAAACCTTTATCTTAGTGAGGGGGAGTGGTTAGGGTTAGGGATGATGCAGCAATTCAGGGACTGTGATTGGTTCATAAAAAAATAACCAACCCTGTAAAGGTTTTGAAATGCACTCTTTGTGAAAATAGAAAATATGATAATAGAACAGACAGTGAAATCAAAATGTTTGCATATAAATAAATTCTATAACCATGAATGCAGGCTACTTTATGCAAAGTTTCTGTCATAGGCTAAATATCTTAAAGTTCATTAAAACAGCCAAATGTTGAAAATGTGTTTACTTTTGAAGCAACCAATTTATTGGAATACATTTATTTATCATACTGATTTTATTACTTGTAATCCATTTCAGATTGATAAGAGCAAAATGGCTCAGCTTTTATCAATTTACAAGATTGACAGTCTATTTTAGTTACACTTTTGGATGGTCTGTAGCCAACAATCCAAGAGAGATGGAAGGAAGTAAAACAACAGAAAACCAAATTGGACAGAAGAGCAGTGTTTACTTTTAGCTTTTAGTTCAGTGTTCGAAGAATATTTCTTCTTTCCGCCATTTTGTCCTCTGCTAGAGAAACTCTTCTTCTTAAAAGTCCTTCTCTCTACTCTTAACTATTTTTTACCTTAGGAGCTGTTTTTAGGTCCAAGATGTTTTGTGAATCATTTTTATCTTCTAAGATATCTAAGATTTAGTCCTAAATTTAAGGGAAAATTCTAAGAATTTTCTTAGAATTTCGTCACTAGGAGCAACTTTTAGGCTTAAGAAGCTTTGTGAATACGGGCCTTGAGCAGTTGGGGGTTAAGGGCCTCGCTCAAGGACCCAAAAGAGACAACTTGGTGGTAGTGGGACTTGAACCTGGGACCTTTCCAACTGTAATTCAATGCCTAAACCACTGAGCTACCCCTGACCCCTACTCCATGTTTCTGATGTTCACTAACACAGTCCTAAACACACAGCATTACAGTTCACACAGCTAAGCCCCGCCCAGTGTCAACCTGTGAAACTCACACCTGTTAAAGCTGAATGTAATATTCATGTAATACTCATGTACCTGTGGTGCCGTTACAGGCTGCGGAACAGTCCCCCTGCGTCAGGTAGTTGTTGCTGTTTGGTATACATCCTCCAAACGTGAAGCGCTCACACACACCTGAGGCGGCGTTATAGTGCCAGCGAGGGAAAGAGCCACGGCACGGGCCCACCTTCACCGGGGTCAGGCAGTGCCCTGAGACACACACAATAATGATAATAACAACAACAACAACAACAGTCATAATTACAATAATAATAACAGTATTAATAACAATAACAATAGTAATAATAAGGTTTCCTAATTAACAATCCATTCATTTCCCCTGATATTAAGACACGCCCACCTACAGTCATAATTAATAATTATGTGTGTAATTATAACTGTGTGTGTCTGAAGCCATGTGCACATGTAGCCGGGTATTTCTTAAAAACATATTTCTCCATAATATATTTTTTTTATTTTGCCCTGACAAACATGCGTTTAAAAATATCTTGTTCACATGAAAACACCTAAACATCCTTAAGTTAAGTGCTGTCATGAGCATGCCTAATCAAGAAGGGGTGATATATCCTAACTGTAAAGCCAGAAGTCTAGAAAAAAAACATCATTACCGGTGAAAACATCAATGTGTTGTGTGGAAGTGGAGTGTGTGGACCAACAGTGAGACACACTGAAGTTGAGCTTTTCCTCAAAATCACACTTAAAGTTAACACAAGCGTGTGTGGACTGAGAGAGACATCCTGGCTCTGTTCCTTGAGCAGTACGCGTCTGAGATGGCCACGGAGTTTCCTCATTGTGAGTGGGTATGACCGAGGCACTCATCACCATCGACCTGATGGAGGTCATAGCACAGTGCTTCTACTCTTATCTGGACACTATGACTCCTCCTCCCAGCACAGAAACCACAGATGATACGGCTTCTCATCGCAGATCAGATTCTGCATCGTGTTCACAAGCAGACACGTCTGATCAGCTAGACGAATGGGTAACACCTTGGCCCCTCTAGAGGGCTATGAGAGAAGATATCAGAGCCATGTAGTCCAGGGTTAAACTGCCGATGTGTGTAAAAAATTCCTTCAACATGCCAACATATTAAACCAGGGGACACGCCGCCGCCGGTCCTGTCCTCGGCCGATACAGACAGCTGTTCTCTGAGGACACGTGACTGCAGTCGCCCGATAGTTCAGGACTGGAGTTTCCTACAGTCTACCTGAGCCTCCAATAACCAACTGGACTCCATATGAACTTAAACACGTCTCCTGTTATACTGAACTTCCAGCCTCCTAACACACAGTATGAGTGCAGATCAAATCCCTGCTCTCCGTTATCACCCAGATGAGGATGGGTTCCCTGTTGAGTCTGATTCCTCTCAAGGTTTCGTCCTATTGCCATCTCAGGGAGTTTGTTCATCAGAGACGATCTGATCATTCTGATTCACTCACATTCACATTTCATACTCATTGGATTGTCCAGCATCACCCGTTAGGCCGCTCCACTGTTTTATCTACAAAAGAGTTAGCAGTCTGTTACGCCATTAACGGCCTCTGAAACTCCTTTTTGTTTTTCCTAAAAGGCAACCTGATTCGTATTAACTAATTTTTCAAGAACCTTTGTTGTTGCATTTATGAATGTACAGTATAGCCAGACTCTTTGATTTTGGGTGTAACAACTTGCTCTCTTGTGAGTGACAGCCATATGAAACGTCCATTCGGAGTTAGAGATAAGAATAAACAGCAATAGAGTGAGATTGTGGAGAGTGGTTAAGGTGTAACAACCAGAGAGAGTAAGGGGAGTCTTTAAGTGTGGCTTTCTTGGTGGACCTGTTAAGAGGTCTTGATCTTCCACTGAATGGATGAAAAAACAGCATGAAAAATATGAGACATGTTGTGTCTAAGACCTCCACATCTGTTAAAAGGAAAGTTTTTCCACCTGCACATAGATGGCTTCTTTTTCACTCCTCTCTAGAACCATCTGTCCTCTCTGTCATAGTCATAATTTGTACACTCTCATCCTCAAACGTGTGTCCTTTGTCCTTCAGGTGATGGTACACTGCTGATTCAGGCCCTGAGGATCTGCATAATCTCTCTATTGCTGTTTCGAACATAAAACATTTTGAAATGTGTGTGTCCCGTTACATCTGGTTCATAAAACGAACATCATACCAACAGTCAAAGATTAGGACCTGCACAAATTGCAAAATGTGGCAGAAGAGCGGGCCAATTGGCACTCCACAGCGGTGTGATTGCTGAAGAAGGGATCGTGCCATTTATCATACATGTGTTTCAGTGTTTAATGCTCGGAAAAGCTTGGCGTAGTGGACTATACTTGGCCTTTAAATGACCACATCACTAAATAAAGACTTGTTGTCACAGGTGGCTCGTATGTGAAGAGAAACCCTTTCCTATGGACTTACTGGATCAGTGTTTTATGAGTGATGCCCAACTACAAGCTCCTCTACTTTGGACTCTGAGACGGGTGACAGATCATACACAGGGCCCAGGTAGACTGTAACTGCTCTCCATTCTAGCCTTCCTATGTTCTAAACCACCTGCTTGGATATTCCAAAGGCATTTGCATACTCTCCACTCGTCAACAGGATGTCCCTTAACATGCACAAATCCTCTTACTGTTTCTCTATTATGACCATTTCATTTTATTAGTTGTCCCAACGTGTAGACGTCCGAATCGGTCTCGTTCAAAACCGACCTAACACAGCGTCTGCATGTGGACGGAAGACAGAAACATAGAAAACAGCCTTTTCTGCTTTTAAACATACCTAAGTGTTAAACCCTTCACTTTTCTCTCCTCCTCACTTCCTGTCAGTCTTGATTTCTCTCACACCTGACACTCACACACACCATGCTAGTCCTTCACCCAAGCACGAACAACACACATTACTGTCTGTACACTTTGTTTTTACATCTTTTCTTTTTAATAGTTTAGGAATCTCCAGCAGTACAATGACTTCATGATCGTGTGGTTCATATCTTGGAGAGACAGCCACTGAACATTGACTGCCTACAGTTTATTCACAGACAGGAGCTAGTGGTTATTAGTGCCCTGGATGAAATAATACATATTCCAGAAGATGGTCATGACAGCAATTTCAAATCTAAGCAATCTCATACAGCGTCAGTGGATCAGACAAATATAAATATAAAAAAGGCTACAGTAAAATGCTGTACTCTAACAAGTTTTGCCAGCTGCCATGTAATGCTGGTGTTATTTTCTTTTATCAATTAACTCTTGTCACCTGTTGAAACAGTCTTTTATAATTTTAGCTAACCGTTATAAGCCTCGCATTTTATCTCATTCCTTTAATGTAATTCTTAAATGGTCCCCAAATTGTCAGTTTCGAAAGCTCTTATGCAGTGTGTGAAAACTTTCTCCAGTTTTTTATTGACAAGGGCTCTTATTACATCCCCTGCATGTGACCCATCTATCTACATGTCAGTCTTTAGCTCTGCTTTTTTTTTAAACCAGTTTCAGCCTCTCTCTCTTTTCTTTCTGTTAAAGATTATTAATATTATGAAGCCTGCAGGATCTCCTGCTAATCCCATTTCTCCACATCCTTTTAAAGAGTTGGCTCCCATTCTAGGTCCTTTAGTTTGAAAAATTATAAATAGCAGCTTGGGATCTGGGGTGGTATCCAGAAATTGTAAACATGCAGTTGTGCAGCCTTTTTAAAAAAATAATAATAATAATCTTGATCCATCTGTTTTTTCTAATTACTGACCAATCTCCAAGCTACCATTTCTGTCTAAGATTCTGCAGAAAGTAGTTTATACACAACTAATAAGTTATCTTAGTGAGCATGGAATTCTTGAGGTCTTTCAGTCTGGTTTAAGGCTCTTCACAGTTCTGAAACAGCTCTGTTAAGGGTTTTAAATGACATCTATCATATTACTAATTCTGGTGATTCTGTGATTCTTCTGCTGCTTGATTTAACAGCTGCCTTTGAAACAGTAAACCATGACATCCTCTGTCACACTGGGTGGGAATTACAGGAACAGCTCTAGACTGGTGTAGGTCCTTATTGATAGAACATTTTCTGTTAGTCTTGGAGATCTGGGCCCGTATTCACAAAGCTTCTTAAACCAAAAAGTTGCTCCTAGTGACAAAATTCTAAGAAAAATCTTAGAATTAGGGCATTTTCTTAGAATTTCTCCTTAAATTTAGAATTAAATCTTAGTAAAGATAAAAATGATTCACAAAACATCTTAGCCCTAAAAACAGCTCCTAAGGTAAAATTTGTTAAGAGTAGAGAGGAGGACTTTTAAGAGGCTTAAGAGTTTCTCTAGCAGAGGACAAAATGGCGGAAGGAAGAAATATTCTCCAAACACTGAACGTAAAGCTAAAAGTAAACGCTGCTCTTCTGTCCAATTTGGTTTTCTTGTTGTTTTACTTCCTTCCATCTCTCTTGGATTGTTGACTACATACCAACAGTGCAAATTAAAGAAACTGTCCTGCAATCATGTACATTGTAAAAGCTGAGACATTTTGCTCCCAACAATCTAAAATGGATTATAAGTAATAAAATCAGTACGGTAAATAAATGTGAGAACTTAAATATAGTAACTACTGTGTGGCAATTGGTTGCTTCAAAAGCATTTTCAACATTTAGCTGTTTAATTATCTTTAAGACATTTAGCCTAGACACTTTGCATAAAGTAGCCTGTAGTCATGATTATACAATTTCTTCATATACAAAAATTATGATTTCACTGTTGGTTCTATTATCATGTGTTCTGTTTTAACAAAGAGCTCATTTCAAAACCTTTGCAGAGGTCAGAGGTTATTTTTTTTATTTACCAATCACAGTCCTTGAATTGCTGCATCATCCCTAGCAACAGGGTCGACCACACCTCCTCACAAAGATAAAAGTTTTTCTACTTTCCTTACTCAGAGTTGCTCTAAAAGGTTTCCTAAATCACTTTTAATCTAGGACTCCCAGCTAGGACTTTTTAAGCTAAGATAGGAGCTCTCTGAGAGAATTCGAGGAAGCTTTGTGAATACGGGCCCTGGAGTCCTCATCAGCTCTTCTTACATATGGGGTCCCACAGGGTTCTATCCTTTTCTCCTTGTATTTGTTGCCGCTCGGCTATATCCTGAGAAAACATGGCAGTAGTTGACATGACATTTCTTAATTAATGATGCTTCCAATTGTAAGTAAACAGAACTATCAATTTTTGAGTTTGTTGGCCAAATAAAAAAAAACTGTTGTAGACCATCCAGCACGGGAATCGAACCCGGGGCTTTCCGCATGGCAGGCGAAGCACTTACCACTGCGCCACGAGAGCTCTATAGATTTTACATCGGTGGAAGTTATTGTTACTTACATACTCAAAATTAGTACTCATTCAATTATTTACAGTAGGTTAACAGTACTCAATGTGTTTAATTACTTTGAGCATTAGGGTTTACAGTGTAGTGTACTTGTTTTAATGTTCAACTTCAATGTTTTTTTTTTACTCATTATTGTACAGCAAATATCAATAGCTCTGATTCAGATTTTTCATGCTTGTTGTATAAAATACACAGATGTGGAAATTACCATTACTGTAGTATTTCTTCGATACAGCATATTGTTTTGACTTTTTTATGACTATTTTTTAAAACCGAGATGACGGAAAATGTCACTTTGCGCCACCTGGCGGTCATTTCACAAATTACTTTGAAATGCGACTTATTTATTTTGGCTGCTGTTGTTTTGTCGCGGCGGTGAGCTCGGCGGTAATAGACATTCCCCTCTTCACACCTCTGTATGTGTGTGATGTGATTTTAATCATGTTCCTTTTTAATATTAATTTATTATTTTTTTAAATTTTATTTAATTTCTTTTTTATTATTGTATTACTATATTATTTTATTATTTATGTGAAGCACTTTGGGGCATTCTTGTTGTTAAAGTGCTACACAAATAAAGATGAGTTGAGAATTATTGATAATTCACTCTAAGCTGCATGAATGGATAAATTAAGATTCTTTACAATAAACATAATTCTACCATAAGACTCAAGACTTTACTTATCGCATTACTGGATAAATCACCATTTTTAACTAATCTCTTGAATGAATGAATGAATGAATGAATGAATGAAGTACATTATAGCAACCACTTCTCGCCACCTCATGATATAACTGATACGACCTTTATTTGAAGCTAAAGTCACTTTCAAAATGTTTCAAATTTTCAAAAACTCTATTTTGGTTTGTATATAGACATTAGTGTTTATATCAGAAATACAAGCTTTTATCCCAGTACCTCTGATAAATTAAATTATTGTAAGGAAATCATATTGTAAGAAATAATGGTGGCTGAAGAGACTGTTTGTGAAGCTGTAATAATACCTATAAATGACAACCGCTCTCTGGCACCAAAGTAAATTTGAACCTGATCATATTTGACATTGTTATTTAGGAATTAGCTGAAAATGCCGAAATCGTGCAGCTTTAATCCATGTTGCACACACATTTGAGCTGTTAATGAAATAAAAGCAAATGTGGTGGCATTCAGATGTAGCAGAATACCCTGTGACCCACAAAAGCATCTGTTCTCCACATTAAAAACTGTAACTCTGGCTGTCTTGACTGACAAACATGTAATGAAGGTGAAGCGTTTATCTTTATTAAAGATAATAAAGTAGTTAGCTGTGTTATTTTCGAAGTTCATTAATGAAACATTATGAAATAAAGTAATAACTTAAACGTGCATGCTGTTCTTGGTTCGCCAAGTTGGTTTGAGGTAAAGCTTCATTTCCATTGTAATTAACTCAGACTGCGCAAAAGGTGTGCAAAGCTGAGTTACTTGAGTTCTGCGCTCCTGGAGGGCTGTGATTGGTTAAATGGTTAAATTGGTTAAAAAGATTTTTGAGGCCGATCACCGATTTCCAATCACTAGAAGCTGTATCGGCCGATACCGATCACCGATTACAGGGTCTACTTGAAGCCTTATCATGTAACATTATTTATTAAACTATATCAATTATTGAAATTACAAGAAGAGGAAGATCATGAATTGACAACTGTATTTATTGGCAAGGAACATGTGCAACACGTCAACTTAAAACATAGCAGCCTGTGTTTGATTAGTAATTGGGATCAGATTAGAGCTTGACAAATACATTTTATACAATCTACAGGAAAGTTGTAATAAAATTACAGATAAGTGAGATGTGAGTCGCCGGAAGTTCTGCAAGGACCGCCAAAAAAATTAAACATGTTTCGCGGAAAGATGGAAACGTCAAATCACAGCACCAAAACTCGCGGTGAATCATGATGAACTGTACTTACGGCCACCGAGCGACACCACGTATGTGAGATAGGGGAATTATTACCGACAGGGAGTGAGTGGCAGCGCGCGAGTTGCTGAGCTCTCCCGCTCTCTTAGCGCTAGACGACTTTGAAAACTGCTCGTGTTCCTTCACGTGACTAACCTTCAAATGTCTGATGAGGTTCGTGGTGTTAAAATGCTTTGGCTGCTTCCCGCCTCGTGGAATTGTCTTGTTACGCAGGTTGCAGATTGCTAATGTATTGTCTTTTTCACACAACACGTAGAATCGCCAGACCGGTGAAGCCATTTTAGCAGCGTCACCTGATCGGCTTTTCTATATCGGCCATTATAGAGACTGACGATCAAACTTCCCAAAGCTATTATCGGCCAATACGATCACGACCGATCGATCAGAGTACCCCTAGTGAGCCCGTATCTGATTGGCTAAAGAGTACGGGTGACCCACGTTGCTGCCAGCAAAGTCTCGAAAATACACACACACAAATCCGGGCGATTCACACACGACAGACGATTTTGCATGATACACTCGTGAATTTTAAACATCCAAAAATTTTGTACACAGTTGTACACCTGTGAATTGTGTTTTGCATTTGTGAAGCGTATATTATGAATGTATATATTTATTTTGTCCATGTAAGTTTTTTTTTTTGTGAATCTATATTTTTTGTGCACGTGAATTGGGATACGCATGTGTGCATCGTGTCTTTTGCGTGAATTATTATTGAGACTGATCTCCTTCCATACGTGTGTGTGTGTGTGTGTGTGTGTGTGTGTGTTTTCAGCAGTTGCTATCAAACCACTTGGGGATTTTTAATGGTCCACAGTACACAGGTGTGTATAATAATTAGTGATATGAGTGTATTATTCGTGTATGATGTTGATGTAATTGTGATCACCACTGACCCTCGGCTTGTTCCTGCGTGAGGACGAGCACCGTCACAGACGCCGTGTCTGACTGCCCAGCCGAATCAGTGACGAGGAGCCGAAACCGATACACTCCAGGATAAAGGTTTGAGAGTCGACACTGATCTACAAAGTGCGTTTTCTGTATAACAAAAAAACACAAACACTCATCACTGTGTCTCAGACAGGCGAGTCAAAACACAGACGCTAAAGGCTTATAAAGATAAAGATTATTATATAATGTTATATTTCAGTCAGGGGCAAAATGAGGGTTAACCCCTCAACACCTCCCACACCTGTATAGACCCTCCCACACCCCTATAACCCCTCCCACACCCCCTCAGTGCAGTGTCACTCACCTCCATTCTAACAGACTGATTTCCGCTGTTAAGAGTCCACTCGTATTTGGTGATATTTTTGTCATCCCAGCTCTCGATGCCGTTCAGCATGACTTCTTCTCCAGCTCTGGTCACGACGTCGGCTCCAGCGTCTGCTATGGGAGGTTTATCCTCGTTTCCTGCACAGCATCAACACAACAAACTCATTTCCTTCCGAGGTCGGGAGCCTCACACATACATCCGCATGTTTAGTCTACAAAAACCCTGAATCACTGCGCGCTGCTCTTCTTTCATGCAAATCACATGTGGGACGTCCATTTCTGCTCGTACCACAGTTACAAATGAACTGTAACACGTTCACACCTGAACAGCGGCGACTGGAGACACAGCAACCCTGGACAGAAAGCACTGATAAAGACGGCCAAAAGAAGTTTTAATATAACAGAAGTGCGGATAATTTGTGACTAACCCTTGTAGGTTGGTTTTATTTGTCTCTGAGCCTTAAGATTTTGTCCTGATATTGGAAAGTGAGACAAAGTCAGATGGACCTTGTTTCTTTTCATCAGATGGAGAAGCTCAGAGTGCTCATGGGTAAAATGTCCCAGCACTTTGTTTAACAGGAGAGAAACCCTGAATGATCTGACTTTTACCTGAAAGCTAATGACCCTCCCTACAATTCAATTCCATTCAATATTATTGGTATAGTACTTTTAACAACGGTCAGGATCTACAGTAAGAGAGAGGACCATCAGTGTACAGAGTACCATCACCATTCAGAGTACCTTTACTGTACAGAGTACCTTTACTGGTTTCTTAATGCAAAACACATGCGAGATTCAGATTTCAGTGAAGTCGCCTCATTTCAGTGGTTTAGTGAAGGTTCCCTGTTGAGTCTGGTTCCTCTCAAGGTTTCTTCCTGTTACCATCTCAGGGAGTTTTTCCCTCAGCACCGTCGCCCTCGGCTCGTTCATCAGGGACCATCTGATCATTCTGATTCACACACACTCACATCTCATACACACTTCTGTATTTTCCGTTGTTTGTGTAAAGTTGCTTTGCGACAGTGACCGTTGTTAAAAGCGCTATACAAATAAAATGTAATTTCACTGTGTAACCAGGAGAACCGTCATGCGTCAGGTGACTGACAGTCGTCCTAGTTAAAATAAGGCTCAGTGCTGAACATCCAGCGTAAACTCCTGTGTGAATTTCTTTATGCTGGATGTTGAGAAACATTTCCTTCTGAAAGCGTTTTACGCCATGATGATGTAGAGTCATCACTAACGGTAGCTGGACATACGACATTTTGACAAAAGTATGTGGACGCCTGTAGTCGCAGACGGGGTGGTTTAAGAGTCGAGTGGAAGGTAACAAAATAATTCTTATTACATCAGCATGTTTTTGTGCTTTCAATTATTGCCGTGAGAAACACAGAGAGAGAGAGAGAGAGAGAGAGATACACAGTCACACACACCAACACCGGTTCTTAACCTTAAACTGTCAGTCTCTACATCCGGCTGAAAAACATTTCCCCCACAATTTCCAGAAGCTTCTCACTACACTTCTGCTGCGGGTGTGTTTCCACCACAGCAGAGCATTTAAAGATAGATAGATAGATAGATAGATAGATAGATAGATAGATAGATAAATAAATAAATAAATAAATAAAAGAATATTTAGGACTACTTTACGTTACAACAAAAGAATGTGTCACATGAAAAGATTAAAAGCTATATTTTAAATACAACATTTTCATATAATGATTTTTTTTTTTAAGCAAAGACTCGTACTAATCTGCACAAACTGAACTCTCTGATTTAGAGGAGACTAAGATGAGGTCCCTAAAGTGACCAGATGAATATTCCCATCAGGCCAGTGGTCAGGCCAAGCCACTCTGAGACTGAAACATGAGCCGTGGAGCGCGGCGTCCTGCACTGATCTGCTCTCAGTGTAAATACACTCTGCTGAAGTTCTGCCAGCCTGTCAAGTCAGACTCTGCACACAAACACACCAGGTGGAGTGTGTACAACACGCCTGATGTTCACTGTGTTCAGGTGTTTCAGCTACACTGACTGCTGACAGGAGAAGAAAATCACGCGGCTGCACACCAGACTCTGATCACTCTGCTAGTGGAGTGATGGAACGCAAGCCACGCCTCGTACCGGAGCACAGAGTGACGACGCCCCTGTGAAGTCCACAAAATCAGCTCTGTCAAGACGTGTGTGTTAAGGGTGCATAGGTGTGGAGGAACAGAGCCCTGACTGAACTCAACTCCACTGAACACCAGCTGCACCTCAGGCCTCCTCAACATCAAAGCCCAGACACAAGACCAGAGACTGCTGTAGTCACACGAGGGACCGAGCCTTTATTACTGCTCATCACGTTGGGAACGCATAGAAATTGGGTGTCCGCATACTTTTGGCCACAGTGTATTTGCCCCCTGATGGTTCCACCTCCCCAGTTCCTCTGTTAGTGTCCTGGGTACAGCTAAGCCTTTCAGACTTCAGTAGTTGGTGTAGACCAGTGTCCTGTACACACACACACACACACTGAACCTGGCCATTAACCGATTAGCTGAACCACCTCTGTGACTGGGCTCTGGCCCTCCAGGACTGGAGCTGAAGCTCCCTGATGTAGACGTCGTGATATTTATATCAATCATTACCTTATGAAGGCCTTGCAGGAATGACTGGAATCTTCCGAATACAGGCGACTGGAGTATGGAAACAATTGACCCACAAGTATTGTGATACACTGAAGTGATAAACTCCGTGCTAGGCTAGAACAGTTAGCTCAACAGATCGCTAAACCTTAGCAGTTTGGTAACTACAAGTCATATTTATTTATTTATTTATTTATTTATTTATACCCACTGCGCCGGTAGAAGGTGTGTTAACTTACAAAAATATCAAAATATCTGATAAACAACAACTGTACACACAGTCATCTTCTGTTTGCTCCAAATAAAGTTACAGTGAAAATATTCTGGAATAAAGTTACACTATTACTACAAACCAGATATTAGATTATTCAGATTATTTCTAGTCAAAATTTACTAAAATGTTAAGCAAACATATTGTTTTATTTCGAGATACTTTTGCTAGTTTTAGGAATTTATTTCTGGTTAGAAGTGAGACAAAACACAAGCTAAAGCTCATAACTTAATTAAATACAATGAGAAAAAATCTTTATAAGACAGACAGAGAGACATTCAGAGAGAGACAGTCAGACAGACAGAGAGCAAGACAGAGAGAGACAGACAAACAGAGACAGTCAGTGACAGGCAGACAGAGATCGTCAGACAGACAGAGAGAGACAGTCAGACAGAGATACAGACAGAGATAGAGACAGAGAGACAGAGATAGACAGTCAGACAGACAGTCAGACAGAGAGACAGAGATAGACAGTCAGACAGAGACAGACAGTCAGACAGAGAGAGACAGACAGAGAGAGAGAGACAGACCGTCAGACAGACAGACAGAGACAGACAGACAGACAGAGAGAGAGAGACAGTCAGACAGACAGACAGAGATCGTCAGACAGACAGACAGAGACAGACAGACAGAGACAGACAGTCAGACAGAGACAGACAGAGAGAAAGAGACAGACCATCAGACAGACAGACAGAGACAGACAGACAGACAGACAGACAGACAGAGAGAGAGACAGTCAGACAGAGAGACAAACAGACAGACAGACAGAGATCGTCAGACAGTCAGACAGAGACAGACAGACAGTCAGACAGACAGTCAGAGACAGACACAGACAGACAGTCAGAGACAGACAGAGACAGACAGAGAGAGAGAGAGAGACAGACAGTCAGACAGACAGAGAGACAGTCAGACAGAGAGACAGACAGACAGACACAGACAGAGAGAGAGAGACAGACAGAGGGAGAGACAGACAGAGAGAGAGAGACAGACAGAGGGAGAGACAGACAGAGAGAGAGACAGACAGACAGACAGACAGAGAGAGACAGACAGAGAGAGACAGACAGACAGAGAGAGAGACAGACAGACCGGTCTTGCCCCCCGGGCCCCTCAGGTGTGTCTGGTACACCTCTTCCCGGATGTGGTTGCTGTAGTCGGGTTTCCTGATGAAGCTGCAGACGAACTGGTTCCGGTAGAGACAGTCGAACAGGAAGCAGCGTGTGTGTGTGAGTGTGTGTGTGAGTGTGAGTGTGTGTGTGTCCTCCTCCGGTCCGGTGTGTATCAGCGCGAGGTTACAGCGGGGGGTCCTGCAGCACGCGCTCACACACTGCGCCCGGGGCGGGTCGGTGGGGTGAGACAGGTTGGTGTAGGACAGGTAGGTGGCGCCCGCGGACACACTCTCCTCCGTGTTGAGGACGAACCCGGCCTGGCCGTCCCGGAACTCCGCGCAGCTCTGAACCGAGCCGTGGACCAGCAGCGCGAGGACCAGCAGCGCGAGCACACGACAGCGCAGACACACCGCCATCGTCCACCTGTGTGTGTGTGTGTGTGTGTGTGTACTCACAATCAGACCTGTGTGTGTGTGTCTCTGTCTCTCACACACACCGCGCTATCAGCAGGCACGAATATAAAACTCCGATGAGGAAACGCGCGCGCGCTCTCCGCTCCAGATTAATGAGTGTGTGTGAGTGAGTGTGTGTGTGTGTGTGTGTGAGTGAGTGTGTGTGTGAGATCAGAGCTAATAATCCTGAATGATCCCGAGGGAAAAGGCGCAGGAGGGAGCAGATCTGTCCGAAACCCGCTCAGGTGTGTCTCAGGTGTGTCCTACCTGTGGAACTCAACCCGGAAGTGACGTCACACTGCACGAGCAATAAGCCAGAAAGCAAAGTAACCACACAAAAACACACATTCAAAACAACAGACAGACAGAACCTGCCCAGTGGTGATGGCTGTGTGTGTGTGTGTGTGTGTGTGTGAGAGAGAGAGAGAGAGAGGATTTCTGTTAGTGCTGTGTTTGTTTATGAATGTGCCTTTATCAGGCAAGCTCAGACAGGACAAGTGGCCACACACACACACACCTGTGCAACAGGTTCTACATCTTGTCCCAACTGACTTTTGTGTGTGTGTGTGTCTGAGAGAGAGAGATTTGAATGCAGGATTTAAAAACTATCTGATTGAAACAGTGACCTCTAACACAACACAAGGTCAAGCTCTTTCTCTGAAATCTCTCTCTAATGATTCATTCATTGGTCTCCAGTAAGAGCTTCATACTGGTCGGGTGAAGGTGGATCCGGAGTCTGTACCAGGAACACTGGCCGTGAGACAGTTTCATTTCAGAACAGTAAGCTGGACATGTTTCTTCCTAAACTCACATTGTTTATTCCTGTATATTTACACACAGTGAAGACTGACGGGATAACAGCCGTGTGATCCTCACAACCTGGGGTCATTCCCCAAAAAATAAATCAGCATTCTGAACCCAGGTGGGAGAAATTAAGTATTCCTGTCTCAGGTGTGTGTGTGTGTGTGAAGGTTGCATGTTCTCCCTGTGCTTGGTCTGGTTTCTTCCAGGTTCACTGTTTATTTCCTCACTGTGCTGTGAACATAACCATGTAGCGTGCGTAGACTAGCCTGAAGGTCACATGATGTCATTAAAAGGTCTGAGGTCATGCTGGGACACTCGCTTCAGAAGGGACTGAGCACTGTCCTGAAACTTCTCCAAGGTGCATCTCAGACTGTTCCTTAGACTGAGACAGGTGCTTCTCTGAGAGCTGATGTCCTTTCTTCATTTCGTGATGTAGACACACTCCTGAGTTCTGCTTTTATAGAGTTACACACACTGGTTCATAATTAAATAATCTTGTGCACACCTGTCTGCTAATCACTCCCTTAATGACTGTGTTAATATGACCGGTACCTTGCTCCTGAATAGCTATCTGTTTCCAATACTTGGACCAATCCCCCCCCCCCCCCCCCCCCCCCGCCCCCCTTAAAAAAAATATCCCCAGTTGTGTTTGACTGATGGCACTTAGTTAGTAACACAGTGTAAGTATCTATCTAGTGATGTAAACTTCAAAGCACTTTTTTGTAAGTCGCTCTGGATACGAGCCTCCATCAAATGCCTAAATGTAAATGTCCTGAATGTTGCTGCTTTACTTTTTGGAGAAAAAACTCCATATTGAAGTTTGTTGTTAATTAAGATATCACTTAATTATTAAATAACATAAATTATTATGTGTTGAATGAGGGTGTTCTTTCTTCCATGCATGTAAATGTGTGTGTATGTAAGTCATGTGATTTCCCTTATACACGACCAGTCAGAAGTTTGTACACCCCTTCTAACTCCATGGTCGTTCCTGATGTTTATTTCTCTCTACACTGTAAAACATCACTGAAGGCGTTTATCTAACACACACAATATTCTCCTCTGAACAGTTGATATTGAGATGTATATCTGCTCCTTCTGCTCTGTCAAGCTTCATAACGGCTCTAATCTGAGTTGCTGGTTGTTAATTGGTGATTTCTGAGGCTGGTGACTCTAAATGAACTTCTCCTCTGCAGCAGTAAGTTTTGGTCTCGCTTTCCTGGGAAGGTCTTCATGAGAGACAGTTTCATCATGGAGCTCGATGGGGTTTACAAACACACTCGACACAATACTGTTCCAGAACAGCCGACCTTCATGTCTTAACAAAACAACTGACTTTGGAAACATTGGATTAGAAGGTGTGTTGAAACCTTTGACTGGTACTGCACAGGACTCAAATTGCCCAAGGTACGGATTATTCTTACCTTGTACTTCCTCTGGGCAGCGTGTTGGAGTCCTCACTTTAAAACACTCTGTTTAATTTAGAGTTCTGTTTATTAGATTATTTTACAATGTAGAAAGAAATAAGCATCAAGAAAGACCATGGGGTTAGATGGGTGTCCAAACTTTTGACTGCAGGCTTGACTCATCAGATGTTTTCAGCCTAGACCTGAAGACACGCAAGAGAGCACACTGCCCCCTACTGCTGCCTTTGTTAAAGTGCAAACAAAGACACTGGACCTTTTGAGAAAAGTAGGTGTGGCGGGTTACAGGTCAATAGCAGTATTTAATAATCAGTGTAATATTGTTGTGGAGTGCGGATCAGACAGAGGACACTCAGCCACACCCTTAAAGCCACAGCACTACAACACCACACTGCACTTAAAACATTTATCATTTAAAGAGGCACAAAAAGCTCCTGGTTCTCACCCCGTGTTTTAAAGACTTTCTCAACTCTCTGATGACTGACTGAGGCTGTTACAGTATCAGTGGAGAGTAAAGTCCACATCCTGTGCTTGAGTAAATGTAGAGATACCGCAGGTAATACATCACTCCAGTAAAAGTAGAAGTCCTTTATTTATAGTACTCACCTTCAAATTTATTTAAGTAGCAAAAGTACTGAGCTTGAATTAGTAGGGATGTTAATGTATCATAGTAAAGCTCTCTCTCTCTCTCTCTCTCTCTCTCTGTAAACGTGCTGTCTTCATCATCATATGCAACCATTTCCACTTCTGATTTCAAACACCAGCTTTTAACTGAGAGAAGGCACATCATGCAATTACACATTATATCCAGCAGGTGGCTCCACTTCAACTGCTACACACCACTCTGGTTATGGAACACAGCACCATGCAGTGAAGTAGAAGTACAGATATTTCCTGTATATATTCATATAGTGGCTCTCCACCGTAAATGACTAATATCCCATTTTACAGCTGTGGAAAGAGCACAAAGGGAAATGAATCCTACAGCAGCATATGAAAGAGACATGGTGCATACAAATAAAATATTTTGAATAATAAAATAATAGAGTAAAATGACATTTAAGATAAAATAAGGTAAAGTAAAACAAATATAAATACCCAACATTGTTATACTTACTTAAGAACCCCAGTTTAAAATGTAAAATCTTCTACACAAACTTTTAATCACATCACTGCCTGAGAGCTGACACGCGAGGTGTAGATGAAGTATTTCTCTGTAGAAACACTGGAACGCTCTGGTGTGATCTTTGTGCCACAGTCCTGAGCGAAAACCTTTTTTGCATGCTCAAATTTTATATTTTAGTTTTACATCCTCTTGCATGTGTTGAAACCTCGCACACTTAACATCTCTCACACACTCAACTTGTATTTTCACCTCTGTAATGTCGGTCCACTGTGCTTCTCTAAGCTTACTGACGCCAGGAGAGACACAGTTACACACGCGAACACCTTGTCTCACACAAAGCTCTTTAGTTATTAACAGCAAAAGAGTATTTATATGTTTTGACCAAACGCCTGGTGTCAGGTTCATCTATTACTTCAAAGAACATGAAGCGTATTAACATTTCCTGGTGAAATCCTGGAGAACAAAAAGTGGAAGCTGTGTAGATGTGTGTCTGGAGACGAATCAGGAAGTTTTAGCTCAAAAGAGTGATAGAGTGCGAGACCGTGGGAGAGTTAGTGCATTAATGTCAGAACAGAGAGGAAGACACATTAACCTCAGAGGAGGAGGGACAACACCAGCCAGCCAGAGACTGGAGGAGGGACAACACCAGCCAGCCAGAGACTGGAGGAGGGACAACACCAGCCAGCCAGAGACTGGAGGATGGACAACACCAGCCAATCAGAGACTGGAAGAGGGACAAATGCCACACAGGAGCTCAGACATGTGGCTGACCAAACAGGCTCCTGTAAAAAGTTCAGTTCAGAAGTTTTGCAACCTTCCTGTGCAGGTCTGTTTTGGCCTCAGTTTCATGTTCTGTTCCACTACAATCAATAGTGCATTAGTGCAGGTTCCTATGTGTCTCCCTCTGCTGGTCAGACAGAATATTGACTCCCACATCAGTCGGCTTGCTGCAGGTATCAGGACACTCTGGGTTAGCCAGCCACCCGTTAAAGCTCAGAGCGTTTTAGCCATTATACATTATTTTTAATAAACATATATATGACTCAGGATTGTGCAGTATAGAGTAATGTATCCTTTTTTTTTCAACACAACATATGTCATATGAAGAACTGAATTTTATTTCATTTTAACCACCTGTACAAACATTGGTGAGTAAAAACTAAAAACCGAGGTGAAGGGGTTATTTGGGTTAAATCCCATCTGATCCATACTGTGAGTCTAGTGTCTGCATTTACAGCTGAGGCAGCTCACCACACACACACACACACACACACACACACAGAGACCTCGCTCCTGGTCAGATGAAGCTGCACTAATGTGTTTAAAGGTCAGATCTGCTCCACACTAGAAGTTAGAACTACACACGTTCCTGTGATGATCCTCTGGAGCTGCTCGGATTTCTTAGGCAGAATCTGTAGAATCTGGATTTACACAGTGTTTGAGTGAGTGCATGTGTGTGTGTGTGTGTGTGTGTGTGTGTGTGTGTGCGCTGTGCGATGGATTGGCACCGTGTCCAGGGGGTGCCCCACCTCGTGCCCTAAGCCCCATGAATACAGGATAAAGCGGTATAGAAGATGAGTGAGATGAGTGATTTACACAACCTTTTCAATATTGGATTCAATAATAACACATTTGTATTCGTGCCTGTAGCGCGTTCAGGTTTAACTCGTCCCTGCAGCCTCACCTCCAAACGTACTGGAGCAGCAAGGCCAGCTCTGTTAGTTCTGCTCTACAATATTATCAACAAAACAATAATGATTCATTCAATTAAAAATTATTAAATGATTTCAAATGAAAATTTCACTAAAGGGAACTACATTACCCATCAGCCCCAGCATGACCACGTGACGAAATGCCTGGCCGATCTTACTGCAGTGCCGTGTACTCGACATTGCAGTACTACAGTGTGTAGTGTAGCGCCCCCTCTGGTCGGTGCAGATTGACATTAAAAAGGAACTCTGTGAATCAAACAACACTGAACACGAGACTGAGAGCGAGACGGGTTTATTGTAAATGTAATGATTACGTACAGAAAAACAGTATTGTTGATCACTGGATAAAAGAACGGATTTAAATTGAGTATTGTGTACAGAGCGGTGTAACATCTGGAGCTAATCTCACCTTCTGTCTCTCACACACACACACACACACACACACACAAACAAGGTATATCAACATAAAAAAAGCCTTGCTGTTCTATTATTTTCAGAGAGATTGCATGTGTGTGTGTGTGTGTGTGTGTGTGTGTAAGAGAGACAGTGTGTAAGAGCATGTATAAACACTCATTAACACTTAAGTTACAGATACACATCTTTAATCTTTAGATTTAAACAAAGCAAACAAACAGCAAACACACACACAGACACAAATAAATACTGATAAACAAATAACTAAAACATAATTAATGAAATAAAATCACAATAAACTGAAGCAGGTGAGTCTGTGCAGAACCGCGTTTCAGCTGCTGGACCCAAAACATTCAAAATAAAAATAATAAATGTTGCTCTTTATGAACACTGTTAAATAATGCTACACATATTTGCCACAGGATAACACACACACACACACACACACACACACACACACACTTCATCATTACAAGTCTAAACATCACTCTTCATGAGATTGTTTTCTATTATCATTTATTTAATTCAGGTAAAATATCCTGATAAAATAATCTCATCGTAAATTTGCAGCCAAAATTAAAATAAACACTTCAACAAATCTGTAAACTCTAAATAACAATAACGATCAATAATCAATAATCACACGTTCTACTACAGCTTTCACTTCAGCCGTTAACTCTGTGTGTGTGTGTGTGTGTGTGTGTGTGTGCTCTTCCAGTCCTACTGCTGTTAAGGAGTTGAGTTCAGAACCCTCACCACTCTGACCAGTTTAAACTAACCCTAACCCTAACCCTAAGTCTGTAGAATCAGAAACTGATGTGTTTAAACCGTTCAGTAAAACATCAAAGTAACATAAAAGATATTCAGTGTTCAGTAGAAACATCCTGTTTAAAACAAAGAGTTTAGAGTGAGTAGATCTCTCTCTCTCTTAAACACACACACACACACTCACTCACACACACGCACTCACACACACGCACACACACACACACACACACACACACACACACACACACACACACACACTAAGAGTACGGATTAAATGTCTAAGTGTAAACCCAGTGCTGGTCAGATTAATCAGTTATTAAACATTCCCGGCGTTTAGTCACATGACCACTGTGTTCCAATCAGAGGAGAGTGTTCAGGGAACGCCCAGCAGGGTCGAAACGTTTAAACTGCTATTAAACCGCGAGTCACTCAGCAACATCCTGACACTACACGCATTACCAGAGGATTCCAGTGGGGATTGAATCAGACAGTAATCAAACATATTAATCAAACAGTGGGCGTGGTCACGCACCTCCTCCTGGAGTCACTTCGCTGCCTCTACACTTGGGACACATGCTTCAGTTTGGCATAAGCTCCGCCCCCATATGTGTATGAAAAAAATATGTATAAAAATACTACAAACGTTCCCAATAAGTTTTTAAAGGGGGTGGAGCCTAAAACATAAATAATATTATGGCATAATTATTCAGATCACTGTAAAATGTGGATCAGTGAGAAAAAGCTGCGAGTGTTTGTCACTGATGAGACGTGTGGACGCTGTCGTCACTAAAAGCTTCGTAAATCCTCTAAGTTTATACCATTTACTCACATTATGATATTTCTGTTGCATTGAGCCGCTTAGCATTAGCATTGAATCACACTCATACTGTATCATTCACATTGTACCAGGAAATGTAATATATACTTATATACACTTATCTCTGTGTGTGTGTGTGTGTGTGTGTGTGTGTGTGTGTGTGTGTGTGTGTTTTGATGCATAGCACAGTTATGGTGACCACAGAGTGAGAGGACGTAACAAGAAGCCATGATTTAATGCTATCAAGCGACGCATCACCTCACCATCCAAGAGTGAACTAACCAAGACATAAATGTCCAACAGCCCCTCCACACCGACCCACTAGACAGAGGACGTGCAGTGAAGAGAAATAAACGCTATTATACCACAGTGAGTTCTGAGTGAGTAATCTGATGAGAGCAGTTATTCCACATGAGTGCTGATAACAGACAGTAACAGCACTGTGATGTGTAACTATACAGTATGTGTGACTGGGCGTGTCCCAGGTGTTGTCCAGTGGTTAATGACACTAACTGTGTGTCTCAGCGTGGGTGAGAGTGGGTCTGTACGGTCCGCAGTACTGAGGAGAGAGCAGCTGCCTGACCACACCCACATTCACACCCAGTCACAGAAGCACTTTCAGCAACAACACACATCTGATAACGTCATGTCGTCTTAAACAACACGCCTCACGTCTCTGCACTAATCACTTCTAAGTCCTTCTGAATCGCCTCTGAACCGCCCGTGTCGTTCTGTTCACGGCTAACGCTTAGCTACAAAGCTAACTAGCTTCTAACACGAGGCTGAATCCCAAATCCCTCTCTAACCCCTGATCAAGGGCACTACTCGCTGTGAGGAATGAGGGAGTGTACACCCTACATAGTGCACTACGTTTCCTGTTTGGGATTCGACCCCAGAACCCTGAAGTTACCGGAGTTGATATTCTAGAGTGTAAAAAGTGTAAATATGCAGTAAATCTGGTGAGTTTCTCAGGACTGAACACCACCTCCAAAGTTTATTCTCCTCACCTGTCGATCACCAGCTCCACCAGTGGTTACTCAGTTCCACCAAGTGCGGAAGGATATGTGTGGGCGGAGTAAAATACAGAAACAAATCATAATCTGTTGGTAATTAATGGTGTTTGTGGAACTGTTGTATAAAAGTGATATCACACTCGAGGTTGTGCTGTTGTACTGAATATCAGTACAGCTGTGACATCTTCAGTACTCAGACTACACCCTCGTGCCTACTACCCCATCACAGCCGCGCTGATATTCAGTTCAACAGCACAACCTCGAGTATGATACTGATTAGATATAATCAGGGGGGTGAATACTTTCTACAGGCTGTACAAATCTGTACAAATCTGCAAAGGGTCCGCTGAATAATCTGCAGCCTGTGGATCTGTTCTGCCCATGCTATCCTTTTCTTCTTTATTGATAAGAAAACAATGTAACAGCCACAGTGCTGACACACACACACATATGTGCGCACAGACACACATACACACATTCTGGCGATGACACACAGGTAATACACATTTCTGGGTCATTAAGTAACAAGGACATGTTCACATAATAAATAAGACTGACACACACACACACACACAGTATGTCTCCTCTCTGAAGCAAGCAGCAGGTTTATATTTAACACAGCGTTACATTTCAGCGCAGTCAGGTTCTATGAAGCATGAAGGCATTTTCAGCAGATATGACTGGACTAAACCAGGCGTCTCGTTCCTCACACTGATTATTTACCGCCACGCTTGGCATTTGCAGACGTAGATTTATGTTTTCCCGCTGCAGGTGGCACTGTTATCTTCACACCTCCTCCAGGTTCCACAATTGAGTTTATTACTGAGGAGTTTGAGAAATAAGGTAGACTTAAGGTTTATGAATAAGAGTAAGCAGTAAATTAATAAAGTCCAGACAAGGCGTCTCACCCTCTAGCTGTCTCTGGACTCTTCTCAGCTCCTGCAGGATGGACGAGATTTCCTGCAGCACACAAATCATTATTAACTTCATAAACACACATCTAACATCAGCATTTGGAATTAAAGCGAGACTCAGGTTGTGTTAGAGCATGGGGGTGAAACTGTAAAAACACACATTATTCCAAACACACAACAACTACAGTACACAACACAAACCACACTAACAAAGTATATTTACACTGCTGTAGTATGATGTATAGTGACACCACTATAGTATAAAGTATAGTGACACCGCTATAGTATAAATTATAGTTACACAACTATAGTATGACGTATAGTGACACCGCTATAGTATGACGTATAGTGACACCTCTATAGTACGAAGTATAGTGACACCGCTATAGTATGAAGTATAGTGAGACCGCTATAGTATGAAGTACAGTGAGACCGCTATAGTATGAAGTATAGTGACACCGCTATAGTATGAAGTATAGTTACACAGCTATAGTATGAAGTATAGTGACACCGCTATAGTATGATGTATAGTGACACCGCTATAGTATGACGTATAGTGACACCGCTATAGTACGGAGTATAGTGACACCGCTATAGTACGAAGTATAGTTACACCGCTATAGTACGAAGTATAGTTACACCGCTATAGTACGAAGTATAGTTACACCGCTATAGTACGAAGTATAGTGACACCGCTATAGTATGAAGTATAGTTACACAGCTATAGTATGAAGTATAGTGACACCGCTATAGTATGATGTATAGTGACACCGCTATAGTATGACGTATAGTGACACCGCTATAGTACGGAGTATAGTGACACCGCTATAGTACGGAGTATAGTTACACCGCTATAGTACGAAGTATAGTTACACCGCTATAGTACGAAGTATAGTTACACCGCTATAGTACGAAGTATAGTGACACCGCTATAGTACGAAGTATAGTGACACCGTTATAGTACGAAGTATAGTGACACCGCTATAGTATGAAGTATAGTGACACCGCTATAGTATGAAGTATAGTGACACCGCTATAGTATGAAGTACAGTGACACCGCTATAGTATGAAGTATAGTGAGACCGCTATAGTATGAAGTATAGTGAGACCGCTATAGTATGAAGTATAGTTACACAGCTATAGTATGAAGTATAGTGACACCGCTATAGTATGACGTATAGTTACACCGCTATAGTATGAAGTACAGTGAGACCGCTATAGTATGAAGTATAGTGAGACCGCTATAGTATGAAGTATAGTTACACAGCTATAGTATGAAGTATAGTGACACCGCTATAGTATAAAGTAGAGTTACACAGCTATAGTATGAAGTATAGTGAGGCCGCTATAGTATGAAATATAGTGACACCGCTATAGTATGAAGTATAGTGACACAGCTATAGTATGAAGTATAGTGGCACCGCTATAGTATAAAGTAGAGTTACACAGCTATAGTATGACGTATAGTGACACCGCTATAGTATAAAGTAGAGTTACACAGCTATAGTATGAAGTATAGTGACACCGCTATAGTATAAAGTAGAGTTACACAGCTATAGTATGATGTATAGTGACACAGCTATAGTACGAAGTATAGTGACACCGCTATAGTATAAAGTAGAGTTACACAGCTATAGTATGACGTATAGTGACACAGCTATAGTACGAAGTATAGTGAGACCGCTATAGTATGACGTATAGTTACACCGCTATAGTATGAAGTACAGTGAGACCGCTATAGTATGAAGTATAGTGACACAGCTATAGTATGAAGTATAGTGGCACCGCTATAGTATAAAGTAGAGTTACACAGCTATAGTATGAAGTATAGTGACACCGCTATAGTACGGAGTATAGTTACACCGCTATAGTACGAAGTATAGTTACACCGCTATAGTACGAAGTATAGTTACACCGCTATAGTACGAAGTATAGTTACACCGCTATAGTACGAAGTATAGTGACACCGCTATAGTACGAAGTATAGTGACACCGTTATAGTACGAAGTATAGTGACACCGTTATAGTACGAAGTATAGTGACACCGCTATAGTATGAAGTATAGTGACACCGCTATAGTATGAAGTATAGTGAGACCGCTATAGTATGAAGTATAGTGAGACCGCTATAGTATGAAGTATAGTTACACAGCTATAGTATGAAGTATAGTGACACCGCTATAGTATGACGTATAGTTACACCGCTATAGTATGAAGTACAGTGAGACCGCTATAGTATGAAGTATAGTGAGACCGCTATAGTATGAAGTATAGTTACACAGCTATAGTATGAAGTATAGTGACACCGCTATAGTATAAAGTAGAGTTACACAGCTATAGTATGAAGTATAGTGAGGCCGCTATAGTATGAAATATAGTGACACCGCTATAGTATGAAGTATAGTGACACAGCTATAGTATGAAGTATAGTGGCACCGCTATAGTATAAAGTAGAGTTACACAGCTATAGTATGACGTATAGTGACACCGCTATAGTATAAAGTAGAGTTACACAGCTATAGTATGAAGTATAGTGACACCGCTATAGTATAAAGTAGAGTTACACAGCTATAGTATGATGTATAGTGACACAGCTATAGTACGAAGTATAGTGACACCGCTATAGTATAAAGTAGAGTTACACAGCTATAGTATGACGTATAGTGACACAGCTATAGTACGAAGTATAGTGACACCGCTATAGTATAAAGTAGAGTTACACAGCTATAGTACGAAGTATAGTGAGACCGCTATAGTATGAAGTATAGTGAGACCGCTATAGTATGAAGTATAGTTACACAGCTATAGTATGAAGTATAGTGACACCGCTATAGTATGACGTATAGTTACACCGCTATAGTATGAAGTACAGTGACACCGCTATAGTATGAAGTACAGTGACACCGCTATAGTATTAAGTATAGTGAGACCGCTATAGTATGAAGTATAGTGAGACCGCTATAGTATGAAGTATAGTTACACAGCTATAGTATGAAGTATAGTGACACCGCTATAGTATAAAGTAGAGTTACACAGCTATAGTATGAAGTATAGTGAGGCCGCTATAGTATGAAATATAGTGACACCGCTATAGTATGAAGTATAGTGACACAGCTATAGTATGAAGTATAGTAGCACCGCTATAGTATAAAGTAGAGTTACACAGCTATAGTATGACGTATAGTGACACAGCTATAGTACGAAGTATAGTGACAACGCTATAGTATAAAGTAGAGTTACACAGCTATAGTATGAAGTATAGTAACACCGCTATAGTATAAAGTAGAGTTACACAGCTATAGTATGATGTATAGTGACACAGCTATAGTACGAAGTATAGTGACACCGCTATAGTATAAAGTAGAGTTACACAGCTATAGTATAAAGTAGAGTTACACAGCTATAGTATGAAGTATAGTGACACCGCTATAGTATGACGTATAGTTACACAGCTATATTATGAAGTATAGTTACACAGCTATATTATGAAGTATAGTTACACCGCTATAGTATGAAGTATAGTGACACCGCTATAGTATGAAGTATAGTGACACCGCTATAGTACGAAGTATAGTGACACCGCTATAGTACGAAGTATAGTGACACCGCTATAGTACGGAGTATAGTGACACCGCTATAGTACGAAGTATAGTTACACCGCTATAGTACGAAGTATAGTTACACCGCTATAGTACGAAGTATAGTGACACCGCTATAGTACGAAGTATAGTGACACCGCTATAGTACAAAGTATAGTGACACCGCTATAGTACGAAGTATAGTGACACCGCTATAGTATGAAGTATAGATACACAGCTATAGTATGAAGTATAGTTTTACGCATGTTCCAACCCTTTGTGTTTGTGCATCCTTATAGAAACAGATCCACAGTCTTGTGTTGTGAAGATTTATTCTTTGTTTCTAAAGCTTGGTCCAGTACCAAGTGGCTTCCAAAATAAACATTAAATCATTTCTGCTCCAAATAATTACACATTTCACATTCCATGTTCCACGGGCTATGGTCAAAAACTTTTTTCAAGCCACACTTGGCAAGCGTTTCTTCCAACCAAAAACTCTCACTTGCGCATGCCCGATAATTCTAATACAGTGCCACATGCTGTTGTAAAATAAAAACTGCACGTTATTAATATTTCAAAATAAAAGAACATGTTAAACAATTTGGCTTGCACTATACAAACTAAGAATATATTGACCGCAATAATATATAAATTTAAGTATCAATAACCAAACAATGTATCCGCAGTATTCAGTGGCTCGTCTGTGGAACATCGTCCTCTATAGATTTGACTTAACGTTTAATTTCAAGCAATGTAACTTATAATTAATTTTCTTTTTAAATATTGTTATTTATTAATTATAAAATGATAAAACAGTTAGTTCCAAAGGGCGCCAATGTGGTGTAATGGTTAGCACTGTCGCCTTGCACATGCAGGGTCTGGGTTTGATTCCCGTCTCTGTGTGCATGGAGTTTCCTTGAGGTACTTCGGTTTCCTCCAACAATCCAAAGACATGCAGGTTAGGCTAACTGATGTTCCCAAACTGCCCGTAGTCTGTGAATTAGTGTGTGAGTGTGAGTGTGTGTGTGTGTGTTTGTGTGTGTGTGTGTGTGCGTGTGTGTGTATATGTGTTTGCCCCGTCAAGGCCGTACCCCGCCTCATGCCATATGTTTCCTGGGATAGGCTCCAGCCCCCCCGTGACCCTGTACAGTACAAAGCGTTATAAACAGTGACTGAGATTGAGTGAGTTCTGAACAAGTAATCTGATTGGACAAGAGGTGTTATTCCATGAGTGTTGATAATATACAGTAACAGCACTGTGATGTGTCCCAGGTGTTGTCCAGTGGTTAATGACACTAACTGTGTGTCTCGGCGTGGGTGAGAGTGGGTCTGTACGGTCCGCAGTACTGAGGAGAGAACAGCTGCCTGACCACGCCCACATTCACACCCAGTCACAGAAGCACTTTCAGCAACAACACACACCTGATAACGTCATGTCGTCTTAAACAACACGCCTCACGTCTCTGCAGTAATCACTTCTAAGTCCTTCTGAATCGCCTCTGAACCGCCCGTGTCGTTCTGTTCACGGCTAATGCTTAGCTACAAAGCTAACTAGCTTCTAACACGAGGCTGAGTCCCAAATCCCTCTCTAACCCCTGATCAAGGGCACTACTCGCTGTGTGGAACAAGGGAGTGTACACCCTACATTTAACACTATTTGGGATTCGACCCCAGAACCAGAATCTGGTGAGTTTCTCTTTGTCCACCACCTCCCTGGTTTATTCTCCTCACCTTATGGCTACAGCGTACCGCTAAGAGTCTAACACTAACTGTCGCTCGCTAACTGTCAGTCACCAGCTCCGCCAGTCACTGTTAGTTAGTTTCACCAGGTGCAGAAGGATGTGTGTGGGCGGAGCTAAATAACTGGTTAAATAACTAATAACTAATCATAACCTGTTGATAATAAACGGTGTTTGTGGAACTGTTGTGTAAAAGTGATATCACACTCGAGGTGGTGCTGTTGTACTGAATATCAGCACAGCTGTGACATCTTCAGTACTCTGGTGCCTACGAGCCCATCACAGCTGGAGAATATCGAGCAGTACAGCAGGCTCATGTGAGAGTGATATTGCTTAAAGATTTGAGCTTTTCACAATGTTTTTCCTGCAGTTTACATTTAACTAATTAAAAAAGTAAAAAGTGAGAAAACCCCAAACAGTAAATAAGTGGAGCACAATCACAGTGGAATAAACGATGTAAATCACAGTGGAATAAACGATGTAAATCTCAGTGAGAAGAGGAATCCTTACTTTATTGGACGTTTTAATTATTGGGACTTCATCTTCAGCATTCATTTTTGCTTCGATCTCTTCCCAGACATCTGTAGTGTTGTGGAATAACGATCTGCAATACACACACACACACACACACACACACACACACACCACTGACCTGAACTGAAAGCACTGAGAGGACCTGCAAAACACACTTCAAACATAAGGTGCAGGCTATTTGTTACCTCGTGTAAACTGTACATATTTTGAGGCACTAAATAAAGTTTGCTAGAAGTCTGAAATAAAGTGTGTGTAATATACATGTGTGTGATGTCTCACTTCATCTTCTCAGTGAGCTGTTCTGTGTTCTCTCTGATGGCCTGTGAGAGCTGTGACACTGGGTTCAGCATGAGATTGTCCAAAATCACCTGCAGCGCAGGAACTCAATGTTAATCTCTCAACGTCACACACTTTCATATACAGCTGAATCCTTTACATCATGAACATGTGCGTTATAAAAACCTCTTCTCTGTTCCAGGGACGTCGTTTGGCTCCCTCACTGTCCTGATCCACTGGACTCGGGGAACCTGCAGGAACTTTCTGATAACTCAGACTGGCATCTGGGATGTGATGCACCAACTGCAGCAGAAATACACACACACACACACACACACACACAAACATGTATAGAGTGAGAAGAGTAATTATGGTGAAAACGCTGTCACATGTTCAGTAAGGCAGCACAGAATAGCTTGATTTGGGACGCAGACACGCAGACACATGAAGAAAAGACACTACAGGCAATCAAGAGTTTTCTGAGTTAATCAACACGAGTCTAAAACTATTTCTAATTTAAACACTGCTAGCGTACTGATGCTAAAGCAGGTGTGACATGGGCACTGCTGTGTGTTAGCGCTCCGGCTCCAGCGATCTAGAGCGAAGCATTACAGCACACTACACAAGCACGGATGAAAAATATATTAAGTAATCAATCAGTAATCAAAGACAAATGTGTCTGTAAGCTCTGCATGCACTTTACATCACACACTGTTACTTAAACATAATTCTTCAGATTAAGGGTAGGAACAGAGCGCAGGCCGCACCTCCTCTCGGGTGGAGATGGTGGACGCAGGTGTGTTAGGGAGCGACCCGGGCGGGGTGCTGCACCCAGTCGCTGAAGGTGTAGGTGTGTCAGTTTCTCCAGCTACATCGTGGATTTCTCGCGCGAGAATAGCAAGATCTTTGGCCAAGTCCTGACTCAGCCTGCAGAACACACACACACACACACACACACACAGAGACTGGAGTGAATGATATACAGAGCTGCTAATAAACAATGTTCAAACACTGATAAATTATTCATCTGACTTGGCGATCTCTGCGCTGTGATTGGTCCAGTTCTGGTAGTGCTCGTTTTGAGCTTCATCGTCCTCTATGTCCAGCCGAGTGGGAACGAGTCTCTGTGAAGTCTGGGTCTGAGTCGAGGTTGAAGTGTGAGAGCATTTAGTTTTAGAGCTGGCGTCACGCTCTTCCTCTGATGAGGAGGAATCATCAGAACCTTTCTGTTTATGATGAGAACCTGCAGAGGAACACACAGCACACGCTGAGATTCAGGGCGGTATATATGTGTTTATATTCAATTCAATTTTATTTGTATAGGACTTTTAACAGTTGTCATTGTCGCAAAGCAGCACATACTGTATATCTAATCTCAAGTCAAGTCAATTTTATTTTATTTATTTATATATATCTAATCTCTAAGGTAGATACAGTAATGTTTGCATTCGCCGATCCCAGGAGCCTCGGAGCACGAGGCGGGGTACACACTGCACAGGTCACCACACGGCACTGTCATAATCTAACAGTTAGTCTAATCTGCATGTCTCTGGCCTGTGTGTGTGTGTGTGTGTGTGTGTGTGTGTGTGTGTGTGTGTGTGTGTGTGTGTGTGTGTGTGGTGACACTCACTGCTTGTGCCAGTGTGTTTAGCCTGACTGGTGCGTGTGCGGATCGATGACTGTTTTTCTGACGTTGGAGAAATTTTACTGCTTGGTTTAGTTTCACTCGTGGACATTCTCCGCCCGTTAGCATTAGCATCAGCAGGACGGCCGTGTGTTTGTTTGTTCAGTGATTCGTTGTCGCTGGGAGTGGTGAAAGATCCGGTACGTTTGCGTGGCATGGCTAGAATGTCCAATCTTGACAGCTTTTTAGGGTCTCCGGAGGGTTTTGTTTGTTCCGAACCCTGAGACGCTCGATCCGTTTCGGCACCTTCGTTATCGGACGTTTCTCCGAGCCGAGCGCGGCGCAGCATGGAGGCCCGCGTTGGTCTGGGAGCTGAGAGACTGTTGGACCGGGTCAGAACCTGATGAGCTGCTTTATTGGATTTGTTTGCATCTTGGTTTTGCGGAGACACGGACAGTTTCTTGCGACTGGAAGGTCGTGACGTTGACTCATGATCTGAAGAGGCTGTTTCAGTTCGACCGTGAGTCTGCTGATTGTCGGAAAAATCTAATGAGCCGCTGTTTCCAGTGCTGCGGCGTAAATGTAGACGACGTGTAGATTGGGATTTAGCTGTGCTGCTTTCTGTAACGGCATGATTGCGACGTTTTTCTGAAAGCCTCTCCCGCGCAGTTGGCTGTCTGGTTTTCTCCTGAGAAGAAGAAGAGGATTTATCCTTACGAGGTGCACTAGAAGACGCTCGCTTCTTCACCGTGCTAACAGGCACATTTTTACTGCTCACTAAGCTCACAGTGCTAGCAGTGTCCACATCTGATTCACCAGAAAGAGATTCTCCAGCCTGATCACGAGAACTTCCCTTTTTTTGCCTTTGAGAAGACGTGGACTGTCTGCGTTCTTTTGATAAAGAGTCCTGTTCGCTTTCTAGTGTGCCTAAATCCCGTAAAGCGGGATGACTGGATATGTGAGGTAACCTTTTCACCTGGATGTTGTCACTCGGTCGATCTTTGGTGAAGCTCTCCTGGCGAACAAAAGAAGATGACGGAGGTTCTTTGGTGGGAACACAATCTTTGTTATGGGTTTGGAGATTTGGTGCTGATGAGTTCGGCTTCACAGCTCGCTTGGATTCGTGGCTGCTCAGGTGTCTTATCAGGACAGTGGTTGGAGGCATCTTGGGAGAAGGAGCCCGCTCGGTCTGAGAAAGAACCGGACTCCGGGAAGCATCTGATTTACAGGAACCCTCCTCAGAACCGATGTAGAAGGAAGTAGACTTTGGCTGGACGTTTTCTAATTTTAAAGATGTCATTCTGTATTGCTCTTGACTCTTTGAGCTTCTGTCCAGGATTGAGCTATCATCAGAACGACTGGTGTCACTCAGGCTGTCATGATCCACATCTTCCTGAACCTTTAGCCTCTGAGTGGAATCCGGCTGTGACGTCTTAGAGGCTTTTTCAGATGGATCGTACTCCAGGCTCGGCTCGGTCCGGATCAGGATACAGGGAGTCTTACTCTCTTGCTTTTCTCCTGTAGACGGAACCTGGGGAAGAAGACGTCTGGTTTTGGAGCTCTGAGTACAGTCCGATTCTGAATGATCCACGCTTTGGCTCGGTGCTCCTTTGACATCTGCAAAGACAGAATAAGCATTGTAGTATTCCATGAGAATTAAATCCAAACTGTTAAACGTGCATTAGACTGCAATCTGTAATAACGTTATACAACATTGATTTAAAGATATGGCTCGGGCCAAAGGTAGTAGTGAACAGTTCACCTCTGTGTGAAATGGTTCCTTGTGGAGGACTTCCTAAAGGTGCCGCTGCAGTTAAAGAGTCGGTGTAAGTGTCTGCTAGACTAGCCCACCGAGACACCCACTTGGGTCCACTCAACTCAGAATGTCCCTACAGTTAAAGAAGAACATTTACATCACAGAAATCTGGAACAAACCATTCATAAACAGGGTTCAGGAACAGGGAATTTTAACATGTTAAAGATTTCAATAAAAGCACTTGCTTTTTAACTGGAAAATGAGACAGAACAAAGGAAAACCTCACTATCTCACTACTTCTTCCTCATCTCATTGAAAATAGCCATAGCTAGGTGTATGGTGTATGTTTCCCCTGGGCATCGTTCCGCAGGGCCTCTGGGAGGTGCTGTGGTGTCTAGCACCAGGACGTTGGCAACAGATCCTTTGAAGTCTGTGGGTAGTGGGACGGGGCCCTCCCTTGATCTGACCTATTTGTCCGATGCTTCCCATGGGGCTTGACCGGATTGGGGAGTCTGTTCGGGGGCCTTGGGCTCTTTGCCTGCTGGGCCCCGTGTGCAGTGGGCTGCGGTGCACTGGGTGTTCTGGTGCCTTTCTATAGTAGTTCAGTTCTGGTGCCTTTCTATAGTAGTTCAGTTCTGGTGCCTTTCTATAGTGGCCTTTGGTCCCTGCAGGCATGGGTGAGCCTTGGATACCCATGATCCTGTCAACAGTTTACTGCGGTATGACTAATGATCGTTGTTATTCAGTTCACCCTGTGCTGGTATTAATGTTGTGGCTGATCAGTGTAGACAGCATGCACTTCCCCACGTTATTGCATTAAACGTACATTCACATTCACTACAACACAGAGCTTTATCAGAAATTTCCATCAGCTATGACTGGATCACTTTAGGACCCCACAGATCTCCATCAGGCAACTAAATATTTTGAGTAAACATTCCGTTATACCTCATATAATGTAGCTCCAGGTAAAAGAAAAATAATTAGAAATAAAAAACTAGTACCCTGGTATAATGATCAGACATTTAGAGCCAATGAAATTTCATCGTGACAGATCGTCATGACAGCCTCAGACACTGCTCATGTGAGATGTTTAAAATCAGAATTACACGTAACTGAGAACCTTTATGCATAATCCTCTCATATCATCTGAACAGCTCAGAAGTCTGTAGTCACGTCTGAGGCCTGAATAACCATGTGTATCATCTTAGTATTAAGTACTCAGCACACACTGCTCTAGATGATAAACAAGTTTCAGATTAGACATCATCACAGATACCTGTAGAAAGCTTTCTGGATCTGCGCTGATGCTGGAGTTCAGATCATTAAACTCTTCTGCTGATGTGTGCAGGACCTCAGCCTGAGTTTGGTTTAGTACATCTTGCTCACTGATGACCGGTCTGTAAACTCCGCTGTACTCCGGAGCATCCAGCACTCCAAATACCTGGAATACCATTCACTGTGTTTAACAGGTTTTGTTATATAAACTCTTTACGGTGTACCTGTGTGTGTGTGTCTGTGTGTTTCATTGTTACCTGATCAATCATACTACGAGCTTCATCCACTTCTTTATCCTGACACTCGGTCTCAATAGTGTACGTCCCAGCATCACTCAGACTGTCCTCTTCCTCTGTACGAATTGCCCCAGGGCCTTTAGGATGTGTTTTAATGCTTTTAGAGTCTGGCTCAGTTCCCAGTGCAGGAGAAAATGGAGGTAACGGGGAAGCGCTGGAATCTGGTCCCACAGATGGAGGAAGAGAGGGGACGGACACTGGAGAAGAAGCAGGAAGGAGTGTTTGGGGCAGATGATGTGTGTGTATCTGAGATGGAGAGGCTGGGTAAGACATGGAGGAAGGTGCACATGTGCGTGTGTCCTCCGGAGACGGAAGATGCGTGTGTGCTGGTGACATCATCACTGGCGGTGCCGACATCGGTGGTGAGGGTTCGTTAAGAAACTCGTTGACAAATTCTTGAGCAAGTTTGGATTTCTTTCCAATGCTGCCAAAAGGTTTGATGATGACTGCTGGAGAAGAGCGAGAGGATGAGGAAGTGATGGAGGAAGAGGAAGGGGAAGTGCCACCCTTGCTCATCGCGTCCTCTGTTTTCTCCCTCTTTAGTGAGCTTGATCTTTGATGAACTCCATGACTTAAGCCCTTTAAGGGGACCGTGATCTGTTGCGTGGGAGGAATATTCCCATGAACAGATGCAGGCCTTTCGGCTCCTTTACGCCGCTCCAGTTTCGCTCTGAGAGCGGTATAATTATCACCGTGCACAGAATTGTGAGTAAAAGACTGGGAGCGCTTCTTACGGGGATTATCGTCGAAAAATTCTATAATAAAGGCCTGCTGGCTCAAAGGTTCTTGATGCACAGATTTCATCTGGCTTTGAGTGGAAGGAGAAGGGTCTAATACACCAGGTCGTTCAGGAGTACCAGGGATGTCGTGAAGGCTTTTAGGAGGTGATTGGGGTTTGTAACATTCAGAAGGTTCCACTGTTTTCAGCACGTCTGCTTCGTCTGGTTGGATTGAGTGATGAGATTTACTCCTCTTTCCTTTGGTTACTGGATCTTCAGAATCACTCTGAGTACCATCTTCATGATGGTGGCCTACATAAAAAAGATCTACATGTTAGGAGTGTAATAAGGTATTAGTGGTCTAGTGGTACACGAGTGTAGATCAAAGTCTGGCTTTAACTAGTGCTGCATGACTGTCTCCATTAACTCGATTAACTCAAAGACGACTAAGTGAGATCTTCATTTATACTCATATAAAATTTTAATTAAGTCATCCCAGAATGCTATTTATGAGTGTAAGACAATACAAACCAAACACACAGCTTTCTGAACCCAACGACTACTGCCCGCGCTGCGCACAACCACACCGCTCAGGGTTTAGATCTCAGATGATCGAAAACATAATGAAATAACATAAAAGCAAGTATTATAATATCCAATGACCTCTGAGTGTCCTGATGTGCATGGCAAGGTCACTCTTGGTGCTGTAGACATCGTCACTGGTCGGCCGCCTCGATGACATCATGCCGACATCGCTCTGAACCAGCCAATCAGCGACCTTGCTTTCTGGAGACTGGACCTCGGTGGGCGCCGTGGAGCTCACTTTAGGACTTGACTGTTTGCTCCGCTGTCGAGATGAGAATTTGGTCACATGGTCTTTGATTTTCATCTTTCCTGGCATGCATTCGTCGAACTCGATGGTGAAGGAGGCGTGGCTCTGGTACACAGGTGGGGTGGATTTCGGTAAAGTGTCCGTGTCCTTAGTGGGAATGTCGTTCAGCTCAATCTCAGGGAATTTGGAGTGTGTTTGAATCTCCTTGGTGGGAATTTCAAAATAACTCGGTTCTCGGTGGTACAGGAACGCAGACTTACTTTGGCCATCACAAAATTCCTGAAGAGAGCCGTTCACTTCTGCTTCCTTCAGGACTTCTGTTAACAAACAGCAGAATATATTTACTATACGTGACTTTGCCAGATACGTGTAACGTGTATCATGTCCATGTTACATTGTTAACCTGGAAGCTAAATAGGAGTGTCTGGAGTTGAGACTGTGAATAAATGTCATGAGTTAACAGCTGTAGTTAAACCTGATACGAGTAGAGTTACTTATTAAATTGTTGTCACTATTTTCTTAATCTTGAAGCCAGTGATAAGGCTTTGAGGTACTGATCAGAAGGTTGTGGGTTCAAGCCCCAGCTTCACCATGCTGCCACTGTCTAACCCAACCCTAACCCCAACCCTAACCCCAACCCTAACCCCAAGCTCCTAAAAAGTGCAATATACTAATATCACTGTGCCATAATTTGTAACACAAATTACAAATAATAGGAATTATATGTATTATTTATGTGTAGATGGTGACAGAGAGCAAACACTACAACAAGATGGAGCAAAAAACTAAAAACATGACATGATGGACAGGAGAAACTGCAACACACCACCACTAGTGCGGCGCCATCTTGTAAAAGTTTTGTAGAACTGTGTTTTTTTTTTTTTTTTTTTGCAATCCCATCTTGTGGGAGTCAATGATCAGGGTCAGCCACAATACAGCGCCCCCTGGAGCACAGCGACAGCTTGAACCCTGACCTTCTGATCAGTACCCATGAACCCTCTGTGTTAACACTGTCCCAACCCGAGCGTTGAACCCGAGGCAGAACCACCCACGTCACGGTTACCAGATGAATACCTGCGGCTCTACACACCATCAAAACCATGTGTGTGTGTGTGTGTGTGTGTGTGTGTGTGTGTGTGTGTGTGTGTGTGTGTGTGTGTGTGTGACTGTGTGTGCGTGTGTGTGACTGTGTGTGTGTGTGACTGTGTGTGTGACTGTGTGAGTGTGTTTGTGTGTGTGTGTGTGTGTGTGTGTGACTGTGTGTGTGTGTGTGACTGTGTGTGTGACTGTGTACGTGTGTGTGACTGTGTACGTGTGTGTGTGTGTGTGTGTGAGACTGTGTGTGTGTGTGTGTGTGTGTGTGTGTGTGTGTGTGTGTGTGTGTGTGTGTGTGTGTGTGTGTGTTAACCTGATCGACTCTCATCTGTTTTACGTCCATCTGTAATGAAATCTTTATTTCCTGAATCTTCTTCTCCCCACCACGAGGGCTGACCGTACAGAGGAGTGCGGCGACACACAGAGGTTTCTGCGCACGCACACACACACACACACACACACACACACACACACATACACATCTGAATTAATGTAAATAGAAAAACTAAATAATAATAATAATAAAAAAATAATAATAATAAAAATAATATCAGCTAACAAACCCTTAACATAATAATAATAATTCTAAGAAACCTGTCTGTCGCTCAGCACCTGTCTCACTGTCTCTCTCTCACCTGTAAGACTCTTGCTTTCAGACCTGTCTGTCTTCGTCCTGTCGTCCTGCTGCTCTTTCTTCTTCAGCTCCGAGGATTTTAAATCCATCTGCAGCTGGCTGGTGTATTTCTCATGCTGAAACAACAGGGGGCAGTAACGCATCATCACACACCATCACACACTGTCACCCAGCGTGCAGTAATCATCTGCTACATAACCTACAATAACCGACATCCACGGTAATGATAATCACTATCAACATCAACGACAACAACAACAATAATAATAATAATAATAATAATAATAACAACTGACCTTCAGGGCCTCCTCCGGTACTCTGTGTTGGCTCCGTTCCAGAACATACACATGGGAATGTTTCTCACCGTTAAAGTTAAATATTTACATACCGACCAGAGGTCAGAGAAACAGACAGACAGACAAGTCAAACAACAATCAGGGGACAGAGCGTGAGGTAGGCAGACAGACAGACAGACAGACAGGCAGACAGACAGACAGACAGGCAGACAGGCAGACAGACAGGCAGACAGACAGACAGACAGACAGACAGGCAGACAGGCAGACAGGGAGGCAGAAGGATATCATATCCGAATCGAATGATGTCAGACAGCTTCAGTGTGATATACGTCTGATCAGGAATCCTCAGGTCATTCACAAAGGTCTGATACAAATACACACATACACACACACACACACGCAAACTCAAGTTGAAATTACTGATTCCTGAAAGAAAGACTGCATTAGTTTATTAGAGCTAGACTTTATGCCAAATGAGTGTTAAAGTTTTGTCTCAAACAACACACACACACACACACACACACACAGCATACAATATATGGCCAAAAGTATGTGGACACCAGACCAAATTGCTGAGTTGCTGTGTTTTAGCCCCGCCCACTGCACCCACGCACACAGAATGGAGCGATCAGTGTGAGATCATACAGGTGATCCTGGGCTTTAATCAATCCAACACACATGCTTTTATTTCAGGAGCTGTAGATCTTTGGGAAATCTCACCCATAACAGTCTCCTACAAAACCATCCACAGAACACATCCACTATTAGCAAACAAATTATTATTCACAGTCACTGAGGACGATATTCTGATATTCTGACCTTTGTGATGATTTTAAACCTAGAAGTTTTTCCCTTAGATTCGTATTTAATACTGTAACGAAGTTCACTAGAAACAAGATCATTCAGAAGTCTGACCTCGACCCCCGTCAGCTGTCCAGTTACAGGCCGATATTCCAGAACCTGGAAAATGTAGTAGCGTAGCAGCTACAGCCATATGCAAAAGTTTAGGCACCCCTTGATAAATAACAGATTTTGGTGATTTTGTTTAATTGTAAAGATGTTGTTTCATAGTTACTGTCAAGTTATCTGGGAATTTGCACATCAACTTCTGCTTCAAACTCGAAAAAAGCCATTAGCCAAATACAGGGGACACGAGGATCAACTCTGGAATCACTTTTTAATTCTTGTGTCTGACAGCTTTGCAGGTTACACAACAATTGTTCAAAGTGGATTCATGTCAGTGGTTGATAATCAAAAAGGTACATCACTATTCCTGATAAATATTAGTTAAATAAAATACAAACAAATACAACAAAATAATTTAACACATCAACGAACTGTATCAGTCAGGAGTGGGTTTGTTATCAGTATTATTGTTATTGTTGTGTTATTGCTACTACAGGTTATAATAGTTTAATGGTCAAGCTATTGCTGGGTATGAGATGAACATCAGCTCCAGCTGTGACGCCCCTTATTTATTCATCCATCCATCTAGAAACCTCAGTAGTCCAACTAGGGACTGTGGAGGCCAATGGTGACCATTGTATTTATTCCCATTTTGTACGAGTGTGATAGGACCTTCAGTCAACACTCACACACTCATTCACACACTACGGGCAATTTGGGAGGAAACCGGCGTACCTGGAGGAAACCCACCAAGCATGAGGGAAAGATGCAAACTCCATGCACACAGACTCAACGAGGGAATCAAACCCAGGACCTGTAGGTGCAAGGTGACAGTGCTGACCACTATCCTGCTGCCAATCCCCTTATTTATAGTCGAGATTAACTGTACTGCTTCTGAATATAATGATATTTTACACAAATGTACATGGCACCAGGTTGGAGAAGGCCCTCTCCTGCTTCAGCATGACTACAATCACTGCACAGGAGCAAGGAACAGGAAAACATGGTTCTCCAGCCTGGAACTCAACCCCACTGAACCCCGACTGCACTCCAGGCCTCTGCAACCTCACTAATGCCTTGAAGACCGAATGAGACTTCTCACCAGAGAGGAGGTCGCCGTACTCACTTCAAATTAATGCACACAGGTCTGGAACGTGACGGCCACCAAGATCATATCACAGCAGGCGGGTGTCCGTATACTTTTGGCCACATTATGTAGATTATAAAAAACATGAATTATTATTTATTACTGATGTTTTAAATAAATAATAAGAAGAGATGGAGAGCAAGTAAGATGTAGAGAGTGACGTTACCCCGTTTAAACTGCCAAGGTCTTTCACCAAGTGCTCATCTGTAGCAGCGTTGTAGTTAACCACAGCATGCTGTTTATCCACACTGCGCGACTGGGGGGTGAGATAAGGGGAACAGCAGAGAGACAGACAGACAGACAGGCAGGCAGAGAGACAGGTAGAGAGACAAACAGTGAAATAGGTAGAGAAAGTGTGACAGAGAGACAGGCAGACAGACAGACGTCTTATTGTTATTAATATGTTAGTAATGCGTTATTGTTAATCAGGATTAGCGGAAGCAGCTTCACACATCATGAAGGTGACAAATGCATGACATCATTATAGCTGATCCAGACACAGGACAGTCTCAGAGAAATTAATGTACGTAATGGGGTTTAGTGACACGTCTTTTTGTGGGTGTGTATATTTTATGACGTCTCACCTGGAGCATGAGCTCACAGTCCTCGCGGCCAACGAAGATCATCTCCCGTGGCAACCGGTGCCGAGTGCCAGAGCTGCTCACCAAAAACCATGATGTCACACTCATCTTTAGTCTTCCCACCAGTCACTGGGCATTCTGGGAAACAGGAGGAGACTAAAGATTCTAGAAGGTTCTATCAGAAATAACGCACTGTCAGTCTCTCAATATCCACATTGGTGATACAGATGTGAGGTCAGGTAGGTCCTGCAGAGTCATAGCTCCTTACACGGACTCCACCAAAAGCCTTATGATGCCGCTAATAAACAGTTGAGTGCAGTACATAAGAGACTGGATGCTAATTAACGTCTTTCTGCTTAATTCCACTGGTACTAGGACCATATACAGTTAGAAGTAAGCTTTCTGATCATACAGTGGGGTAGGGGTAGATCAGTGGTTAAGGCATTGGACTAGTGATTGGAAAGTCCCGGGTTCAAACCCCAGCAAGTTGTCCCTGTTGGGCCCTTGAGTGAGGCCCTTAACCCTCAACTGCTCAGATGTATAATGTGATTAAAACATAAATTCCTCAATGCAGTTTTATGCTGCAACTGCAGTAACTCTGGATGACCTTCCTGTTCCATCATGTACAGTAAAAGACCATGAACACAGATTCACCGTCGTTTGAAGCTCATGTAGATGAAAGATTTTAACTTCCCCAGTACAGACTGTCTGGCTCTCAGCAGGTCAGTTCAGCCTTTATTTCTCACATATACATCACTGCATAGTGAAATGTATAATACACTTACTATACACACGTGGACAAAATTGTTGGTACCCTTCGGTCAATGAAAGAAAAACCCACAATGGTCACAGAAATAACTTTAATCTGACAAAAGTAATAATAAATAAGAATTCTATGAATGTTAACCAATGAAAGTCAGACATTGCTTTTCAACCATGCTTCAACGGAATTATTTTAAAAAATGAACTCATGGAACAGGCCTGGACAAAAATGATGGTACCCCTAACTTAATAGTTTGTTGCACAACCTTTTGAGGCAATCACTGCAATCAAACGATTCCTGTAACTGTCAATGAGACTTCTGCACCTCTCTGCAGGTATTTTGGCCCACTCCTCATGAGCAAGCTGCTCCAGTTGTTTCCGGTTTGAAGGGTGCCTTTTCCAGACGGCATGTTTCAGCTCCTTCCAAAGATGCTCAATAGGATTGAGGTCAGGGCTCATAGAAGGCCACTTTAGAATAGTCCAATGTTTTCCTCTTAGCCATTCTTGGGTGTTTTTAGCTGTGTGTTGTGGGTCATTGTCCTGTTGCAAGACCCATGACCTGCGACTGAGACCCAGCTTTCTGACACTGGCCAGCACATTTCTCTCTAGAATCCCTTGATAGTCTTGAGATTTCATTGTACCCTGCACAGATTCAAGACACCCTGTGCCAGATGCAGCAAAGCAGCCCCAGAACATAACAGAGCCTCCTCCATGTTTCACAGTAGGGACAGTGTTCTTTTCTTCATATGCTTCATTTTTCCGTCTGTGAACATAGAGCTGATGTGCCTTGGCAAAAAGTTCCATTTTTGTCTCATCTGTCCATAGGACATTCTCCCAGAAGCTTTGTGGCTTGTCAACATGTAGTTTGGCATATTCCAGTCTGGCTTTTTTATGATTTGTTTTCAACAATGGTGTCCTCCTTGGTCGTCTCCCATGTAGTCCACTTTGGCTCAAACAACGACGGATGGTGCGATCCGACACTGATGTTCCTTGAGCATGAAGTTCACCTTGGATCTCTTTAGAAGTCTTTCTGGGCTCTTTTGTTACCATTCGGATTATCCGTCTCTTTGATTTGTCATCAATTTTCCTCCTGCGGCCACGTCCAGGGAGGTCGGCTACAGTCCCATGGATCTTAAATTTCTGAATAATATGTGCAACTGTAGTCACAGGAACATCTAGCTGCTTGGAAATGGTCTTATAGCCTTTACCTTTAACATGCTTGTCTATAATTTTCTTTCGAATCTCCTGAGACAACTCTTTCCTTCGCTTCCTCTGGTCCATGTTGAGTGTGGTACATACCATGTCACCAAACAACACAGTGACTACCTGGAGCCCTATATATAGGCCCACTGACTGATTACAAGATTGTAGACACCTGTGATGCTAATTAGTGGACACACCTTGAATTAACATGTCCCTTTGGTCACATTATTTTCAGTATTTTCTAGGGGTACCATCATTTTTGTCCAGGCCTGTTCCATGAGTTTATTTTTTTAAATAATTCTGTTGAAGCATGGTTGAAAAGCAATGTCTGACTTTCATTGGTTAACATTCATAGAATTTTTTTTAATTATTACTTTTGTCAGATTAAAGTTATTTCTGTGACCATTGTGAGTTTTTCTTTCATTGACCGAAGGGTACCAACAATTTTGTCCACGTGTGTATAAAATACTATAATCCACTCATAAAGCAGGTCACACTTTAGATTTAATATTATCCTTCGGATTAAGTATAGGAAATATAACCACAATTCCACAGTCTGAAGTTATCTCAGATCACTACCTTGTCTCGATTAAAGCGTGTCATAGTAATAATGTATGCAGCACAGCACCGCGCTTCCACCTTAAACGTACATTTACATCAAATACCGCACAGAGCTTTATCAATAATCTTCCAGAGTTATCAACTTTGATTGGATCGCCATCTGACTTCACAGAACTCGAACAGGCGAATGAATATCTAGAGTCAGCACTTCGTTATAGCTTAGATAATGTAGCTCCAGTTAAAAGGAAAATGATTAGAGATAAGAAACTCGCTCCTTGGTATAATGACCACACACGTGCTTTAAAACAAACCGCTCGAAAATTCGAACGTAAATGGCGCCAAACTAAATTGATAGTATTCAAAATAGCTTGGAAGGAGAGCATCCTGAACTATAAAAAAGCTCTCAGTGATGCTAGATCAACGTATCTCTCCACTCTTATAGAAAATAACAAAAACAACCCGAGATTTTTATTTAATACCGTAGCTAAATTAACTAAAAACAAGATCACTGCAGAAATCTCCACAACAACATCATGCAGTAGTGAGGATTTCATGAACTTTTTCAATAACAAAATCATAAATATTAGGCAAAAAATTCAGGCATTGAAACCAGACAATTTAAATAATTCAGATGATCTAACCACATCACATCAGAACTTAGAACACTTTACTCCCCTTGAAGCGAGGGAACTAATTTCACTCATCTCTTCTTCAAAATCGTCAACCTGTATATTAGATCCTATACCGACACATTTTCTCAAACAGATAGTACCAGCAATAATAGAACCCCTGTTGAAAGTAATTAACTGTTCACTCAGTAGTGGGTATGTCCCCAAATCCTTTAAATTAGCCGTTATTAAACCGCTAATCAAGAAACCTGACCTTGACCCCTGTCTGCTTTCCAATTACAGGCCGATATCAAACCTTCCCTTTATCTCCAAGATTTTGGAAAAGGTAGTATCACAGCAGCTATGTTCACATCTACACAGAAATAGCATAAATGAACTGTATCAGTCAGGATTTAGGCCTCATCACAGCACAGAGACAGCACTTGTTAAAGTAGTAAACGACCTCCTATTGACCTCTGATCAGGGTTGCGTCACTATACTTGTGTTACTGGACCTCAGTGCAGCTTTTGACACCATTGATCATAGTATTCTTCTTCACAGATCAGAAAAGGTAGTAGGAATTAAGGGAACTGCCCTCTTGTGGCTCAGATCCTATTTGACTGATCGTTATCAGTTTGTAGATTTAGATGGTGACCATTCCTCATGTTCTGAAGTGGAGTTTGGTGTTCCACAGGGCTCAGTTTTAGGCCCACTGCTTTTTTCCCTTTACATGCTTCCTCTGGGCAACATTATTCGTAAACATGGTATTAGTTTTCATTGTTACGCTGATGACACACAATTATATGTCTCAGCAAAACCAGATGAGAAAAACCAGTTTGCTAAAATTGAGCAGTGTGTGCAGGACATGAGAGATTGGATGTTAACTAATTTTCTTCTGCTTAATCCTGATAAGACAGAAGTTCTGGTCATAGGACCACAAGTAGCTAGAAGTAAGCTTTCTGATCACACTGTGACTTTAGATGCCTTTCTGTTCCATCAAATGCAACAGTAAAAGACCTTGGTGTGATTATAGATTCCAGCCTTTCGTTTGAAGCACATGTAGATAATATTACCAGGATAGCTTTCTTTCACCTTAGAAATATTGCCAAGATTAGAAACATATTGTCACTAAATGATGCAGAAAAACTAGTTCATGCTTTTATCACCTCTAGGTTGGACTATTGTAACGCCTTACTGTCTGGTTGTTCAATTAGGTGTATAAACAAGCTTCAGTTAGTACAGAATGCAGCAGCGAGAGTCCTCACTAAAACCAGAAGATACGAGCACATCACCCCTATCTTATCTACACTGCATTGGCTCCCTGTGAAATTTCACATCCATTTTAAGATACTACTTTTGACATTTAAAGCACTAAATGGTCTCGCGCCACAGTATCTGAGTGAACTGCTAGTGTCTTACGATCCGCCACGCCTACTTCCATCAAAGAATGCAGGCTGCCTGTCAGTACCACGTATTATTAAAACTACAGCAGGGGGCGGAGCTTTTTCTTACAAAGCCCCGAAGTTATGGAATAGTCTTCCTATTAATGTTCGGGACTCAGACACAGTCTCAGTGTTTAAGTCTAGGCTAAAAACCTATTTATTTAGCGCAGCATGTTTGTAAATAGATGAACCTTAGGTAAAGGAGCAGATCTGGGGGACTCATGGACGTAGAGTATTCTGGTGAACTGGTATGTTTAGATGCTGTCCTCCCCACTCTCATTGATCACTCAGGTTTGTTGACGGTGAGGTGATTGGTTGCTTTACATCTCAGTTCCCCCTCATGTCTGTGTTTCCTTCTGGCTCTCCCTTTTAGTTATGCTGTTATAGTTAGTCCTGCCGGAGTCTCTGCTTGCACTTTGCACTGAATATACATTCACCTTATACATGTTGACTGTGACCAGACCTAACTGCCATCTCTTCTTATTTTCTGTTCTCTCCTCTCTGAGATGTCTCAATGTCAATTGTTAAAAGTGCTATACAAATAAAATTGAATTGAATTACTTTATACTTCACACACCCCAGTGTCTCGTTAGATCAGAGTGCAGGGTCAGCCATTCATTATACAGCAAGGAGCCCGACACAGACAACCTGGTGGAGCTGGAGCTCGAACCACTGACCCTCTGATCAATAACTCAGAGCCTTAACACACTGAGCCACCACCACTGTGTGTGTGTGTGTGTGTGTGTGTGAGAGAGCAGTTCCAGGCCTCACTCTTGAATCTGACTCAAGCTGTATTACTCCTCACCCTCACAGTACATTAACACCACAGTGATGACGTCATCTCTAATCATACGTTCACTATTATACAGACATTATTTTGCTTAGAAAATATATTCTCTCTATATAATCATGTGTCACACACACACACACACACACACACACAATCACAATTAAAGGTTTCGTCCGTTACTGCGCGCGCTGTCACTTCCGGTTTCAGCCCTTTGATGTCGTCCGCATCCCGCAGCATCAGCACCAGACGGACATGAGGATGCTCGAGTGTCTCTCTCTCTCACACACACACACACGCACACACACGTCTTATGATAGAATGATGGAGATTATTAATAGTGGAGACCTACCTACAGTCCTCGCGCAGTCTCTCTCACACACACACACACCACTGCACTGATGTGTGTGTGTGTGTGTGTTCAGTCGGTGTTCAGCCGCGTTGCAGAGTGTGTGTGTGTGTGTGTGTGTGTCGCTGTCCCACCCTGCAGTAAAGGGCGCACGCATGCTCTCTCTCTCTCACACACACACACACACACACACACACACACACACACACACACACACACACTATCCTTTCCGTTCCACCTTAAATGTCTCCTGCAGTGACGTCACGCTACCTACAGAGGGCTCCGTCCGTCTGGTTAATACGCTCCCGGCCACTTTATTAGGAACACCCGCACACTGATGCAGTGCTGAGCTGATGGTGCAGAGGGACAGGGTCTGAGCTTCACCCAGTCAAACACCAGAAGGCCACTTCATTAGGAACACCTGTTCAGATACAGATCTCTAATCAGACCTGCAGTGAGGAGCATCTCCTGAAGTTCAGACGCAGTTGATTTAAGTGACTCTGAGCGTGGCGTGGTTGTGGGTTCCAGACGGGCCGGTCTGAGTGTTTCCCAAACTCCTGATCTACTGGGATTTTCTCTCTCTCACACACACACACACACACACACACACACACACACACACACACACACACACACACACACATCACTAGTGTTTACAGAGAACGGTGTGAAAAAGGTCAGAGGTCAGTGGGGAACGAACAGACTGGTTCAAGGCGATGGAAAGACAACAGGAACTCAAATAACATCTGGTTACACCTGAGGTCTGCTGAAGAGAGTCTCAGGACACACGGCACGTGGAACCCCGGAGCAGACGAGCTACAGCAGCAGAAGACCACAGCGGGCGTCGCTCCTGTCAGAAAAGAGGGGTAGTAAGTAAGGTCAGGGGTAGCTCAGTGGTTAAGGCATTGGACTACGGTTCGGAAGGTCCCAGGTTCAAGTCCCACTACCACCAAGTTGTCCCTGTTGGGCCCTTGAGCGAGGCCCTTAACCCCAACTGCTCAGATGTATAATGAGATAAAAATGTAAGTCGCTCTGGATAAGGGCGTCTGCCAAATGCCTAGATGTAGATGTAAAAGAACAGGAGACTGAGGGTACAGGTCACATGGTCTCACCAACACACCAACAACTGGAGTTTCCTACAGTCTACCTGAGCTGAACTTCCAGCCTCCTAACACACAGTATGAGTGCAGATCAAATCCCTGCTCTCCGTTATCACCCAGATGAGGATGGGTTCCCTGTTGAGTCTGGTTCCTCTCAAGGTTTCTTCCTGTTAAATCTCAGGGAGTTTTTTCATCAGGGACCATCTGATCATATTGATTCACACACACTCACATTTCATACAAACTTAAATAATTCTTTTGATTGTGTGAAGCTGCTTAGCGACGATGATTAGCGACGTGTTAAAAGCGCTATACAGATAAAACTGAATTGAGAATAGACACATGTTGTCTGGTCTGATGAGTGTTGGTTTCTGCCGCATTGTTCAGATGGTTGGAAAGGACATCCAGTATAAAATCTGTGGAAAGTTGTGTGTGTGAGATGGTCTGCTGTGGACATCTCGATAGGAGCAGCCGACAGAACGTTTATTCAGGTGGGCGTGTCAGAATTTTCTCAGCTTTTCTTAAACACAAGCAGGGACACAAGATTGAGAACCTCTGGACTAGAGAATGATAAAGTAATCCAGATGTGGATGTGAAGAGTGAGTTAAGGACAGCAGTGGAAGGAGGCGAGGTCATTCTGTTTACTCTGTACATTATAATAATAATAATAAACAATGATGAAGTAGTAACAAAATGTTTTTATTTGTAAATTCTGTGTATAAATAACTGATACAGTAAACATGAACAGTTACACAATGCTAAATACAATTTAACACTCATGACTCTAATATTCTCTTTATTAATAATAATTCTAGTAAGACTTACCTTATTCTCACACACACACACACACACACACACACACACACACACACAGTAGTAAACATGTACACGTTAAAAACCCTTCTGTAAATTAAACAGTTAACAGTTCTCGTGTTACATTAGCTTAACACTCCTGTTAGCCTGTGTAATTAAACACAGTATATTTTATTCTAAATGCTGAATGATGTCATCATAATGCCCCACCCCTTAGCTCCGCCCATGCTGACCCAGTTGTCTTGTACCTGTTTAAAAGAGGACACTTCAGGCTCCGCCCCTTACACTGGGATCAGGTGTGGTCACATGAGCCTGTAAGATTAAACCTTGGCCACGCCCACATCACATCTTAACAGGCAGGGGAAACTGCAAACGTGACTGTGTGTGGACATAAAACTGAGGAGCATGGGAGACTCGGGGGGGGGGGGGGGGGGGGGGGGGCAATACTTATGAAAACAGACACTGAGAAACAGGAGAAAGAAAAAAAAACAGGAACCAATCAGAATGCTCCGTCAACAGCCAATCAGAGTGAGAGTCTCTCTCTCTCTCTCACACACACACACACACACACACACACACACAGGCAACATGGAGACTGATCCTGTAATAGAAAACACACACAGGCCTTTAACCCTCTAACTGTTTATTACGTGTGTGTTAAGAATTATAGAGTGAAGGTCAGTTAGCATCGTGTGCAGGCCCCTCCTTTAGAGGATCTCTGTTGCCATGGCGACTGATCTGCTGAGGCTTGGTGTGTGTGTAGAGCAGAGTGGAGGGGCTGCGCCCACTGCTAAACACTAATGTCTACATTATAATTAGGCTAATGCAAAAATCACACACACACACCCCTCTGTGTTGCGGTGCTGTACACCACACACACACACACACACACACACACACACACACACACACACACACACACACCACTGTGTTGCGGTACACTACAGACACACACACCTCTGTGTTGCGGTACACTACACACACACACACACACACACACACACACAAACACACACCCCTCTGTGTGGCGGTACACTACAGACACACACCCCTCTGTGTGGCGGTACACTACACACACACACACACACACACACACACACAAACACACACCCCTCTGTGTGGCGGTACACTACAGACACACCCCCCTCTGTGTTGCAGTACACTACACACACACACACACACACACACACACAAACACACACCCCTCTGTGTGGCGGTACACTACAGACACACACCCCTCTGTGTGGCGGTACACTATTTCAGCTCCAACATCTCCAACCAGTGTGTGTGTAAAGAGTTGTAATCCACCTCACTTCATTCAATAGACTCCGAGTTTTTCCATTTTCAGTTAAGTACCCTTTTGTAGTACCCTGAGGTGTAGGAGTCCCCCGTCTCCTGCACTGTGTGTGTGTGTGTGTGTGTGTGTGTGTGTATGTACCTGTCTCATTACACCATGAGCTATTAGCATTTTGACTATCAGATTAAGTTGAAACCGCTGATGAAGGAGATCCAGATCATCTGGCACGGAGTTACTGATCGAAAGGTTGTCGGTTCGAGCCCCATCTCCCCCAGGTTTCCGCTGTTGAGCAAAGCCCCTAACCCCATCTGCTCCAGGGTCGCTGTCGCCCTGCACTCTGATCCAAGCTACACTGGGATATGTGAAGAAAGAATTTCACTGTGCAGTAATGTATACGTGACAAATACTAACACACCTGTGGAGTGTTTAACACACAACCTCACATACTGATTGCTACAGAAGGTGGAGTGGACACACGAGGGTGTTCCGTCATGGTCGTCTCACCTCATCATTCTAACCCTTGAGACGGTGTTGAGATGTGTTACAGAACTCCATGAGGAGATGAATAACGAATATAAACACTTGTAGAAGGTTGCTTCCAACATTCCTGATGATTGGCTCCGTCAGCGTTCCTGTGGATGAGGAGCTGAAGTACAGCGTGCGTCCTCAGCGCGCGTCTACATGGTGATGTCATACTCCTCCTGTTCAGATGGAGCTGGTGCTGAAACTGAAGTGACGCTCACCTGAGACGGCCAAAACCTCCGAGCGTGAAAAACGGCCCATTCCGCCGGTCCACCGCCGTTGTGTATTGCCACTGTGGTGTAGTCTCGATACTGTCGAGTAGTCTTGGGTCCTGGAGAAATGATATTTAATTTTAATGAGCATATGATAGAGATATAGGAGTGGCAATAAAACACCACGTGACTCACTGAGTGTGATTTATCTCATATGTACAGCAGCAGGTGTTTTGGCGACCTCTGTGGTGGACATACGCTATTACATAAAGTCTGCAGATAAGGCGTGGAAAATTCAGCATGCTCTCCCTCTCTCTCTCACACACACACACACAGTAGTTGTTATGAACACTCAGACCTACTTACAGACACATCACATCATACAATAATAACTACATCTTCACAACCCCCACACACACACACATACACCAACTACAACGTTAACTTTACCATCCTAATATACAGCATAAACAGCTCTGTCCTCTAGAGCCGTGGACTCCACTGCACATCTGAAGGTATGTTTTGATATCTGACATTAGCAGCGGATCCTTAAAGTCCTGTAATTCGAGAGGTGAAGCTTCCACAGACTGGACCCAGCCGTCCACAAGATGTAAATGAGCTCTCATTTCTCATTTTCGTTCTTCTGTTCTCCTCACATGTACATTCTAGACAAGATGCTTAAACCATCACTATATGTCCATCATCAGAGTCTCTCAGATCCATTTGTCTTCCTTCCAACTCACCATCTTAGAGACCGGACTGTACACCTGCTGTCTACTATTCCCCCCATACAGGTGTCTTTTCAACCAAACCCTGGACAGCACTAAAGATTCAGGTTTGTGTTACTACTGTACTAATGTTCAGCTCAGCCAGAGAATGTGCTCAGTGTTTCTGTTCACAGCACCCCTCACATACCCTGGGCTTTGAGTTTGATCCCTCATTAACAAAAAAATTATTCTATAATTATTTATCCATTTCACCACCCCAGACACTTTATTCCATTTACTTTCTGTATTCTAAGAGTTTAGTTTTTACCTGAATAGGTGTGGGGTGTAGAATCCCAGAGAGCTGACAAACCTGCGACTAAATGATCAGTTAACACACACATAATCACACACCAATCAGCCATAAAATTTACAAAGCAAAACATTAAACCCAATACTGTGTAGTTTCCCCTTGTGCTCTGGCCCCTTGGGGAGTGGCTCTGCAGGGCCTCTGGGGGCACTGTGGTGTCTGGCACCAGGACATTGGCAGTGGATCCTCTGGGTACTGTGGGTTGTGGGGCGGGGCTCACGTAGATCAGACTTGGTATATCCCATGGGGCTCGATCAGACTGGGATCTTTGGAGTTTGGAGGCCGGGTCAGGGGCCTTGGGGTCTTTGTCTGCTGGTTCGCGTATACAGTGGACTATGGTGGGTTTAAGTGACTGAGTGACACTGGGTGTTCTGGTGCCTTTCTATCACTGCCAGCACTGACACCAGCATTACTTTAGGCCGAATTAGCTTTTTGTGGGATCAGACTGGACAGGCTAGCCTTTGGTCCCGCAAGCATGGGTAAGACTTGGGTACCCACGATCCTATCACCACTGGGGTATAACTGATGATCACAGTTATTCAGTTCACCAGACAGTGGTTAGTGTTATGGCTAATCAGGGTACATACTATAAAAACAAACACACACGCAGTGTTGAGCCTGAACCACAGGGTTGATGTGACTGCATCTTTACACCTGATCAATAAAGGTGAATTGATGAAGCAGGTGATCTCATGTCACACATGACCTCTGTGTCTTAACCTAAACAGCAAACTTCAGAGGTGTTTCAACTGCTTCTCCAACAGTGCACCTATGAAGAAGTCATAGCTGGACACCACAGTCTGAGTCAGAGACAATTATAGTCAGGTCCATAAATAAAACAAAAAACAAAAATAGTTGTCTAGGGGTTTTCTTGTCGACATTTGGCCTCTGTACACCAGCAGACTGGATCTGAAATGAAGCACTCAAGATGTGAGTGAAGTTAAGACTTTCAGCTTTAATTGAAGTGATTTGACAAAAGTGTTGAATTACCATTAAGAAAGAACAGCAATTTTCATAAACACACTATCTGGGTGATCATAAATAACGAAAACATAAGAATTGCATTTAATACTTAGATGAAAATCCTTTGCAGTCAGTGACTGCCTGAAGTCTGGAAGCCATTCAAATGACCAGAGGCTGAGTTTTCTCCCTCAAGACGCTTTGCCAGGCCTTTACTTCAGCTGCCGCTTGTTTTTGGCTCTTTTTGCCTTTCAGTCATCTTCAGTAAGTGAGAAGCACGTCCTGCCTGTGGCGATGAGCTCAAAGCCAGTGCACCCTGTAGGAGAACGTCATCTCTCTCGTCACCAAAGGAAGAGGAACGGGGCTCAACCAGCACCATGGACAGCACTAAAAACGCTGCAGAAAGGAGCAGAGTGTCGTGGCTCACTCGCATCAGACGGGTGAATCATAGACTCAGATCCACACGTAGAGCAGTCTACGCCCCTGGGCCTCCGCTTCCACGGCCTGCTCACCCCCCCGGCTGTATCTACAGCCAACCACCTTTCCCTTAGCATCTGATCGTCACATGTGGTTTGATTATAATCTGCTGCACATTAATAAATACTCACTCAGGGTTTTTACTGCACCTATGCCTCCGTGTGTCTGTGATTTCCGAGCATTCTACAAAGCTCTTGAGCGTTCTCTCTTCAAGGGTGTCTTTAATTTGCTAGATGAAAGTTCTTCTTCACCATGGGCTGAATTCTACAGTCATCCACTTTAGTTTGTCTTGCATGGTTTTCCAGGCCTTTTGCTGAGCTGGCTAGTTAACTAAGCAAATTCTTCTTGTTAAGAATCTTTCAAACGGTTGTATTGGCCACTCCTATGTTTTTCCGTCCTCTCTTGGGTTCATTTTGTTTTGTCAGCTGAACAATGGCCTCCTTCACTTGCATAGACAGCAACCAAATGAAAATGTAACAAGGCCTTTTTACTGCCACAGAGTAACGAGGGAATAGTATACACCTGGCCTGGCCGCCATTTGTCCCATTATTTATGAGCCACCACAATGGATGTGTGCATGAGAATGGCTGTAATTCTTGAATGGTTAATGCCACACTTTTGTCACAGCACTTTTGTCTTGACTTCACCCAAATATAAAAAAAAGTTACATACCCAACACACAGATATGCAAAAAGTAAATACACCCCATATTCTTATGATACATTTTTTTTTTCCTGAATGGAGACCCCGCTTTACCTGTGCTTTCTGTGGGTCGTCCCAAACACACAGCTGGGAATCCTGAAATTCCACTCTCTGCTGTTAACACAATTATAGTTCAGTTTGAAGTAAAGGCTAAAACATGGGCGGAGTCACGAGCTGCTCAACGTGTGGGCCTTCTGAAAGCCATGTTCACACTGTTCTTCAGAGACCAGCTGTCACTCTTAATACCGCTAAAGGAAAGTCAACAAAGTGTTAATCGTATTAATAACTAAACCTTACTCACGGACACGTCTAACACATTCTGGTGGAGACATTTTACCATCAAACCCTAGGGGGTGGGGGTGGGGTTACTTCCTGCATGTCTGTACATGTGTGTAACATTTGTTATCCAAATAAATAAACAGATTTGTGTGTAACAGAGTGAGAACAGCGTGTTAAACAGAGCTCCCGAGCAAAATGTGTAAAGGTTGCCAGGTCTGTACAAGATAAACCACCACTAAGGAGCACTCCTCAGGTCAGACACACTTTCACCTTCATTACTGCTTTTTATTTCTGTTTTCATGTTTTCTCATGGGTGGACACACAGACACAAAAGAACACTCGGCACCCTGAGAGAAACATACTTTTTCATTTTATTTTCCCATTGATTTATGTTGACCCAATTATTTTTACGCTGCTTTCACACCAAGACCGATTAGTATTCCTGTTCCGTACCCGAGTACACTTGAGTATTTACACTCTCCAATACAGCAGCGGCAATATGAAGCTAGTTGGTTTGCGATTCGTCAATAAACACAAAGAGCAAAAGAAGAGTAGAACATTGCACGCGGAACCTAATGTTGCTGAGATTTATGGAGAGAATATCAGGACCGACCCTCTCGCCTGCCTTCCTCCTCTATCTGGCTGTGCGGTGCGGAAGACGAGATCGGCGCCTCGTGTTTTAACGCCCGCGTTCAGGTACGGTAGGCTTAGATATCTGATCCGAGCCGTATCAGAGGACCCCGTCCCGTACGCAGGATCCCCTTTAAGTGGAATGTGCTGGTCCATGACCGCTCCACATTACACAACAGTACCGGAGTTTGGGGTTTCGCGTACTCGGACCCTGTCTGAGTCTGTAGTGTGAAAGCAGCCTTAGGACCTGCGTTTGATCAGTGAGTTACTCTGCCACCTGCTGGTTAAACTCAGCTTCACACCTCTGTCTCTCGCTCAGTCTTTAGTTTGAATCACACACTTTGGGGATTTTACACACATTGATCACCGGGACGTTGTTGACTCCAGGTAGATTATTAGCGCGACCTGATCTTACCTGTACCTGCTCCTCATCACAGGCAGCTGCAAGCGGGAGTAAAATAACGAGCTCAGAGCCTAGTGTGTGTCACACTGTTTACTGTGCTGTTTATTGGGGTGTGTGTGTGTGTGTGAGAGAGAGAGAACACATGGAGAATATCGATTAAAAAAACAAAAGAACATTAACTAACACTTCGCATCAAATAAACATCTTTAACTGCAGGTCATCACCTGAGTAACGCATAAAAACTAAAAAAAGAAACATTCAGGGTAAGAAAACATTTAAGATACTGCAGGGGGAGGAGTCAGAGGGGCGTGGCCTCATCCGCACAATCACAGCATGGAGCTCCTCCCATCATGATCACTACCGAGAAAAACCTGAAACACACACAATAACACTTTTAACACCTTTATCACAATAAACACTGACAACTCCTGTAAACCCCGCCCACACTCCCACCACACACCCCGCCCACTACCATAACACACCCTAAATTTGAGTAACACCCCTCACACTCCTGTAACACTCTTTACGTAGCTGCACATTTACCACTGATGCACTGTGTGTGTGCGCGTGTGTGTGTGTGTGTTCACCGATACACTCACACACTTCTGATAAAGACATGAACTGTAATGTTGTTTTAATTGTGTAAACACAGTAATAACTCTTGATTAATCAGGAGTGTAGTGAAGTGTGTGCTGTAGTGACACTGCGTGGTGGAGTGTGTAGCACGTTACTGTCACACACCAGGACAGACCAGTCAGAGATGATCAGTGTGTGTGTGTGTGTGTTAAAGCACTGATCTGACTCCAGTGACCCCAGTGTGTCACTCTGTGTCTGAACCCCGGTGTGTGAGGGAGTGAACGGGGACATGCCGGTGTGTCCACTCACCGTGTGCAGTGTGTACAGAGGCCCAGTATAAACAGCTCTAAAAATATTTAGTGCGATTGAGCGCGCGCTGAGCTAACTGTCCGCTCTCGTCCGTGATCTTCTCCCAGTCCGTCTGTCCCACTACAAACCCAATCGCTCGCTTACGATCAGCGTCCTTCTTCTCCTCCAGATCAGCCCAACGCACCTACCACACACACACACACAAACACACACACACTCATCAGACCACATGTCACTGATGACCACTGTATAATATGACAGAGAGAAACAGAGACGGAGTGAGAGAGAGAAACATACAGAGCCATACACACAGAAACAGAGACAGAGAGACACACACAGCGACAGAGAGAGACACACACAGACACAGAGAGAGAGAGACACACACACAGAGACAGAGACACACAGGGAAAGAGAGAGAGAGACAGAGACATACAGACACAGAGACACAGGGAGAGAGACACAGGCACACAGAGAGAGACACAGAGACATACAGACACAGAGACACAGAGAGAGAGACAGACACACAGAGAGACACACAGAGAGAGAGAGAGAGACAGAGACATACAGACACAGACACACAGAGAGAGACACAGAGAGAGACAGAGACACAGACACAGAGAGAGAGAGACACAGACACACAGAGAAAGACAGAGAGAGAGAGACAGAGACATACAGACACACAGACACAGAGAGATAGAGAGAGAGAGAGACATACAGACAGACACAGAGAGAGACACAGAGAGAGAGAGAGAGACAGAGACACACACAGAGACAGAGAGAGAGACACACAGAGAGAGACAGACACAGAGAGACAGAGAGAGAGAGAGACACACAGAGAGAGAGAGAGAGACACACACACACACAGAGAGACAGAGAGAGAGAGAGACACAGACACACAGAGAGACAGAGACACAGACACACAGGGAGACAGAGAGACAGAGACACAGACACACACACAGAGAGACACAGAGAGAGAGACACACACACAGAGAGACACAGAGAGAGAGACACACAGAGAGAGACAGAGACACAGAGAGAGACACACACAGAGAGACAGACAGAGAGAGAGAGAGAGACACACACAGAGAGACAGAGAGAGAGAGAGAGAGACAGAGAGAGAGAGAGAGAGAGACACACACAGAGAGACAGAGAGAGAGAGAGAGACACACAGAGAGACAAGAGACACAGAGAGACACAGAGAGAGACAGTGGGTGTTTCCGTGTGATACTCACCCTCTTCTTGCCCGGCTGGGACATGCGGCTGGCGTAATCGTCTGGAAGCTGTAAAAAGTCCTCCATACCCGAGATGTCTCGCTTCCTCTTTCCTCCTCCAGCTAAACCGTCCAGCTTATCTGTACGAAGGCAAAGGTCACAGAGGTCATCGTCATGGCAACTGTTACGTGTATAATCACTCAATTATTATAAGATGGTGAGAATAACATTATAAGATGTAATAACAACACGCACTGGTCACACTCGGTATGTTTACACGCACAGAGCAGAGCAGGTTATTAGTTTAATGCCGTCACTGTGTTTAAGCCTGGAGAGCGCAGTGCAGAGTGTGTGTGCAGAGCGCCTCGGCCGGTTCAGACGCCAGTCAGACTAACGTGTTTACATTTGTTTTAGGACTACGGGTTTAATCACACCACCATGTAAAGGTACTGAGTGAGACACACGTGCTACTGGAGACATTTACACACAAACATCAACACCCACAATAAACTGACAATGTGTGTTAACACAGATACTGAAAGGTGCTTTTTATGTATTACTTTTTGCAGCATCACCCAACCCTGAGCAGTACGAGTGTGTGTGTGTGTGTGTGTGTGTGTGTATAGGAGGGATGTGTGGTGTATGAACAGAATACGCACCCAGTTTGGCCTCGGACGTGTCCATCTCCCATTTGCTTTTGGGAAGGTATCCCTAGATTACAGAAAGACACTCCAGCCGTTAATGTTCAGCCATGAGACAGAGACAGAGAGACAGAGAGAGAGAGACAGAGAGCTGGAGCGAGGGATGACGGCTCTCTGAAGAGGAGCACAGTGTGAAAATAATGATTTTAAAAGATAAGAGTTAGCCAGAAGTTTATCTGATCACGTGTAACACTGTCTCTGTATGGAGTCACAGAACATGGCAGGCAGTGATGATGTCATAACCAGAGTGTGGAGCGCAGTCAGCGCCGCAGTGTTCAGATCTCATGTACACACACACACACACACCAGGGTGTAGAGACCCCCTCAGTTAAACTGCACCACTGCAATATTAATCACGACTCAGAAACAGCCTTCAGTCCACACACACACACACACACACAAGCACCAAACAACTGACACGTGATGAGTATGGCAGTGATATCAGGCCCAGTGGGACACTGGGGGGCGGTCACACTAGATCACAACATGTACACTTCGACAGGTTTACCAGACACACACACACACACACACACACACACACACAGTCTCAGTTACAAACTGATAGTGTTGAACATGATATTATAATATCCAAGTTTTACTTTACATTACGTGCAGAATAAAAGTAGAGACATACATTGTTACTGAGAAGCCGTTATGACCTTTAACCTGGACAACACTGTCTTTACAGTGGACACATGCAGCATCTATTCAGCCTTTATGACCTTCACCGTAGACATTACTACCTTTAATATGAACATAATACTGATTTTTATACTTACTTTTGTGAGTAGGTATAAAAATCAGTATAATGTTGATATTAAAGGTAGTAATGTCTTTAATTACCCCTCTAACACCCCTCTAATTTCAGTAAACAGTTTATCTTCTCAAAGGTCAATACTATTTGAAAACTAACTTGGACATATTTTAGAGTCGTCAATGTGCAGCTTGTACAACAGGACAGATTTAATGTCCTCTGAAAATAACTCTACATACAGGCTTTATTGTCTAAATAAATGGTGACAAAAGTCAGTACGCTCTAAGTGACAACAGCTGTACAGATTTAACCATGCAGTCACATGACCTATTCACCATGTCCATGTGTGTGTCAGTGGACGAGTACCTCTCCGGACCTGAACCCTACTGAGCACCTGTGTGACGTCCTCAAGCGGGCGGTGGTGAAGCAGCTCTGTGATGTCATTATGGAGGAGTGGAAGAGGATCCAGTAAGAACATGTGCAGCTCTGGTGAAGTCCAGGTCCAGGAGGATTAAAGCCGTGATGGAGAACAACACGGCGCTCACACTGAACACCGACACGCTGGACACGGTTACGACGCGCTCACTGAGGGGGTACTTACTTTCACTGCCAGTTATTTAGACATAAAGTCTGCACTGAGTTCTTGTCAGAGGACAGTGGGTCTGTACCGATATACAATCCGCACACTCACGACTCTGTAGTTTGTCCGAGTTTCATTTCTGTAGTATTGTCCCTTCACTACATATGATAAAGAGGTTGCTTGTGAGACACTTCAAGTGTGTATATAAACAGCCATCCTGAGCTTTACTACAGACATATGAGGTTTTCAGTAGACATGAACAGCTTTACTGTACTTATCAACACAGTAACAAGTACAGCATAACCGTCACACACACTGGGCATCAGATTCACTGTAGATATTAAAAGGTTTACTGCACACATCACGCTCTCATTTTACTGCAGACGTCCCACATGGATAACTTTATGCTAGGCTTTACTACTACAAAAAATACATCTACACACAATTTTATCATAGACACACCACATCACCCCACACACACACACACACACACACACACACACACACACACACACTACATACAGTCTCATCATATACAAAACATTTAATAAAGCCATTAGGTTTATTAGAGATGACTTTAATATAAATGTTAACTTCACTGCAGAAAAAGACTAATTTAATTGAAATTTAGTCAACTAATTTAGTTAAAAAGTAAGTTAGTTTAAAACTTTGTCATAGACACTAATAAATTAACTATACACATTGATTTCATGTGGCAATAAACAAAAAGGTAGTAGCACAGCAGCTCTGTTCATACCTACATATAAATATAAACAAACTATCAAGTCAGGATTTAGGCCTCATCACAGCACAGAGACAGCACTTGTTAAAGTAGTAAACGACCTCCTATGGGCCTCTGATCAGGGTTGCGTCACTATACTTGTGTTACTGGACCTCAGTGCAGCTTTTGACACCATTGATCACAGTATTCTCCTTCACAGATTAGAAAAGGTAGTAGGAATTAAGGGAACTGCCCTCTTGTGGCTCAGATCCTATTTGACTGATCGTTATCAGTTTGTAGATTTAGATGGTGACCATTCCTCATGTTCTCAAGTGGAGTTTGGTGTTCCACAGGGCTCAGTTTTAGGCCCACTGCTTTTTTCCCTTTACATGCTTCCTCTGGGCAACATAACTCGTAAACATGGTATTAGTTTTCATTGTTATGCTGATGACACACAGTTATATGTCTCAGCAAAACCAGATGAGAAAAACCAGTTTGCTAAAATTGAGCAGTGTGTGCAGGACATAAGAGATTGGATGTTAACTAATTTTCTTCTGCTTAATCCTGATAAGACAGAAGTTCTGGTCATAGGACCACAAGTAGCTAGAAGTAAGCTTTCTGATCACACTGTAACTTTAGATGGCCTTTCTGTTCCATCAAATGCAACAGTAAAAGACCTCGGTGTGATTATAGATTCCAGCCTTTCGTTTGAAGCTCATGTAGATAATATTACCTGGATATCTTTCTTTCACCTTAGAAATATTGCCAAGATAAGAAACATATTGTCACTAAATGATGCAGAAAAACTAGTTCATGCCTTTATCACCTCTAGGTTGGACTATTGTAACGCCTTACTGTCTGGTTGTTCAACTAGGTGTATAAACAAGCTTCAGTTAGTACAGAATGCAGCAGCGAGAGTCCTCACTAAAACCAGAAGATACGAGCACATCACCCCTATCTTATCTACACTGCATTGGCTCCCTGTGAAATTTCACATCCATTTTAAGATACTACTTTTGACGTATAAAGCATTAAATGTTCTCGCGCCACAGTATCTGAGTGAACTGCTAGTGTCTTACGATCCGCCACGCCTACTTCCATCAAAGAATGCAGGCTGCCTGTCAGTACCACGTATTATTAAAACTACAGCAGGGGGCGGAGCTTTTTCCTACAAAGCCCCAAAGTTATGGAATAGTCTTCCTATTAATGTTCGGGACTCAGACACAGTCTCAGTGTTTAAGTCTCGGCTAAAAACCTATTTATTTAGCCAAGCAGTGAATAGATTTGCTTTAGGTAAAGGAGCAGATCTGGGGGACTCATGGACTGATTTATACACATACTATCTGATATCACCCAGATGAGGATGGGTTCCCTTCTCTTCTGCCTCAGGGTTCCTCAGGAAGCATCTCCCTCAGCACCATCACGTCCAGCTGCTCATTACAGACATAGTCATAAAGCTGCTTTGTAACGATGTCCATAATTAAAAGCACTAAACAAATAAAACTGAACAGAACATAGCGTTGCTACAGATGTTACCAAATGTCATGCAGTAATCACTTTACTGTAGATATGAAATCAGCTTCACTACAATTAAGAATAATTATCATAGACATTAGGGACTTTGTAGTCATACGTGATAGCTTTACTTTAGACATTTCTGGAGTTAAATCAGACACTTTAGACATCAGTAACTGTACTATAGACAACACTAACTCTACTTTAAACTTTACAGTAAATCTAGTCCACACTAAAGTTAGTAGACTATAAAAGTTATCCTGTAGATATTACCATCACTTTAAACCTTAACACTTTATACTTCTGTGTACATATGAAACACACACTCTACTGTAGACCTATCCTTAATCCATTATGCATCTTTCCTTTTGTCATTAATACATGCTTAATGTTAACAAGTTTTGGGTAAATATCACACAATATAACTCAGTAAAATCTACATTAAACTACTGTCTTTATTTACTTATTAAATTTATTTAAGTATAAACTTTTTTTTTTAAATTGCATGAAAGTTAAAGTTAGGTTAGTCTCAGTGTGTGTGTGTGTGTGTGTGTCTCTCCACCCATCATGTTAAAGTATCTACTGATCAGGTCTGTAGCAGTGAGATCAGCACTGACCTGTCTGACCCAGAACAGACACACACACACACACGTTCCATTAACACTAATGGCAAAGATGTTAGTGTACATGAGCTGAACTCTAACTCTAACCGTCTGACGTCTATTATCCAGATGGAAAAATTTAAGCCCATGTGATCCATATCCTTGGAAAAAATCTGTAGATATGTAGGATTTATGTCTAGTCTAGTAATGCATACAGTGTACATTTGTAATTGTTTAATATAATTGTTTGTGTATAATGTGTTCATGCAATGATTTAACTGTTTCCTGTCAACAATAAATTAATTACTTTACCAGTCTTAAAACTACTGTTAATTTAAAGAACTTCTATTATATTGAACTTCCAGCAGCCTAACACACATGTTGTCGTTATACAATCCCTGCTCTCCGTTATCACCCAGATGAGGATGGGTTCCCTGTTGAGTCTGGTTCCTCTCAAGGTTTCTTCCTATTACCATCTCAGGGAGTTTTTCCTTGCCACTGTCGCCGTCACCCTTGGCTTGTTCATCAGAGACATTTCATTCATCATTCACTCATTCATCTCATTATTATCTAGACACATTTTTCTCACACACACACACTTCCATAAATTTTCTTTTTTTAAATTTTTTTCATTCTTGTTAAGCTGCTTTGAGACAATGAACATTGTTACAAGCGCTATATATAATTTTTTTTTTTTTTAACTATTGTCTGTAATTAATCTTTGTTTTTAAAATCACTGATGAGCAATAAGTCAACAATTAAAATCGAAACATCACAAACACAATTTCATCAAAATAAAGACAACTGGAATGAAGTGTTTAATTGGTGAAGTCATTACTAAAATAATTCGCTATGAAGCAGATTCGATTAGGGTGTTTATAAATGATCTTATTAATTAAATACTTCACACACTGTCCAAGAGGTTAAACATTTAAACATTAAAATCCAGGATGGGTGGGGGGGTGGGGAGAGAGAGAGAGCGCGCGCTCAGTGTGTTTAGACAGAACACATGCAGAAACATTAAAGTCCTACCAGATCCGCCTCCTCCTCTTCCTCCTTCTTCTCCTCAGCCACAGCATCCGTCTCAGACGGGGTGAAGTCCTCCATCTCCACCTGACACACACAAAGAGCTCACCACCATCCTGTTGATAAATCAGTATGCGTGTGTATGTAAGAGATGTACAGTACACACCTCCTCGATGGCGGCGTCCTGCAGGAGCGAGCGGAGGTCCAGGCGTGCCATGTGGACAGGGGCCGATTCCCAGCTGTTCGCCAGCTGTCCAAAACACACACACAGAGAGAGAGCACTGTTCACTTATAAATCTGGTATCCAGGTCACCCCATGTCACCCTGACTCACTCCACCTCTTCCCCTCTGCATCCTGATCGTGTCCACTCCACATTCCCATAACACACTCGTCCCTCGTCCCCTTTGCCCACAGTTCCCTCTCCACTCCCTCTGAGCCAGACATATGATGTAAAAAAACAAAAGACCTTTGTGATGTCCTTCAGCTTGCGTCCGTGGATGTTCCTCTTGGCACAGGTCTGGTGGTCAGCAGACACTTCGGCCACGTAGACCTGAGAGACAGGAGCTACAGTGAGACAGCTCCTGAGACAGACAGTTGCACGCTCTCAGCGAGACACCGATGGACTGCTCACCTCGAACCCTTTGGTCTTGGCTGCACTCCAGAACTGGTCGAAGTACTTCACTCTCTCATTGATGGCGTCGAGGATGATGAAGGGGAAGAAGCCATCGTCCAGGGTCTTCCTGAAGGTCTTCAGCATGCTGTTCCTGTATGTGTCCTCCATCTCCGGCTCATACTCGTACTCAAGGACCTGCGACATTGTTCAGATCATCAGCAAACAGTGTGTGTGTGTGCAGAGGTAGGGCTGCAGTATAGATAGATCATTTTGAACACCTACAGCATGAGGGTTTCTGTTCCTCTGTGCAAGTGTGTTAGATTCAAGTTTCAAAGAACTTTATTAATCCCAGAGGAAAATTGCTTAAAGTCCTAACCTTAGTCTTAACACGTTTCCCAGTATCAGGGTCTTTCTCTTCTTTTTCCACTTCAGTCATGAAATAGTCATCGAGGCCAAGGACTCTGGGCGGAGCTCCTCCAAACTCCACCTCCTTATCCTGAAAGACACGCCCTGTCACTCACTATGGTCATGTGACCCGGTACTGCTGTGTGTGTGTGTGTGTGTGTGTGTGTGTGTGTGTGTGAGAGAGAGAGAGAGAGAGAGAGATCTAACCCGGATGAGTTTAGCCAGATGGCTCTTGCCACTTCCTGGTAAGCCTCGCATTATCACCACGATCTGAGATTAAACCACACAAGTCAAAGTCTGGCTACAATAACTCCTCAGACATCGAATTAATTTCATGCTTTAAAAGTGTCAAATATTGTGTGTATGTGTGTATATATATATATATATATATATATTTTTTTTTATTTTTTATTATTATTATTGTTTTAATTGTTTATCTATATAAACTACAGGTAGATGTTTTACTTTATACCCTGTCAGGACGATTTGCTCGTCCAGGTGGTTTCAGAATATCGTCGACGTTCTTGGTCTCGGGTTTCTTCTCCACACGCTGGGGAGCAGACGGAGGTGGAGGAGGTTCATCAGGGTAACTCCTCCTGTCATCTGAGAACACACAGCATAAGTCTCAGGGTCTGAGCTCATCACCTGCGTTTACAGATAAACACGTCTTCCTGAACTCACTTCCGTAACCTGAAGGCCCGTGATCGTAGCGCTCGAGACTTCGCTCGTATGAAGATCGCTCGTAGCCCGGTCGGGTATATGACTCCCGATCTCGGCTGGAGCGACTCGAGTGCTCGCGTACATCCCTCTCTCGATCCCTGTAAGCACTACGAGGTGGGCCTGGGGGTGGCCTAAAAAAAGGAGAAATGGCCGATACAAATTGGTACCGGAAGACGCTGAACTATGAAGAGCCAAACAGATGGAGTGTGCAAAGCCTCTCATCAAACCTCTCATCCCTGGAGAAGCGCTCCCTTTCAGGTCGGTCCCGATCATAATCCAGGGGTGGTCTCTCTCTGAACAATTCTCTTTCCCGATCTCTTCCGTACTCCCGCTGGTCCGGATAGGGATCGCCTCTTCTGTCATAGTATGGATCACGACGTCCAAGCAGTTCTGGGATGTGGAAAGTATTTATTATATTAGAATTAGCACAATAATCTATTAAATAAAAAACATTTTAAACAGAATAAACCAACCTTTCTCATAAAGTCGCTCAGATGGGAGCGGATCAGGCCGCAGCACTATCCTCTCCCCGTACGAGATCCTTTCCACCTTGGTGCCCACATCTGTTTATGGAAAAGTACATCATGTCTCCAAAAACATCATCCGATATATTCAGGGTGGTAGAACAAGCCTGCACTTACCGTGACCGTGACCATAATCCACGGTTTTAGCGATGAAGGTCGGTTTTGGAGGAGGTGGTGGTGGTGTATGAAGGAAATCTGCAACCGAGTTTAGCTGATGCATCCCAGTTTCTAAGAGTCTCCCGGAAACATCCTGTTTAGTTCCACACAAACAAAATGCTTGTAACTCTACAAACTCAGAAGCTGTTTTACCGTCAAACTAATCATTATGAACATCGATTAAATTAAAATTTTAAGGCTGTACCTGAAGGGCAGTTTTAACCTCACGGGGGATTTCAAGTCCAAGAAGACCAGCAGGTATTTCAGGTTGCAGTCCAGCAGATTCTCGATTAGAAGTATCTCCCAGAACTTTTTTACTCTCCTGCATCTCTCTAGTTTTTATTAGTCGCCCAGAAACAAGAACAATAATGTGTTTTATTGGTTTGCTGGAGTTCATTCATTTTTTATTGTTTACTCCAACTTTCTAAACTCTAATGATCAGCATCTGTCTACATACCTGATCAACTTTAGCTCCTGAGCAGCCTTGAGGATGATCTCGTGCTGCCTTTGAGAAAGCGCAAGAACAGTTTTGGTTCCACCTGGTGAGATCTGTGCTTCTGGAACATTGCTCTGTGGTGCCATGGGGAGCTCTGGGTTCCTATCATAAAGAGGACAAGATTCTTCATTGGGATCCGGGTACACTCTCTCTGGCAGTGGAGGTGGTGGATGTCTTTCCCAATCAGGATGAGAATGGAATGGAGGTTCCCGATCTCTGTCCCTATACAGAGGTCCATCAGCATATCCAGGCCCTCTTCGATCTGACCTGATTCGATCATCACTCTCATACGAGAATGGTCTGTCCCTTTCCTCCCTCCAGGGATCATCTCTAAGGTGCTCTGGTGGTGGCCCACGTGGTGGATGTGCAGGAAAATCACGATCAGGAGGAAAATCACGATCCGGGCGCTCTCGTCTCCATTCCTCTCTCGAGAGGAAGAATTCTTCATCTTCCCTGTAATCTCGGGGACGATACTCAGTCGCAGGTCGTCCATACCCATCATCCTCTGGGCCAAACTCAGTACCATATTCTTCTTCATAGGCCTCCTGAGGATCTTCATGTGTAGGTCGCCACCGATCTCTCGCCATTGGATGTGGGCGCATGGGTGGCCTTCTCATATCCCTGGCTAACATTTCACGGGGGTGCCTGGGTTCTCGGCCATGAGAATGAGGCCAATCAGGATCTCTGTCCATATCTTCACAATACCCTGGTGGACCCACGGGCTCCCTTTCCAACAATTCATGAGGTGGTGGAGGAGGGCGCCTCATCATCTCATGGCGTGGGGGTGGTGGCCCCCAAGGACCCGGACCACCACGTCGAAAACGAGGGCCCATGTGGGGAGGGAGGCCACGTAGGTCACGTTCCATTTCCAACGGTGGTTGAGGACGTCGTGGACCGTGGTGCATGAAGCGTGGGTGGAAAGGAGGACGCCTAGGCCCCTCAGGAGGAAAAGAGGGCCTATGCTGCATCATTGGAGGTCTTCTCTCTGCCCAGTATGGATCGCCCTCTTCCCAGTACTCTGATTGTTCCTCTTCCCAATGTTCCTGCGGTCCCTCTGCAGGATCCATTCGGCCTCTAGGTGGTACTCGCTCTTCTGTCTCTTCGTAGTATTCTTTCTGGAAGTGGTGCTCTTCGGGTTGCCACATCTCATGAGCTTCCTGGTCATTCATCATTCCATGGGGTTCTTGGGAATGGTCCCCCCAACTATATTCCTCTTCCATTGGTGGCTGGTGGTCATATGGAGCATCTTCCCCATGATAACTGGGATCCGACATCGATGGAGGACCCATAGGTCTGCCCATCTGTCCTCGACCACGCCCACGACCTCTTCCTCGCATTTGTAAAGGACCCTGACCCCTCCCCCGGCCATGGAGGGCACGTGGAGGACCACTCTGATTCATCTCATGTGGAGTACCAAGAGGTTCCTTGGGCATGTCAGTTTGGAAAGGGCCTTGTTGAGGCTGTGCCCGGTGTTGTGCTGCATTGATATTTTTCAATGGTTCAATTTTATTGACAGCACTTTGGGGTTGACTTGGTGGGAGAGGCATGGACATGGATGTTGAAGTCGTTTTGGAGATACCCTTTCCTGATTCCTCCTCCTTTACAGCCAGCCTGACTGGCTCAACCTTCTTGCCTATGTCGACTTTAGACTGAGGAATAGGATCACTTTGAACAAAGAAACCATCGTCTGACTCGATTACATCGTCTGACATGGATTTGAGCTCCATTTCATTTTGAGGGCTTTTATCTTCCTTCTTGACCGTCGTTGCACTTTGAGGTAATGAACCTTGAGAAGAGTCAGGTTTCCCCATTTGTGAGTTAGTTTGATTTACAGGATCAGGGTTATCTTGTGAGCCAGAACCAGATGGTGGAGGTGGACCAGTGGAAGGAAACATGGGAGGAACCGTGGAAGCTCCAGTGGGAGGACATGTGGGAGGACACAGGGGGAGACCAGCGGGAGGACCCGCGGGAGGACCGGTAGGAGGACCCGCGGGAGGACCGGTAGGAGGACCCGCGGGAGGACCGGCAGGAGGACCCAGGTGTGGTCCAGGGGGTCTCTCAAAACGGGAAGGTGGACTATGCCTCAGTGGACTTTCAAATCTTCCCGGAAGTCCTGGTCGAATCTGATTGCCTCGAGGAGGTACTCCAAAGCGCTGACCACCATCAAATCTTGGTGGTCCACCAAACCGTTGTAGTGATGGTGGTTCAAACCTCGGACCCCTAGGAGCTTCAAACCTACAAAACATCAATCTAAAGTAAGGAAAACAACACAGTTTGACATTTACTTCTTTTTTTTTTTTTTTTATTTAAGATCTTGCTCCAGCAGTGCCAGGGGGAGGACTTAATATCACAATCTTCCAATCAGCTATAGAATTTAGTCAACACACTTTAATATACATTTAATATCCAGACATAATTTGAATGCCTTACCTTGGCCCTCTTGGGCCCTCAAACCTTCCATGGGGACCAGGCTGTCTTTGTGTTATTTGTCCAGGAGGACAAACAGAACCCTCTGATCCAGGAACTGGACCGGATTCTACAGCATTTGCTCCTGGGAGATTGCTTGGATGTGTGGCCTGAGGAGGGCCTGACGAGGGATCCCTACCATTTGGTGCGTTTGAGGGGCCCATGTCTGGTGCAGGAGGTCGAGGCTGTCCATACGGTCCCACCACACCACCAGTTCCATAAGACTGTTTCATGCCCCTCAGTGTGGTCACTCGCTCATTTAGATGAGCTGAAGTGGAGTTCATTTGCTCCTGCCACTGCCTCCATTGACCTTCATACTCCTGTAACTGGTCTTTGTGGGGGTACGCCTGGAACTGGTCTAGCCAGAGCTTAAAGTGTCTCTCCCAGTCCTGTAGCACTGGAGCAAACTGCTGCTGCTGCATTTCATAATGCTGCAACTGCAGGTCTACAGACATGGTCTGAAGATCAGAGGAAAAAAAGAAATAAATATCTCTGACTTAATGTTAATGAAGCTAACTCATAGCACTGTACTCATCGTCAACCATATATAAAAGCTAGCAGGTCGGCACTGTCACCGCGCACCAGGTTATGTATACCTGTATCTGTGTGTGTATGTACCTGTATGTGTGCGGGCTGCTGGATGACCTGCTGGTACCGGTGCAGGATCTGTTGGAGCTGTGTGTGTTCCTGCATTAGGGCCTGGTACTGGTACCCTGCTCTGTGATACTGAACCTGCTGCCACTGAGCCGCTGCCGCCTGCAACTGCTGCAACCTGGCTGCCTCAGCCGGGTCTGCACACTCCACCATGCTGGGCTAAAACACACACACACACACATCAGCAGAGGACAAAGGTGATTTGTAATGAAGCTGAACCTTGACGGTGATGATCACCTTGTCATCAGGCGGTGGTGGAGGAGGAGGCTCCTCTTTGGGTGGAGGTGGGGGCGGGACTGGTGGCTTGTCTGGAGAAGTGTCAGTGCTCCCTTGCTTTTCCTTCTCACACTTCAGCTTCTGAAGGTTTTGGAGGTGCTGTTTATACCAATACTCCTGCTGCTCCTGTATGTACACACGTACACACACACACACAGTTTATTGCACACATTAGTGTACTTACATCATTTAGATCTGTGTTTACATCCCATCAGTCTGTCTACCTGGACACCGATGACCAATTTATTTGGTGCTAGCTGTGCCCGTGACTTAGTTCATGTGGAATTTAATTACACACTCAAGTGTGTTTTCAAAAATGTACAGCGCATCTGTTTGTTCTGATTTTGAGATGAACTAATGATTTTTTCAAGGTCGAGTTTTTCATAAATAAAGTTGTTTTTCCAATTAAATTTCAAATTAGCACATCATCTCTTCCTGTGGCCCAACTGCGACGAAACTAAGTCTATTTGTTACCTCAAGCTCGGCCAAATACACCTGTGAAAAGCACCATTAAAATTTCTTCAGTATTTTTTATGCGATGCGTCAACACACAGACAGATAAAAATTCCCAAAACCATCTTGATGTGCTCCATTACTCATCCTACGTTCCCCCAAACTATGTTTTGCCCAATTATCTTCTACATACAGACATGCCCACTTTACAGTTTTATTGTACATATAGTTACTGCAGTACTGATTCAGTGCTGTGTAAAACTGACTCAGTGTAAAGTGGCATGAAAAACTATTTGCTTCTTCATGATTTTTTTGCATGTGGGTCACATTTACTGATTGATATCAAATAAATATTATTACACAAAGATGACCGGAGTAAATTAAAAATAGTTATAAGTCATAATTTAGATTAAACCCCATAAAAGACCCCCCAGCACACACACACTTCTCCTGTCTCTGCTCTGGTTTGCTGTAGCTGCTGCATCAAAATCAAAACCCTGATTCTCGCCTGAAGCTGAAAAACTGTGTGCTGGACTGATGGTAGTGTGAAGTGAGAGTGCTGTAAGATTAAACACCACCATGTGACTGTAAGACACTGAGAGAGTTAAGTGTGTGTGTGTGTGTGTGTGGAACAGAAGGCTCTTGCCTGCAGGGTCATGGTGGCCAGGTCAGCAGTCTTCTCCTTCGGGTCTGCTGCTCCACTCTCCGCGGGTCCGGTGGAGGTGTGTGTCGGGGCTGGTGTGGTGGTGCTCGGCGCCGCAGGTGGTGGTTCCGGTGGAGCCGCGCCTTTGTTCTGAGCAGGGTCCGGGTCAAAGTGCGCCGGAGGCGGCGGGAATCCCGGCGCGGGTCCGGTCCAGGGCGCGGGGGGTGGCGGGCCCGGAGCGGCGCTGAAGCCGGGGCTAGCACTGTTAGCATTGTTGTTGTTGTAGTGCAGCACTGACTGGAGCTGTCTCTGGTGGAGCTGCTGTAGCTGCTGCATCTGCTGGAGGTGCTGCTCGTGCAGGCTCGAGAAGTTGGACGGAGCCGCCGGAGCCGGTGCTCCATATCCGGGGAAACCTCCGGCGGAGGGCGGGGGCGGGCCGCGGAACGGTGGAGTGCGCGGGGCGAAGTGCTGAGGCTGCGGGCCTGCGCCGCCATAACCGCCCCACGCAGGGTACATGCTGGAGGAAGCGCCTAGCCTAGCCTAGCCTAGCCTAGCCTACAGAAAGAACGGCATAAAGCCGGTCGGCGGGGTTTTACTCACGATTTACAGAATTATCCAGTTTATAGTCCAGACTAACTCTCACAGCCGGCAATCCCCGCGTTACAGCACGCACGCATGCGCATTATTTACGGATTTAACGCGGATGATCTGATGAAATCTCCCGTGTCTCCTCCACAGAGACCAACATCAGGCTAGCGCGAAACAAACACGTCATCACGCTTCCCATTACGTCAGCGCGTATGTGCGTACGGCACATCGTTTCAAACCACGCCCACTGCATAGAAAAGAAGAATGCCCAGAGTCGCGCCAATGCAAGAGCTAATTCATTTTAATAAGAAATGATTTCCCACAATACGCAGAAAAAAAAATAATGATAATAATAATTGTTTAAGTGGGAGAAGATAAACTACAGTATATTCAATCAAGCAGTCCATGTTGGTGGAAAATAAATAGATAGAGACAGATACTTTATTAATGGAAATCCAGATGTCCAGCAGCAGTAGAGTGTCAGACAGACAGGTCTGTCGCACCGCGTCTCCTACAGACAGACAGGTCTGTCGCACCGCGTCTCCTACAGACAGACAGGTCTGTCGCACCGCGTCTCCTACAGACACACAGGTCTGTCGCACCGCGTCTCCTACAGACAGACAGGTCTGTCGCACCGCGTCTCCTACAGACAGACAGGTCTGTCGCACCGCGTCTCCTACAGACACACAGGTCTGTCGCACCGCGTCTCCTACAGACACACAGGTCTGTCGCACCGCGTCTCCTACAGACACACAGGTCTGTCGCACCGCGTCTCCTACAGACAGACAGGTCTGTCGCACCGCGTCTCCTACAGACACACAGGTCTGTCGCACCGCGTCTCCTACAGACAGACAGGTCTGTCGCACCGCGTCTCCTGCAGACAGACAGGTCTGTCGCACCGCGTCTCCTGCAGACAGACAGGTCTGTCGCACCGCGTCTCCTGCAGACAGACAGGTCTGTCGCACCGCGTCTCCTGCAGACAGACAGGTCTGTCGCACCGCGTCTCCTGCAGACAGACAGGTCTGTCGCACCGCGTCTCCTGCAGACAGACAGGTCTGTCGCACCGCGTCTCCTGCAGACACACAGGTCTGTCGCACCGCGTCTCCTGCAGACAGACAGGTCTGTCGCACCGCGTCTCCTGCAGACAGACAGGTCTGTCGCACCGCGTCTCCTGCAGACAGACAGGTCTGTCGCACCGCGTCTCCTGCAGACAGACAGGTCTGTGAGTGTGATCACACACACTGTGTCTCCTACAGACAGTCTGTACACACAGGGTGATGTGACAACTGACCTGAAGTCAGTGCAATGCTAAGAACAAAAGCTATATATGATATATGAGAAGAATATAAATCAGACATTTGGGGGAAAATGAAGTAATGAGTGTAATGAAGTTAATTTCAGTTTGACGTGTAACTGTATGTGTGGCAAAGTGAGACAAATAGTGCAAATAGTTTTATTTTCAGAATTATGTTTTACAAATGTATTGCTAGTTATACTCCTATTGTAATATATTGGTATCTGAAGGTAAATAATTAATATTAATATATAATTTTAATTATATTATATAATATTATATAATATTATATTATAATGCCAAAAGTATTTACCCCCACCATACAAATCATTAAATTCTGATGTTCCGATCACTTCCATGGTTACAGGTGTATAAAATCAAGCACATGGGCATGCAGACTGTTTCTACTCACATTTGTGAAAGAATGTGTGGGGTGTTATGATGTGGGGTTGTTTTTTTAGGAGTTGTGCTCTGTCCCTTAGTTCCAGTGAAAGGAACTCTTAATGCTTCAGCATACTGAAAAATTATTGACTCACAAATGTGCTTCTGGAAGAACGGTCAAGAATTCCCATAAACACACTCCTAAACCCTGTGGAAAGCCTTTGCAGAAGAGTTGATGCTGTTATAGCTGCAAAGGGGGCGGGGCCAGCATCATATTAAACCCTCTGTATTAAGAATTGGATCTCACTCATATGCATGTGGAGGCAGGCGAGCCAATACTTTCGGCAATATCACCCCCATGTCATGAATAAATCTTTGTGAGTTGATAGTTGACCTCTAGATGGCGCACAGACGCAGACAGTCCTGATGTGAGAGGGTCCAGAGCCCCAGGCACATGGAGCATCTCCAGCAGTTAGAATAAAGCGCTGCTGTTATTGGACATGTGTGTTAGTGTGCGTTAGTGTGCAGGGGATCAGACTCTATTAATACTAATAACACCAGAACTGAACCGATAAACACACACATGCACAATCACACTGATCTACAACCATCTTCATCTGTTCATACCCACCTACCTGAACTGCTCTTTGCAATATTCGCACAATATATTTATTTCACTCGCTATTTGCACACAATGTTTTTGTCACAGTGTGAATTGTTTACTGCTGCTCTTCCCACTACCTCAACTCATACCTCATCACACACACAAAAAAAACCTGTAACGTGATACATTGTTGTGTTTGTCATGTAGCTCTTTGTTTGCACATTTGCACTTCATTGTCTATTGTGTATTTTTTTGTATAGAAATTGATAGTTTTTAGGTTAACTTAAAAATGTAAAAATGTACATCTGTCATATCTGAGCCAGTCAGTTAATTAGATCTCTTAGTCAGCGAGCTGGTTCCAGTCAAGTGTGTTGTTAACTTATGTTGTTGTGTGTGTGTAGCACCTTGGGTTAGGGTTAGGGTCTACTCCAGGAGACATAGGGCACAATGCGGGGTACACCCTGGACAGGGTGCCAATCCATCGCAGAACACACACACACACACACACATTCACTCACTCAGAAACGGAGGAACTGAACTGTAATGTAAACAGCGCGGAAAGTTACAGTTACTGGAGTGTTGGTCACACAGATGTTAAGGAAATAAACAGAACTCTCAGTTCCCCTTTTTTCCTGGACAACGTCTACTGATACTCAGACTTTATCTAAGTCAAAACAGGACACAAACAATACTGACTAATAACTGATCCACCATTAAGAATCAGTACTAACAAATATCATAGTCTTCAGAACCGCCCGTGTGTCTCCGCACATGGACGGGGGGAGACTGAGACGGATGGCGCCCTCAGGCCAATCGAACAAACAGAGACACTGCGTCCTGGGGGGACGGGGACACCTCCGGGTGAGAGCAGGAAATGAGATAGGACAGGGTGGAAGACAGAGTGAAGGACGCCGTGTCGCGAGGTCCAGGATGAACGCTGTCTGCAAGCTGGAACAAATAATCAGAGGGCAATGAGTTAAGGTGTGAGATCAGTAAAATAACGAGCAGGTTTAGAGTTGACAGAAACCCCAAGTAAAAGAAAGCAGGACGTTTCCCTTAATGCAGAAAAGCAGATCAAATTGTCTAATTACACATTAACACTATTAAGTTACACTATTAAAACTAACAGACTAAAATCACTAAACCTTATATGACATAGAATTACATTAAATATATACAGTAAATAAACTCACAAACACAAACCACACCTATGATTAAGACTAGATCAATTAAAGTTAATTAATGGTTGATTTAATGATGATTTTAAGAAGCACAATATACAAATATAATCATAATATTATCATTTTAATTATTATAAGATAAATAGTTCATGTGTTTAAATCAAATAGCAATCAGAATTTACTGCATTTAAGGTATATTAAAATAAATCATGATAAGCATGACAGGTGAAATTATAAAGTAATAAATAAAAGGTAAACTAGGAAAAAGATACTTATGCATAATTAATGATCTCAAAACTTTCGGTGATGGAAAAAGCCGCTGTGGTCAGCGGAGGCGGTTAGGATTCAGTAAGACTCGGTAAGTAAGACCTTGAAAATAGTGAAGCCAACCCACACATGAATAATTCATGAATAAAAAACTAAGAGACAAGGAGAAAAGATGATTAGAGAGGAAATCAAGAGCTGTCACGAAACTAGGCCAAAGAAATCACAATATGAATGTTCTAATGAATGTTTTATGAATATTAATATAAAAAATGGATCAAATGAAGAAACAAGGAGAAGCGGCAGGGGAGACATCTGTCAGCTGACACTGACTGTCTAATGTACTAGTCACACGGGATTAGGATTACCTGGGGACCTGGTGTGATTTAGTAATGACCCCCTCACATCTGAGTCTCTAGTGGTGCATTCACATGGGATCAGCCAAGCCTGAGATTTCACTCCAATTTACTGACTGATCTCCCGGATATACAGTATGTATATATCCCCAAGGGTGTGTCTCTAAAGAGTGTGTTGTGCTGAAAAGAGGAGGGGTGCGTGTGTGCGTGAGGGGAGAGGCATGAGGAACTCCTCTACAGGTCCACTGTGAGCTCCAGGAAATTGTGAAAGCAGCAGAGGATTAGTTCATCTTCCTGTAGCAGACTCACAACCTGTCTCGACTTGTCCACATACTCCAGGAGCTGTGTGTTGGAGGTGAGGTCAGTCGAGTAGACAAAGAAGGGCGGTGACAAAAACACATGGTGTGGGATAAACTGATGTGTTGTTGTATGAAGTGGTGTGGAGTGGAATCTGTCCCTGGAGCCTGTCCCTGAGAGTCTGTCCCTGAGAGTCTGTCCCTGAGAGTCTGTGCCAGGAAACTGTCCCTGGAGCCTGTCCCTCGAGTCTGTCCCTGAAGTCTGTCCCTGGAGTCTGTCCCTGGGCAAATGATGCACTTAGAGCAGCACTCCAGATAAACATGCTGTTTGTGAATCAGATAAACATGACTCTTCATTGACTGATCTCAGTTCAGTGAGTCAAATGGCTGACTCGACTCTTCAGTTTGATCCCACTGGTGTTATTACCATAAAGTGTAGAAAAGCAGCGCACCTCAATATCTTACATTTCTCCCTCTGATATCTATTACTGCTGCTGGAAACCACAGCATGCCTGAGGCCATCTACTGCTACTGTGTGTGTGTGTGTGTGTGTGTGTGTGTCTTTTAACACTCTGTAGAGTTATAAAGCCATAAATGATCTCTGAACCACTAAATGATATTACAGTAATTTAACATTAAATAATAATTCTGATTTCCGTCTCTCTCTGCTTTAAACTTAAGGACTTTTAACTTAAATGTAATAATCCTAAATTGTGTATAAATGTACATATTAAGAATATTGCTATATTTGTGATTTAAAGTTGTTTATTTATTCATTAAAATTATTTATTTATTTGTAGTTAGTTATTTATTGTCTATATTTCATTACCATGTAATGAATGGATATTAGCAATATACATAAATATACGCGCCACAAAGCCGACAGCACCGCCCATTTTTGTGTGAACTGGAAAATTGTGATGTGTACATGAACCCCTTTTCCATAAAACTGAACCAGGCGCTAGTTCATGTCCGGTGCATGTGCCGGTTCAGAGCCGGTTCAGCAAACCTCCTAAGAACGGACTTTGTTTTTTCCATGGGCGATATAGTCACATTATTACGTCACTGTATACATCGGTGTGCGTCTCAAATTTCCCAGCAATGCTAGCGACAATGCTAGTGGTAATGATAGTGGCAATGTTAGCAGCAGTAATAGTGGTAAAGCTAACAGCAAGCACAACAACAGTTTAAAAGAAGTCGGGTGCAAACTTTAGGTTGGTGGTGATCAGAGGTGGGTAGAGTAGCTGTATTTAATAAATAATAAATAATAAAAATGAATAATAAATAGTAAAAATAATATTACTCAAGTAGAAGTAAAAAAGTATTTGGTGAAAAGATCCTCAAGTACTGAGCAACTGTTTCATCGTAATGTCAGATTTATTATTTTTTAGAAATTATGTAAGCAGTCAGACAAAATTATAAAATAATGTACAAATTGCGACTTTCCAAATAATAAAATAGATGAAATAGTCGAGTTTAGTCGAGTTTTTATATGTTGAAGTGTGTGTGTGTTTTGTCAGAGAGAGGAGACACGGCAGTATGAAGCTGTTCTTCTGCGCTGTGTGTAAGTGAAACATGCTGTGTGTATGAGGCCGGCGATGTTCATCCTCTCCTGTTGTGGCACTGAGACAGACGCCTCTGATATCATTTTTATGTTTTCATTCCCTGTCTACCACGGCTGAAGATTTTTTTCCGGCTATGCAGCCAGTTTGTGTGTGGTCATGTGACTACATGTGGTTATTGTTAGTTCAGCTGATTGGTCAAACAGAGTCATGTGATTATTGTTGCTGCGTCTGATTGGTCAAACAGTCATGTGGTAGATCCACCGGCTGCATGTTTACAATAAATGCTTAGAAACGTAACGACTTGAGTGGAGCCGAATGTAGCGGAGTAAAGAAACGTTTCTTCTTCACAAATCTACTCAAGTGAAAGTAAAAAGCATGGTGCAGTAACACTACTCATAGAAGTTCATTTAAAAAAAATAAAAAGTCGCTCAGGTAACAGAGTAAATGTAACTGGTTACTAGCGCTGGTGGTGATAACTCCGCCCCCAGCCGGAGGGCCGTCTCCAACTAGCTCCGGAACCACTAAGCTGGAAAAGGGGCTTCAGCGGCGATTCTACAGTCCATTAGTACCCGATTATAAATAATCTCACACAAACACAAAGTCGAAAATGAAAGAATATTAGTTCAAAACTAAAACTTTTTTAAAAATCTAAATATAAAGAACATAAAAGTGCCTTATGGAGATCAGGTCTCCTACTGTCATGGCCACGTTGCACATCGCCACTGCTGTAGTTTAAAGTTTGTCAGCTCTCTGGTCTCTAATACTCAGTGATACTGGCAGAACCTCTTGTCTCCTACGTCCTGCAGAAACCTGCTTTTCCACAACACTGGATTTGTCTGGAGTTCCAGTGATGTTTTAGCATCTGATGGAGAAACTCGTCCTCTCAGACAGTCTCACACAGATCCCATGTCGTTGTCTGTTGGGACAATATAATCATTTACAGTAACGATGTCCAGCAGCATTAAACGAGGACTAAAGATCTATCTGTTCCTTCAATATTTGGGTTAATATAAAAAAAAAACACACACACCTACCCTCCCCAAGAGTGTGTGACCGATGGTACTTACAGTCAGTAATCCAGTGTGAGGGTCTACGTATCTTTAGGTCTGTTTTTTTTTTTATGTTTCTTGAATGTGTCAAGTCAAGTCAAGTCAATTTTATTTATATAGCGCTTTTAACAATTGACATTGTCGCAAAGCAGCTTTACACAATAAAAGAAGTAAGTTTGTATGCAATGTGTATGAATCAAAATGATAAGATTGTCCCTGATGAACGAGCCGAGGGCGACGGTGGCAAGGAAAAACTCCCTGAGATGGTAATAGGAAGAAACCTTGCATATCTAAGCATTTCACTGCATATCGTACTGTGTAGGATTGTGTATGTGACAAATAAAATTTGAATTTGAACCAGACTCAACAGGGAACCCATCCTCATCTGGGTGATAACGGAGAGCAGGGATTGATCAGCATAATAATGTGTACTGGAAGGAGATGTGTTTAAAATTGAAATTGAACGGAGTCCAGTTTGTTCCCGGAGGCTCAGGTAGACTGTAGGGGATTCCAATCCTGAGTTATCGAACAACTGAAGTCACAGGTCCCCAGAGCATCAATCGATGACAGGACAGTCTTCATGGAAAACCATCCCCAGCCACCATACGAATCCAGGCAGACCACACGGGGCATCCATGCGACGAGATCTCCAACCAGAAGCAGGACTCCAGGACGGGTTAGACGGCTCCAGAGGGCAGAGGGGTCTGGATCACTGGCAACTCAGGAGCGAACATGTATAGCTCGACAGAGAGACAGAGAGAGGGAAAGAAGAGGGGGAGAGAGAGAGAGGAGAGAGCAGAAGAGGAGAGAACAGAAAATAAGGAGAGATGGCAGTTAGTTCTGGTCACAGTCAACATGTATAAGGTGAATGTATATTTAGTGCAAAGTGCAAGCAGGGACTCCGACAGGACTAACTATAACTGCATAACTAAAAGGGAGAGCCAGAAGGAAACACAGACATGAGGGGGAACTGAGATGTAAAGCAACCAATCACCTCACCGTCAACAAACCTGAGTGATCAATGAGAGTGGGGAGGACAGCATCTAAACATACCAGTTCACCAGAATACTCTACGTCCATGAGTCCCCCAGATCTGCTCCTTTACCTAAGGTTAATCTATTTACAAACATGCTGCGCTAAATAAATAGGTTTTTAGCCTAGACTTAAACACTGAGACTGTGTCTGAGTCCCGAACATTAATAGGAAGACTATTCCATAACTTTGGGGCTTTGTAAGAAAAAGCTCCGCCCCCTGCTGTAGTTTTAATAATACGTGGTACTGACAGGCAGCCTGCATTCTTTGATGGAAGTAGGCGTGGCGGATCGTAAGACACTAACAGTTCACTCAAATACTGTGGCGCGAGAACATTTAGTGCTTTAACTGTCAAAAGTAGTATCTTAAAATGGATGTGAAATTTCACAGGGAGCCAATGCAGTGTAGATAAGATAGGGGTGATGTGCTCGTATCTTCTGGTTCTAGTGAGGACTCTCGCTGCTGCATTCTGTACTAACTGAAGCTTGTTTATACACCTAGTTGAACAACCAGACAGTAAGGCGTTACAATAGTCCAACCTAGAGGTGATAAAAGCATGAACTAGTTTTTCTGCATCATTTAGTGACAATATGTTTCTTATCTTGGCAATATTTCTAAGGTGAAAGAAAGCTATCCTGGTAATATTATCTACATGAGCTTCAAACGAAAGGCTGGAATCTATAATCACACCGAGGTCTTTTACTGTTGCACTTGATGGAACAGAAAGGCCATCTAAAGTTAGTGTGATCAGAAAGCTTACTTCTAGCTGCTTGTGGTCCTATGATTAGAACTTCTGCTCCGCTACTACCTTTTTCCAGAATCTTGGAGATAAAGGGAAGGTTTGATATCGGCCTGTAATTAGAAAGCTGACTGGGGTCAAGGTCAGGTTTCTTGATTAGCGGTTTAATAACGGCTAATTTAAAGGATTTGGGGACATACCCACTACTGAGTGAACAGTTAATTACTTTCAACAGGGGTTCTATTATTGCTGGTACTATCTGTTTGAGAAAATGTGTCGGTACAGGATCTAATATACAGGTTGACGATTTTGAAGAAGAGATGAGTGAAATTAGTTCCCTCGCTTCAAGGGGAGTAAAGTGTTCTAAGTTCTGATGTGTGTGTGAATATAATGTACGAGTTTGTTGTGGTGATGGAATTATTGGTTCTGGACGCATTCTAGAGTCTCCATAAGGGTCAATAAAGGATCCATCTACTAAGGGAAGTATCAGAGCTTCCACTCGGGCCCAGTGCCGGCTCGGTGCTCGGTCCCAGAACCGATAGGAGTCTCCAAGACCCAAAACCTTAACCCTGCAGATCACTGATAGACCTCTCAAACTTCACCCCGAACCAGGAGGAAAATCACTACAGAGAACAGCAGAGCTGCTGAGGTTCCTCCTGTGGTTCCTCCTGTGGTTCCTCACTCCGAGGCTTTTTACTAGAAGGAAGTCGGGAATTACGTGTGTGTGTGTGCGCGCGCCAGTGTGTTTGAAATCTGAGCTCTACTGCAACAGCTCACACACACTGCAGTCAGGATCCGGTGTGTGTGTGTGTGTGTGTGTGTGTGTGAGAGAGAGAGAGAAAGAGATTGTTGTAAGCGGGAGGAAAAACTTTTCTGTCGCTGTTTTGGTCTGTAACAGAGTGTGTGTGTGAGAGAGAGTGTGTGTGTGTGTGTGTGTGTGTGTACAGAGTTACATTGTTACGCGGTGATTAAAGCGGTGTGTGGTGCCGCGGCGCGCGCTCTCTCTCGGTGAGTGTGTGTGTGTGTGAGAGCGCGGACTGGTCTCCTCCACATGTGTTTGTGAGTGTGTGTGTGTGTGTGTGTGTGTGTAAGATGGCGGATAAGGGCTCCCTCCTGACGGCGCTGGTGATCTTCTACCTGACTCTGGGCGGGACGGTGTTCCACATGCTGGAGGAGCCGCGCTGGAGGGACGCGGTGTCCCGGTACACAGAGGACAAGCAGAGGATCCTACACACACACCCCTGTCTCACAGAGCAGGACCTGGAGTCCATCATACAGGTCAGTCACACACACACACACACACCTGGTGAGTCACACCGGAGAAGCTCACATGCATTAGATACACAATACACACTGTATATTCACTTCAGTCCTCCTTTAACAACACAAAGACTAAACACATAGGAATGAGGTGTGTGTGTGTGTGTGTGTGTGAGAGAGACCATGTGCAGCACCACCCTGATAAACACACTCCAGCCTTTCAAATCCTACAGTAGAGTATTAGAGTTACAGAGTCTGTAAAAAGAGTTAAAATGTTCAATCTAATAATAATCTGCTGATCTTTAATGTAATGAGTGATATGATTATTATTATTATTATTATTATTATTATTATTTGGGGTTGAAGTCCACGTCCATGTCTGTGTGTCTCTCTGTCTCACTTATTAATACACTGATGGTGCAGATTAAACTTCAGTACAGAGATCTTAGTTCTGCAGGAGATTCAGTCAATTCTGTCACTGTGACAAAATCTTGACAGACAGACAGACAGACAGAGAGACACACAGAGACACACAGAGAGACAGAGAGACACACAGAGAGACACACAGACAGACAGACAGGAGATTTTTCAGGTTTCTGGTCCTCCAGTGTGTGTAATGCAAAGATGACATTGAAAGAGTTGGTTCTGACCCAGTGTACAGATCTTTCTTTTATTTATTTACATAACACAATAGTAATCGTGTGTGTGTATGTATGTGTGTGTGTGTGTGTGTGTGTAAGATAGAGCAGCTTTGAAGTAAAGCCCACTCACACTCACTCCTCACACACACTCAGATCGCATCAGAAAAGTGGAAAAGTGAATTTTTGTGTTCATACCCGAGTCACATTCAGACCTGAGATCAGCAGACATGTGCTGGGGAACAGAAGAACCCACTGTTCTTACACACACACACACACACACACACACACACTGTCTGAAGGGGGAAGCTGTAAAAGTGGTGTTTTAGTCCCAGGCCAGTGCTCACTCCTCCTGCGACCCGCCCCTCCCTTCCTGTTGTTCTCTATCTTTTTTCACAGACTTCCAGTAAACATCCAGCTTTATCTCACCCAGTGCAAACCCAGTGCTGGAGTCGGCCATGAACACTTACTGAGAGTCTGGATGCTTCCTGGTGTGTGTGTGTGTGTGCGTGTGTGTGTGCGTGTGCGTGTGCGTGTGCGTGTGTGTGTGTGTGTGTTATCTCTGCATCAATCACAGAAAAACACAAAGCAATGAGAGAAACAAGTCCAGTTTTGTCACTGGCTGTTTAAATAAAACACAGCAGGGCTTTTACTACAACTGGTTTCAGATTTCAGGGGTTTGTTTCTTCTCATAAGTCCTCACACACACACACACACACACACACACACACACACACACACACACACACACCTGTAGTTACCTGTAGTTTTTTTTTCTCATGAACGTACAGGAAAATTCTGTTCATGATTATAAACTGTAGATTACAGTTTGGAGTTTTAAGAGGTCAGGGTCTGATACAGCGCCCCCTGCATGGAGTAGGCAGTGTTACAGGCCTTGCTCAAGTGGTGGTGCTGGGGCTTAAACCCATGACCTTCTGATCAGACCGTATGCTGGAGATCCTCTAACAATACACCTGTGCTCACATCATCAGTCAGTGTGATCCACCGATCAGATGGTGCAGAGCATAAACACACACACACACACACACACACACACATGTGCAGAGCTGCAGATAATGGTGTGACGTTGCTGTGTGTTGAGCACACGTTTGTTTCTCTGTAGGAGCTGTGAGGATGGCAGTGCCCGGGCACAGAGGAACAGGGACACAGGGGCACAGAGGAACAGGGGCACGGGGGAACAGGGGCACAGGGGAACAGGGGCACGGGGGAACAGGGGCACGGGGGAACAGGGGCACGGGGGCACAGGGGAACGGGGGAACGGGGGCACAGAGGAACAGGGGCACAGGGGAACGGGGGAACAGGGGCACAGGGGAACGGGGGAACAGGGGCACAGAGGAACAGAGGCACAGAGGAACGGGGGCACAGAGGAACAGGGGCACAGGGGAACAGAGGAACAGGGGCACATAGGAACGGGGGCATGGGGGAACAGGGGCACAGACGAACAGGTGCACAGGGGAACGGGGGCACAGGGGAACAGGGGCACAGAGGAACGGGGGAACGGGGGCAAAGAGGAACGGGGGAACAGGGCCACAGGGGAACGGGGGCAAAGAGGAACGGGGGCATGGGGGAACAGGGGAACAGAGGAACGGGGGAACAGAGGAACAGAGGAACAGGGGCACGGGGGAACAGAGGAACAGGGGCACGGGGGCACAGGGGAACAGAGGAATGGGGGCACGGGGGAACAGAGGAACAGGGGCACGGGGGAACAGGGGCACGGGGGAACAGGGGAACAGGGGCATGGGGGAACAGAGGAACAGGGGCATGGGGGAACAGAGGAACAGGGGCACAGGTGCACGGGGGCACAGGTGAACAGAGGAACGGGGGCACAGAGGAACGGGGGCACAGGGGAACGGGGGCACGGGGGAACAGAGGAACAGGGGAACGGGGGCACAGAGGAACAGGGGAACGGGGGCACAGGGGAACGGGGGCACAGAGGAACGGGGGCACAGAGGAACGGGGGCACAGAGGAACGGGGGAACAGGGGCACGGGGGCACAGAGGAACGGGGGCACAGGGGAACGGGGGCACGGGGGAACAGAGGAACAGGGGCATGGGGGAACAGAGGAACAGGGGCACGGGGGAACAGGGGCACGGGGGAACAGGGGCACGGGGGCACAGAGGAACGGGGACACAGAGGAACAGGGGCACGGGGGAACAGGGGCACAGTTTCTACAGAGAAACAAATGAGCACTCGACACACAGCAACATCACACCATTATCTGCAGCTCTGCACATGTGTGTCTGCGTGTGTGTGTGTTTGTCTCTATTTTCGGATTTAGATTTCAACTGAAACTGGGTGTGTTGTTTACTGGAAGGATTGTTTTATATGAACGTTACCACCAAAACAATGAAAACAACAGAGCTGCTGGAAGAAACCTACAAATCACTGTCTGTGTGTGTGTGTGTGTGTGTGTGTGTGTGTGTGTGTATGTACGTGTGTACGTGTGTACGTGTGTGTGTGTGTGTGTGTGTGTATGTACGTGTATGTACGTGTATGTACGTGTGTGTACGTGTGTGTACATGTGTGTGTGTGTGTGTGAGAGACGCGGAATTATCATGGTAAAAACAATGACAACAACCACCACGTCGTTCTCACATCCAGAGACACCCGGTTACAGTTAAAGACACAAGCAGTCAATAATCATATAATACCACATTAATAAGGTTTATTGTAGTTTTTGTTACACTGAAAACATCTTATTTTAATAATGTTAGTGATTATTACAGTATGACGAAAATACACATACAAAAAACACACTTTATAATACTTTTAAATATATGTTTATGAATTGTTTAAATGAAAGCGTGCGTGTGGATTTATAGAGAGCAAATTAGAAATGCGCACTAGTGTTAAAAAAGTGAAAATATACAAAGAATGTTTCAGGTCTGGACGTCTCTTGTCAGAAGGTCTGTAGTCAGAAGGTTTCATGACAGGATGTCTCATGTCAGGACATCTGGGCCAGGACGTCTCGTGTTAGGACGTCTCGTGTTAGGACGTCTCGTGTTAGGACGTCTCGTGTTAGGACGTCTCGTGTTAGGACGACTCGTGTTAGGACGTCTCGTGTTAGGACGACTCGTGTTAGGACGTCTCGTGTTAGGACGACTCGTGTTAGGACGTCTCGTGTTAGGACGACTCGTGTTAGGACGTCTCGTGTTAGGACGACTCGTGTTAGGACGTCTCGTGTTAGGACGACTCGTGTTAGGACGACTCGTGTCAGAAGGTTGTAAGTAAGGACGTCTCGGGTTGCTGCCGTGTGTTTCTCTGTGGGTTTTAGTTAGAGTCAGTAATGTGAAGGATGTAACTTAAGGCATGATCAGTTTAGAATGCCCACACACGCACACAGACACACACACACACAGCACGCACACACACACACACAGCACGCACACACACACACACAGCACGCACACACACACACACAGCACGCACACACACACAGTTTTGCTCCCTAAATAGTGCCCTTTGACATGTGAGATGACATGATCATGTGACCAGATCGTGAGCATAAATATAACTAATCCTCATACAGAACACTGTACAGTCTCCTCATCATCATCACTAAACCTGGTGTTAATGTGTGTGTGTGTGTGTGTGTGTGTGTGTGTGTGTGTGTGTGTGTGTGTGTGTGTGTAGACGGTGGCCACAGCTGCAGGTCAGGGTGTCACCGTCACCGGAGATAAACCATACAACCCATGGGTTTGGCAGAACGCCGTCATTTTTGCCGCCACCATCATCACCACCATCGGTAACGAACACACACACACACACACACACACACACACACACACACACACACACACACACACACACCATATGTGTAAACACCCTGTTTAAATACCACACCCTGGAGCTCATTAAACCTCAATAGCTCTCTCACTGTGTGTGTGTGTGTGTGTGTGTGTGTGTGTGTGTGTGTGTGTGTGTGTGTGTGTGTGTCTATGGGGGGGGGGGGAGGGGTTGGTTGTTTAAATCAGGATGTATTTCACATTGAAGGACTTCAGTGAATCACGCTTCTAATCCCTGTGAATGAATCGGCCTCAGTTCCCTGTTTTAACCAAGTAACTGTGTAATGTTTTAGTGAGAACAACTAACACACACACACACGCACACACACACACACACACACACACACACACACACACAGTGTGATGAGAACTCACAGGATCGGGACTAAACAGCTGTGTGTCTGTAATAAAACCACTTGTTAGTGACTCATCAGAATAAAGGCTTCAGTTTGCTAGAGAGCATAAAGAGAAACAGGTCATGTGACCTGAGGAGTCCAGATCGATGTCTATTCCAGAGTGATGGGCGTGTCAGGTCTGTTAATGTCACCATGACAACGGTGCACTGTTTACGATTGTTAGACCAGAAGGAGAACCAGTGTGACCCAAAATAAAGATGATCTCCTCTACAGTAAGTCACATGACTTTCTAATTTCCTGTACAAGCCGAGATGACAGGAATCAAAACAAAAGTGTTTAGATATTAGGACACATGGTCCATTCATGTATTATTAATATAAACTAATGATTAATTACAGACGCAGTAAAGATCGTCCGGATGTTTGTCTGGGGCTGTAAGTGAACATACAGATGGCGCTAGCGTGCGCGGGTTTAGTGTGAATACTCTTTACTCTTTAACTGTCCATGAAAAGCATCACGTCAGGCTGAGCGCGGCCACCGGAACACAGGATCAAAACTGTAAACGCATAAAACAACACATGAACCCATTGTAAAGCTGCTGTTCATTGACCCACAGTCTTCCCGCTGAAGGGGACGGTTTACGACAGACAAGTCTGCAGGAGGTGATGAAAGACGACGATGAGAACTACAGCGTCATCATCTGTGTGTTGTTGTGAAACATATCATGACGCTGTAATTCCAGCGCTTAGCCACCAGGCTAACTGAGCGACACGAGGTCACTGGGCGCCGCTATTCTACTGCGTTTAACAACATGAACTCTTCACTCATCTGGAGAAAAGCTGTTTCAGAATAGAAAAGCTCATGAAGTGGAGTAACATGCTGTTAGCATTAGCATAGTCTAACTATCTGACTCGAGACATGTCTCCACCATGATGCTCTGCTCCGAGACAGGTAAGGGTGTTGGTGTTGTTTCTGCTGGAGTTCAGGGTGAAACCCGGCCTTCAGACCAGCGTTCACTTTCACGCCCGTGAGCCGTAACGCCTCTGCGCTGACTAATTCCCAGTTTACTGATTCCACTCCCAGTTCAGAGGAACGTTTAACCAGAAGAGCGTTAATGAAAATATAACTGTATTGCTCAAGGTTCTTATTCCTGACCCCCAGCCAGTTGAAGGTCCTGTAGATGTCCCTCAGCCCATCAGTGTGGGGTCGCTTCTCCTGGATCAGAGCCACCCATGTGTACGGACTGACCTCAGATCAGCATCAGTCTGGACCCGCGGCCACAGAGGTGGAACAGAACTAAAACCTAACACCATGCGGCTTTTCTCTTTGATCCATCTGACTCAAGAGTCATTTAGACTGAAGCGTTTCAGTTCTGCCAATAGGGGGCGGTGTAGCACTCTGAGAGAGTGCTGTCCTCTCACTTCTGCTAGTTTGAGCTGACATACGCTGATAAGTGACTTGTGTCGCAGTGAGTGACGTGAGAGTACACCCCCCACCCCCCCACCCCTTCTGAGGGTACAGAAAATGTACCCGCCCATTTTCTACCTCTTTGAACTCACGTAAACAGGAGGAAGTAACAGTCTTTTCAACTTTCATCTGTTTTTCATCACAAGGCCATAAGTCTCCGTGTCGTTCTCTGTTCTCTTTTTCTCGTCGTGTTCCTCAGAGTTTATTCTCTACAGCGTCCTGAGCTGCTTTTCATCACTTCATTGTTTGTTTTCTGCTCAGTGAACCGACCGTGTGGTCACATCGAGGTTTTACTCTGAAGATCTTCAGAACTTAATGTCCTGTGTGTGTGTGTGTGTGTGTGTGTGTGTGTGTGTGTGTGTCTGGGTGGGTGTGTAGGTTACGGTCAGGTTGCTCCAAAGACGTCAGGTGGGCGTGTCTTCTGCATAATGTTTGGTTTATGTGGAATTCCGCTGTGTCTCACATGGATCAGTGAGCTTGGAACGTTCTTTGGCAGCAGAACAAAACGTCTGAGTCAGACCCTACTGCACCGACGCTGGAGTGTGGTAATACACACACACACACACACACACACACATAATTGTTGTTATAATTGTTGTTTTATATTTGTAATAGTCATCACTCAATAACAGTGTGTGTGTGTGTTACAGAAAAAGGTCCAGCTCACCTGCACGTCTCTGTTCCTGCTGTGGGGTTTGCTCTTCCACCTGCTCATCCCTCCGCTCATCTTCATGTCTGTGGAGCAGTGGACGTATCTGGAGGGGCTTTACTTCTGCTTCATCACGCTCACCACTGTGGGCTTTGGAGACTACGTAGCAGGTACGCTAATGACCCCAGCATGGCTAACGCGGAGGGGGAGGGGTTTGTCTGGAAACCACCTTGAGACATTAGAGGCTAAGCTGCACTCTTGCGTAGGTGTGCTCCAGTCACATTTCATGACTAAATGTAGATGATGTGAAGTGCTCTCAGGGTTTCAGTTTCTCTTCAGAGCAGGATGGAAACACCTCCTGAGCGTGATAACTACAGAAGCTTTACTGTTGTCTGGTTCCAGGTGTGAACACGGGGGTGACCTATCAGGCTCCGTACCGCTTCTGTGTGGAGTTATGGATCTACATGGGCCTGGCATGGCTTTCTCTGTTCTTCAGCTGGAACGTCAATATGGTGGTGGAGGCCCACAAAGTCCTGAAGAAACGCAGACTGATGCACAAGCTTTCTCCTGCCCAGCTGGAGGAAATGCACAAAGCACCGCTCCCTCACGCACCCAGCATCGTGGACATCTTCAAGTTCATGTCGGCGAAAGGTGAGGACTACAGCGACGTGATCCGGGCGATCGGCACGGCCGAGAAGAAGAAGAAGCAGCAGGAGGAGGAGCTCACGCGCTCCAAGAGCTGCAGCGAACTCCTCAAGCAGGTGCTGGTGCCGATGGAGCAATCGCCGCGCCAGAAACGCAGGTTCAGCATCGGAGACAACGTCTACATGGTCATCTCCAGAGTCAGGGGTTCTACTGGAGATGAGGAGGAGGAGGAGGAGTGCAAATCCCTACAGGAGGAACCGAGACATGATCCAGAACTGAGCAAGGAGAAGTCTTCAGAAAAGGAAGTTCTGAAAAGAGCGGGAAGTTTAGTGTGGGACTCGAGAAACGTCGTCCAAAGATCCTTTCAGATTCCCAGCTTCACCTTTAGCTGCGATGCCGATGACTCAGAAACCCAGGAAGGAACCTCCAGGTTCTCCGTGACCAGAGTGAATGAGGATTTATTAGAGAGAGGAGAAGGACCAGGGTGAGGAGCAGAGACCTCCTCCACCGTCCCTCACCGCTCAAAGCGCACAGTTCAGTGAGAAGCTTCATGAAAGCGGAGAACCTGACAAGAACCGGCTGGGAACTCTGGCCATTAGAACAATGTTATTAGTTAGAGAATGAATTACTGGCTGTTGTGAAACTGCTGTGTGTGTGTGTGTGTGTGTGTGTGTGTGTGTGTGTGTGTGTGTGTGGGGGGGGGGGGGGGGGGGGGGGGGGGGACCAAATATGGACATAATAAGCTGTAAATAAATTCCTTTTTCTACTTGTTTTAAAATAAAATACCCTGAGATTCTCTGTAGTTGTTCCTCAGAGTGAAATAAACACACAGGACACAGCACTCGCGTCCCTCAGATCCCCCGTCTCACCCCTCAAAACACAGGAAGTGGACTTACTGCATCATGTGGACATATGGGAAGGACATATCTGAGAAAGGAGATATCTGAGAAATTTTGGCATTTTAAAAACAGATCAACACCATGTGAGACAGACTGGTGAGGTGTGAGAGAATGAAGGAGTGTGTGACAGGATGATGGGGTGTGAGACAGAGTGATGGGGTGTGAGACAGAGTGATGGGGTGTGAGACAGGATGATGGGGTGTGAGACAGAGTGATGGGGTGTGAGACAGGATGATGGGGTGTGAGACAGAGTGATGGGGTGTGAGACAGAGTGATGTGGTGTGAGACAGAGTGATGGGGTGTGAGACAGAGTGATGGGGTGTGAGACAGGATGATGGGGTGTGAGACAGAGTGATGTGGTGTGAGACAGAGTGATGGGGTGTGAGACAGAGTGATGGGGTGTGAGACAGAGTGATGGGGTGTGAGACAGAGTGATGGGGTGTGAGACAGGATGATGGGGTGTGAGACAGAGTGATGTGGTGTGAGACAGAGTGATGGGGTGTGAGACAGAGTGATGTGGTGTGAGACAGAGTGATGGGGTGTGAGACAGAGTGATGTGGTGTGAGACAGAGTGATGGGGTGTGAGACAGAGTGATGGGGTGTGAGACAGGATGATGGGGTGTGAGACAGAGTGATGGGGTGTGAGACAGGATGATGGGGTGTGAGACAGAGTGATGGGGTGTGAGACAGGATGATGGGGTGTGAGACAGAGTGATGGGGTGTGAGACAGTTTCCTGAGAGTGAGTGTGAGCAGGAGACCGCTGTAGAAGTCATGTTGTTATCTCTGTGATACTCTGCGCTTTCTCTCATCCTCAGCGTTTAGTGAACTTCTGCAGCAGTTCCCAGGAAATATGAAGAGACTTTTAGGTTGTTTGAGACATTTAAAGCTCTTTACTGCCTTCTGCTGGAAAACTGTAGTAACTACATGAACAAAAAGCCTGCAACCTGAATTATTTAGTACTAGTGTAAGTCCTGTTCTCTGACGGTTAAAGAGTTTGTAGAAACAGTTAAACTGTAAAATCTAATAATAATCTGCTGATCTTTAATGTAATGAGTGATTATTATTATTATTATTATTATTATTATTATTATTATTATTTGAGGTTGAAGTCCACGTCCATGTCTGTGTGTCTCTCTGTACAGCAGAACTCTCTGTCTCACTTATTAACACACAGAAATCACATTCTGTAAGGTCGAGTATCTGACGCCTTGTTTACACTCAGTTGTACTTCTTTGGTGCTCAGACAAATACACTCCCTGTTCGGTAATCGGAGAGAGAATCACAGATGAGAAATGGAAAAAGTCGATCAGATAAAGATGAAGTTTCGTCTTAAAACGACTCCGGCGTGTTAAAATTCACTTATACCACTTCAGCGCTGTTATTTCAGCCAAAGTGAGAATATGAACTAATCCCAGTCAAAATATTCACTTTATCTTTTGCCCTACCAGGGCAGGAGTAGCTCAGTGGTTAAGGCATTGGACCACGGTTCAGAAGATCCCAGGTTCAAATCTCACAACCACCAAGTTGCCACTGTTTGGCCCTTGAGCGAGGCCCTTAACCCTCAATTGCTCAGATGTAATGAGATAAAAAAAAAAATATGTAAGTCGCTCTGGATAAGGGCGTCTGCCAAATGCCTAGATGTAGATGTAGATCTTTTCTAATTAATCTATTGCTGCAGGTGTTTGTTTACATTGAGACAGAAGCGCATTAGTAGATGATTTTAAAGTAGATGATTAAATCCCACACATAACTGTTCATAACGTCACTTTTACTCCACATGTAGATTCACTGATGGTGCAGATTAAACTTCAGCCAGAGATCTGAGTGCTGCAGGAGATTCAGTCAATTCTGTCACTGTGACAAAATCTTTGCAGAGAGACAGACAGGACATTTTTCGGAGACTGGTTTCTGGTCCTCCAGTGTGTGTAAGTTCTGATCGATGTACAGACAAAACCTTGCTTTTATTTACAGAGATACCGTATGTACTGAGTGGGAATTAAACATGTATCTGTGAAATATTTCTAATCATAATCTGCACTTCTGATGTATTTACAGTTTATTACAGGAGCATAAACACTGTACACCATAAAGAGCTCACAGCATCAGCACCCTGCAGGACCCTGAACAGGGAGGAGGCTGTCGGTCCTGAGAGAACTCCTCATGTGCTCACACGTTGCCATTTTTTTATTTATTGACTAAGTTTCTCAGTCAGAAGTAGATTTTGAAGATTATATTATTAATTCACTCTCTGCTCCTCTCACTGAAGACTTTCTGTTGATTCATTTAAACATATTTAACTCTGTAATCTGTAATCGCTTTTGTCCCTGTTGTGGTGATGACAGAGTGGAGGCGGCGGTTTCTATAAACACTATTGCGATGTGACTTAATGCTTCATGATGATGTCATCCTCTAAGCTCCACCCATTATGCATTCCATCTCCACCTCTCAGGGTGGCTGTTTGCCACATTGTTCCTGATTGGACAGGTTGATAAGTGGGCGGAGCCTCAGAGGACAGTACAGCGGCGGAAGCGATCCTTGGTACTGGAACGCTCCGTGTCCTTTTTGTCCCCACTGACCTCAGTGTCCTCTAAATGACCCTGTGACTCCGTGGCTTGTTCCTCATCCTGTTGGTCTTTCAGGACACTCGAGCCTCTTGACCTGCCGCAGTCTGCAAGTGCATGAAACTAGCGTTAGTGTTAGCATTAGCATGACCACACAGCGAGTGGAGAGTTGCACTGAAACAGATTTTAACAGAACTCCTGTGTAATACATTTCATACACCACAGTTAGTTCCGGCCGAGTAATCTGATCGGCCAAGACGCGTACCACCAGTGGCGATAATAGACAGTAACAGCACTGTGACGTTTACTGTAACTCTATATACTACACATTCACAACTAGTCACAGAAGCACTTTCAGCAACAACACACATCTGATAACCTTATTTCATCTTAAACAACACGCCGTCTCGCTTCTAAGTTCTTCTGAATCGCCTCTGAACCGCCCGTGTCGTTCTGTTCACGGCTAACGCTTAGCTACAAAGCTAACTAGCTTCTAACACAAGGCTGAATCCCAAATCCCTCTCTAACCCCTGATCAAGGGCACTACTCGGTGTGTGGGACAGGGGAGTGTACATCCTACACCAGTCAGTCTCCAGTCCTTTACATAATGGAGGCCGTACATTGAATCTTGTTTTGACTCGTGGTTTCTCTCTACATATATAGGGAATATTTGATGCTGGGATGTTTGATAATTACCCTGTGGCGTCATTGCATATGTTAAGCCCATGCTTTCTCGGCCTGGACATTACTCTCATGCAAATACTGCTATCGAATTTTTGAGTCCTGTTCCCAGTTCCAAGGTCCTCGACCCAGATTAAATGAGCACAGATGGAAAAAGGATGGACTCCAGGTATTCTACCAAATTTTTAAAAACTGCTTATCAAAATTCTATTAGTGAGGCAAAATCCAAATATTTCTCGAACTTGATCTCTTCAAAACCTTGTACATCGAATTGTTTGCTCAGTTTTTGATATCAGTATTGAGAAGTGCACACAATTCTCTCTCAGTCCAGAAAATGCAAGAAATTAGATCTTCTTTTGACATCGATACGTCACACCTGGTTTATTTGTTCAGTAGCTTTACAAACTTTCAGCCATTGTTTTCATCCCAATTACTCAGAATAGTTCATATATAAACTAATATATAATATTTATATTAATTAATTTATTATTTAATTTATTTATAAATTAAAATATTTATTTTATTTATTTATAAATTAAAATATTTATTTTATTTATTTATAAATTAATTAATTTATATTTATATTAATATATAATATTATATAATAATATATAATATTAATACTTATATATAATAGTTTACATTTTGTCAAAATTTTGTATTTCCTGGTGGTCTGTTTAGAGTCGTTTTAGACATAAACAGCCTCGGCCTCATAGCTATTATAAACAGCTCTTTAATTTCTCATTCATTTCAAAGCTTTTGGAAAAAGTTGTACACTTACAGTTTACTTTATACATGGATACTCTTAATATTTTAGACCCGTTCGATCTGGTTTTAGAGCATCGCATAGCAATGAGTCAGCATTGCTGAACATTTTGTTGTCCATTGATTCTGGGTCATCTGCTATACTGATACATTTAGATTTAAGTGCTGCCTTCGATCCTGTCAATAATGATAATCTTCTGAAATGACTTGATTGTGTTGTTGTTAGTCTCATATTTTATTTAATACTTCACCCCCTGCGCCTATCCATTGTGGTGTTCCTCAGGGATCCATTCTTGGTCCTCTTTTGTTTTCCCTTTATATTTCAATAATATTAATTATCATTGTTATGCTGATAACCTACAGCTACATCTTCCAATCAAACCAGGAAATTACTTTTCATTAGATCATCTTTTTTATGCATTAATGAAGTTAAGCTCTCTGCAACTCAATGAAATTAAAACCACATTGAATCTACTTAGTCCTTCTCCTACTAACAAGACCATTAAAACACAGTTAGGTTTTTAAGTAATAACCAACACAGTCATGGGAAAAAGCCCTGGAGTTCTTTTTGGTCCTCTTCTCCAATTTGACAAACTTGTAAATGCAGATCCCTGGCAAAGGTGAAACACTTTCTTTCTAGTTAAAGACCTTGAAATTGTAATTCATCCACTACTTTCCTCTCGTTTGAATTACTGTTACTCTTTGTACATTGGCCGGCCACAATCTCACTGTCTAGGTTACATATGGTTCACAATGCAGCAGCCAGATTCTTAACAGGAACTAAGAAAAGGGATCATATCTCCCCTGTCCTTGCCGCATTGCACTGGCTCCTTATAAAATTTAGAGTTGATTTTAAGACTCGACGTTTTGCATACAAGGCGTGGCATAACCTTATTTATATACAGAGTATATGTGTGATCTCATTAGGCCATATACAACCACGGGGCTATTAAGATCTAGTGTTAAGTTGCTTTTATCTCAGTGGTAAAGTGCTCACGCCATCATCCGGAGTTCGATAGTTCGATTCCCGATAGTTCGATTCCCGGGTCACAGCCAGGGGAGAAGGCTGATTGGCCGACAGAGGGGAGGGGAGGCACAATCACGGCTCTACAGCCAATCAGGGGCGTCTGTGAGCTCATGAAAGCGGAGGGAGTGGATAGCGCTGTCCTCCGAGTGTGTTACTCCGCCCCCAATGGTGCGTGAGCGAGCAGTTCAAAAAGATGCGGTCGGCTGGTGTCACGTGGTTCGGAGGAAACACGTGATAGTCTTCGACCCTCCTGACTGACTGGTAGTAGTAGCCTTAATGTGGAGCCCCCTAGTGACGGGGAGGAATTGGATACAAATAAAATTAGCGTGATAATATCTGTCCCGATGTAAAACAGAAGGTGATCGAGGTTCCTCAGTAGTTGCTTCGAAGTTGTAGAACAGTCTGCCTTTGAACGTCAGAGCTTCTCCATCTTTGGATGCTTTTAAATCCAGCATAAAGACTTATTTTACTCACTAGCATGCAATCTACTCTTGTACTGAATATCAGCACTGTTGTACTTGTTGTACTGATATCGTCAGGACTCAGACTGTGCCTTCATGCCTAATGACCTCATCACAGCCATGCTGATATTCAATTCTACAGCACAACCTCCAGTGTCATACTACTTAAATTAAAATGGGGAAAGCAAATGATAATGTAATCAGTAAGTAAGCAGCAGACAGTTGTACATCATTTGCACAACAAGACATCACGACACCTGTCTTACCTTCATCGCTGTCTCCGTCCACAGGTAACTGTTTCTCCACACTACTACTCTCCATAGCTCCGCCTCCTATGGGAGCAAAGAGGGACTGATCTCATAATCATCCATCATCATAGACAGAGGCAGACAGGTTCACAGACACGTAGACAGGGACTGATGGACAGTAAGGCAGACAGATATACAGATGGAAAAGAGAGAAAGAGAGACAAACACAGAAAATCAAACAGACAGACATGTAGACAGAGAAACAGACAGACAGACTACTGACGACCGTCTGTTAACAAACTAATATAGAGACAGAGAGGTATACAGGTGCTGTAGACGAGTAGACTGGCAGACAGACAGGTAGAAACATAGATAGACTCCCAAGCAGACAGACACACAGTTAGATAAAAAGTCAGACAGTGTGATAGACAGACAGACAGACAGACAGACAGACCTGTGTCCTGTGTAGGTTTAGTAGATGTGGAGTTTCTCCTTTTATCCAGCTGAGTCTCATCTTTGTTTTGTCCATCTTGGGCAGCTTCCTCTTGTACATGTCCATTTTCAGCATGCCTGTCTTGGAAATGTCCATCTTGTGCGTGACCATCTTGAACATGTCCGTGTGTCTGGTCATTGTTGGAATTTAGACATTCTTCTGTCCCAGTGTCCTCGCAGTATGCCGTCTCAGCACTGGTCCTGGAGATGTTGTCCTCCTGTCCTCTTTCATTATTCTCCATCACTTTCTCTGAGTTCATGTCTCTGTTGGAGGAGGACAACTCTCCACTCACTTCTGTCCCTGTCTCTTTATTCTCCTGTCTCTCTGCCTGTCTCTGCTCCCCCGTGTCTTTCTGGTTTGGGTCTTTGCGTTTGCGATACCAGCCCTTAGATGGAGCGTAACACCACTCCCACTGCTCCTCCTCGTTCCTCCGCTCCTGCTCCTGCTTATCCCTCTCCCGTCTCTCCTCCTCCTCGTCTATGTAAGCGTGTCTCTTTGAGTTTATTCGTCCCGCTGCTCCTGTCCTGCTCTCTGCTTCGCAGGACGCCTCACCTTCCTCCCTTTTCCCTTTGTCCTCATCGTCACCCTGCTTCTTGCTGATGATGGTGTTGACCTGCTCCGTCAGCTGGTCGCTCACCGTGTACGTCACATCGCTCACCGCCGTCCTCACACCGTCCACAGTGTTTGAGACGGTGCTGGACACCGTGTCCAGGATGGTAGAGACGGATACGGAGGACAGGCTCTCCTGGAAACTTTTGAAGAACGCCATTGATGAGGGTTTCTTTGTGTGTGTTGTTCCTTCTTTACCTCATGTTAGTGCCTAAGGAAGAAAAGACACACTCATGAGGAACGGTGTGAGGAGCATCGTCTTCAGTGAGGATGTGGGTTGGCAAATCGGACAGTTGCCTTAGATATAACTCAAGTGCTCGGAAGACTAAGAGGGTGAGTGTGTGAGAACATCTGCCACCTTCACATGAAACGTTCACCAACAATCAGGAGTCACTTTCTCTGTCACACTCAGTACATCAGACACGACAGCACGCTGAAATAGTGTGTAGTGTACAGACACAGTGAGAGTAGAATGACACACACACACACACACACACACACATAAAAGTAGATAACACTGAATAGAACTAATAACTCAAAACTTTAGTGCATCTACATTATGAACATATGCAAACATTGTAGCCCCCCCCACACACACACCACAGTACACATCTCTCACACACACACAACACAATACACATCTCTCACACACACACAACACAATACACATCTCTCACACACACAACACAATACACATCTCACACACACACAGGTCTATTTTCTGCCCTGTACATTTGAGCTGGAGAACACTTGAAGGTTTACCTGGATATACAGGTGAGTGTTGAACCCGCTTCTTCCCGTTCCCTCTGTGAATGTGTGTGTGAATGTGTGTGTGTGTGAATGTGTGTGTGCGTGTGTGTGTGTGCGTGTGTGTGTGTGTGTGTGCGTGTGCGTGTGCGTGTGTGTGCACGTGCACATGCGCGTGTGTTTTAATAATTCATATGTATAACCTGACACTGTTCTATATTCCACACACACACACACACACACACACACACACACACACACACACACACACACAATACAGCACCATCTGGTTCACCTATCCTGATCTATGCCATGAGGATCAGGCTCACACCATGGAGGCCACGGGAAATGGGACACTGGGAATATGGCACTGGGTAAACTGGACAGGAAATTTAAATGTTGGCAATACAGCACTGGAAACAGAGCACTGGGAATGGGGAATTCTAAAGAACTGGGAATGTCAAACTGGAAAGGGGGCAACTGGGGAATCTGGCAAAGGAATAGGATTATAGGACTAGAGCATTTGGAAATCAACATTTTAGTACGTGTCTAATCCTAGCTGTGTGTGTGTGTGTGTGTGTGTGTGTGTGTGTGTGTGTGTGTGTGTGTGTGTGTGTGTGTGTGTGCGTAATCAGAGGAGAAAGTGGGGCATGCTTATTTAAATGTGTTCGGTTAAGCGAGAGACATGTTGGGCAGTTCACACACACACACACACACACACACACACACACACACACACACACACACACACACAGCTGCTGTTGAAACTCCATCTCACAGGTGAATTAATAATGATGCATGTTTTTGTCTGTGAAACTGGATAAGATATTTATAATTCATCTCCAGCCTGTGGAAATGTGCACACTCTGAAACCCCGCCCACTTTATTACCTTTCAGCGCCTATGTACAATCTGAAACCCCGCCCACTTTATTACCTTTCAGTGTCTATGCACACTCTGAAACCCCGCCCACTTTATTACCTTTCAGCGCCTATGTACAATCTGAAACCCCGCCCACTTTATTACCTTTCAGTGTCTATGTACACTCTGAAACCCCGCCCACTTTATTACCTTTCAGTGTCTATGTACACTCTGAAACCCCGCCCACTTTATTACCTTTCAGCGCCTATGTACAATCTGAAACCCCGCCCACTTTATTACCTTTCAGTGTCTATGTACACTCTGAAACCCCGCCCACTTTATTACCTTTCAGTGTCTATGTACACTCTGAAACCCCGCCCACTTTATTACCTTTCAGCGCCTATGTACAATCTGAAACCCCGCCCACTTTATTACCTTTCAGTGTCTATGTACACTCTGATACCCCGCCCACTTTATTACCTTTCAGTGTCTATGTACACTTTGAAACCCCGCCCACTTTATTACCTTTCAGTGTCTATGCACACTCTGAAACCCCGCCCACTTTATTACCTTTTAGTGTCTATGTACACTCTGAAACCCCGCCCACTTTATTACCTTTCAGTGTCTATGTACACTCTGAAACCCCGCCCACTTTATTATCTTTCAGTGTCTATGTACACTCTTAAACCCCGCCCACTTTATTACCTTTCAGTGTCTATGTACACTCTTAAACCCCGCCCACTTTATTACCTTTCAGTGTCTATGTACACTCTTAAACCCCGCCCACTTTATTACCTTTCAGTGTCTATGTACACTCTGAAACCCCACCCACTTTATTACCTTTTAGTGTCTATGTACACTCTGAAACCCCGCCCGCTTTATTACCTTTCAGTGTCTATGAACATTCTGAAACCCCGCCCACTTTATTACCTTTCAGTGTCTATGTACACTCTGAAACCCCGCCCACTTTATTACCTTTCAGTGTCTATGTATAATAATAATTTATTTTTATAAAAACTCTAATTCTATGAATTCTGTAAATTCTAATTTATTAGGATAAATTAGCAACACCTGTAAGTCTGCACCTTCATGCAGTTACAGTGCTGTGTACAATTATTTGCCCCTCCTTGATTTTAAATTTTTTTTGCATATATGTCACAAATTTTAAGATTACACAACGATAACCCGAGTAAATACAAAATGCAGTTTTTAAATTATGATTTTATTTTTTAAGAGAAAAAAGCTGTCCAAACCTAACTGGCCCTATGTGAAAAAGTAGTTCCTCCCTAAACCTACTAACTAGTTGTGCCACCCTTGGTGGCAACAACAGCAATCAAGCGTTTATGATAACTGGCACTGAGTCATTCACATCACTGAGGAGAAATGAAAAAAAAAAATTTTCATTTAGACACTTTGGACGGTTTTCGAACATGAACAACCTGTTTAAGGTCGTGCCCGCAGCATCTCATCGGATGTTTGAACAGCTTTTTTCCCTTAATAAATGAAATCATAATTAAAACTTTTTTTGCATTTATTCGGGTAAATACAAATATTCCAAAAGAAAAAAAATGGGGCAAATACTTTTTCACACCACTGTATCTAATTGGCACTGGAGCACTGGACCTCCCTGTACACAGCGTACACATAAGATTGCAGGTTTTCTGATGACACTTTGTGGTGGGCCTGATCACTGCAGCAATGAGAAGGTTTACCTGCAGGACACTGAGTTTGTTGTACTCATTCATACTAATCGTTCTTTACTTGCATTATTGAGTCGCCGAACTCATATTATTTAATAGCAATTAACTTTTTTTTAGTTGTTGCAAATCAAATAAATTGTTTGTCTTTCGGCTGCTCCAGGCAGAGGTTGTACACCAGACGCCCTTCCTGCAGTGGCGGCTGGTGCAAAAATGTTTTGGGGGGCGCAAACAAAATTAAAATGAAACTTTTAATAGTCGCCTGTAAATAGCCATTTATCAGGTGATTAAGCATCATTGCTACTACACTGTAAACCCGATTAAGTTGACAAAACTCAAAATATTTGAGGTAATCAGTTACATAATATTTTTTAAGTAATGATGTTTCCAATTTTAAGTAAACAGAACTATAATTTTTTGAGTTTGTTGAACTTGTTGCAAATCAAATAAATTATTGCTGCAGTCACCACAGCAGACCACCGGGCCAGGGAATCGAACCCGGGCCTTTCGCATGGCACGCAAAAGACCAACCACTGAGCCACCAGTGCTTTATAGAGTTTTAGTTGGTGGAACTTTAAGGTGACAGTAACTGTTATTTAAGTACTTACGATTATTTAAAATATCAAATTTGAATTTGAAAAGTGTCATTTCTACAAACTCATAAATACCAAAAAGTTCTGAATACTCATCAAGGTCGATTAATTTGACCTAATTGCAGTTATTTAAGTTAACAGTACTCAATGTGTTTAATTCCTTTGAGCATTAGGGTTTACAGTGTAGTATAAAATAAAGTCCTGACTCACATCACATCCAGTCAGCAGCTCCGCTCGCCATAAGAAGTGCTGGAAAAGACTCGTTGAAAATGGTCCAATCACATGAGCCCAAATATTTAAAAACAATATTGATTCGCTAAGAACAAAAGTGGGAGGGTTCGAGGCGCACAGTGCTCCGCCCCAAGGATGATTTGCAAAGATCCAATCAGAGCTCAGGCTCAGGTCACATGCTTTTCAAAAACGTACCTGTCTACATAGACACTGGTTTGTCCGGCGCCCCGCGTACACCAACACAAATGAACGTAATACAGTTTAGATATTTTTTATTGTAAATAAATTATATTAAGAAATACAGCGGAATATTGTGACTAAATGACTTTATTTCATTATTAAAATAAATAATTATTATGTGAAATAATTAAACGTTAAAATAGCATTCTTCTCTGCCTAACTTTAATGGGGGCGGCGCCCCTGCGCCCCGTATTGACCGGCCGCCACTGCCTTCCTGACACACCCCTCACATTATATCTGGGCTTGGGACAGACACTTCATCCAGTTGTTGGGAATCGAACCCGGTCCTTTCACACGGCAAACGAAACCCCTCCCACTGAGCCACCGGTGCCCGATTGCCCTGATGACGTCAGACACAAAATCACTAGTCTGAAAGATTTTAAGTTGGTGGAACTTTAAGGTGACAGTTACTGTTACTTAAGTACTTACAGTTACTTCAAATATCAAATTTGTTCAGCTAACTTGAAAATTGTCATTTCTACAAACTCGTAAATACGAAAAAGTTCTAAATACTCATCAAGATCTATTAATTTGAACTAACTGTAATTATTTATGTTAACAGCGCTCAGTATGTTTAATTACTTTGAGCTTTAGGGTTTACAGTGCAGTGGAGAGAGTGGACAGATTCCGACACCTCCGTGTTGACATCACGCAGGGACCGTCATGGTCCTGTCCCATCGACACCGTGGTGAGAAAGGCCCAGCAGTGTCTCCACCACCTCAGATGCACGAACACTGTATGTTGAGAGTGATGATGGAAGGAAAACCCAAACTCTTCTTCAGTCCTGAGGAAGCCGAGACTTGTTGGAGATGTTGGCCGTCTCCTCCTCTTCAGGATAATACTGGACGAAGATTACTGGGGCGGTGGTGGCTCAGTGTGTTAAGGCTCTGAGTTACGAATCGGAAGATCGGCGGTTCGAGCCCAAGCTCCGCCAGGTTGCTGCTGTTGGGCCCTTGAGCGAGGCCCTTAACCCTGTCTGCTCCAGGGGCGCCGTAAAAATGGCTGACCCTGCGCTCTGACCCCGGCCTACTAACAAGAAGCTGGGATATGCGAAGAATAAAGAATTTCACTGTGCAGTAATGTATGTGTGACCAATAAAGGCTGAACTTAACTTAACTAACTGATAATCTTGATCACAGTGTATATTGATTATATTTATTTCACTACCTGTACTGAACGCCTTTCATTGCTGTAAACTATGGAAGTTTAAATCTTGGTTAACTCGTGTAACATGATCTAATGAGTGCGTCCTCTTCTTCTGTTATTTATGCTTTCAGTTTTGTTTGTATTTCTACGGGCCTCTGTCAGTGTGAGTAGGTTTCAGGATCACACTCGGGTCAGCTGGGTTTAAATCTTATTACTCTTATTATTAGGAGTGTCGTCTGAGAAACCGATCTCCTCAGAGCCTGGGCTAGTCTTTATAACTAACGCTGGACAATCAGTTGTTCTTGTCCCCTCACATTGCTAACCTAACTCATGGTGTTTCTGCGTGTTTCACACACTGATGGGTGTTTATTCTGTAGGGTAAACCCTGGAAGCTGCTAGACTGGAACAAAAAACTCTAGAATGTTCAGTTCAGGTGCTATATCTCAAAGAGCTGTTCTTCATAAATGATATATATTATATGCACTGTGTGTTGCTCACGCAACTTTCTGAATTAAATAAAGTTTTGTCTGTACATTGGTCAGAACTCGCTGTATCAATCATATATTTATGTTTCGTACGCTGGAGGACCTGAATCAAAACGTGAAATTATGAGCAGTTATGCGCCAGATTATAAACCACAAGTTCTGAAAGAGTGCTGCGCATGTGTCACACTGTGGGCGTGTCTTAAATCTGTCTGTACAGAATTGACTGAATCTCCTGCAGCACTCAGATCTCAGTCTGAAGTTTAATCTGCACCATCAGTGAATCTACATGTTGAGTAAAAGTGATGTTATGAACAGTTATGTGTGGGATTTAATAATCTACTGTAAAATAATCTACTAATGCGCTACTGTCTCAATGTAAACAAACACCTGCACCAATAGATATTAATGAGAAAAGATAAAGTGAATATTTTGACTGGGATTAGTTCATATTCTCACTTTGGCTGAAATAACAGCGCTGAAGTGGTATAAGTGAATTTTAACACGCCGCTGTGTGTGTGTGAGTGTCTATGACAGTGTGTGTGTGTTTATGAGTGTGTGTGTGTGTGTGTGTGTGTGTGTGAGTGAGTGTCTATGACAGTGTGTGTGTGTTTATGAGTGTGTGTGTGTGTGTGTGTGTGTGTGTGTGTGAGTGTCTATGACAGTGTGTGTGTGTTTATGAGTGTGTGTGTGTGTGTGTGTGAGTGAGTGTCTATGACAGTGTGTGTGTGTTTATGAGTGTGTGTGTGTGTGTGTGTGTGTGTGTGAGTGAGTGTCTATGACAGTGTGTGTGTGTTTATGAGTGTGTGTGTGTGTGTGTGTGTGTGAGTGAGTGTCTATGACAGTGTGTGTGTGTTTATGAGTGTGTGTGTGTGTGTGTGTGTGTGAGTGTCTATGACAGTGTGTGTGTGTTTATGAGTGTGTGTGTGTGTGTGTGTGTGAGTGTCTATGACAGTGTGTGTGTGTTTATGAGTGTGTGTGTGTGTGTGTGTGTGTGAGTGAGTGTCTATGACAGTGTGTGTGTGTTTATGAGTGTGTGTGTGTGTGTGTGTGTGTGTGAGTGTCTATGACAGTGTGTGTGTGTTTATGAGTGTGTGTGTGTGTGTGTGTGTGTGTGTGTGTGAGTGTCTATGACAGTGTGTGTGTGTTTATGAGTGTGTGTGTGTGTGTGTGTGTGTGTGTGTGTGTGTGTGTGAGTGTCTATGACAGTGTGTGTGTGTTTATGAGTGTGTGTGTGTGTGTGTGAGTGAGTGTCTATGACAGTGTGTGTGTGTTTATGAGTGTGTGTGTGTGTGTGTGTGTGAGTGAGTGTCTATGACAGTGTGTGTGTGTTTATGAGTGTGTGTGTGTGTGTGTGTGTGTGTGTGAGTGAGTGTCTATGACAGTGTGTGTGTGTTTATGAGTGTGTGTGTGTGTGTGTGTGTGAGTGAGTGTCTATGACAGTGTGTGTGTGTTTATGAGTGTGTGTGTGTGTGTGTGTGTGTGTGTGTGAGTGTCTATGACAGTGTGTGTGTTTATGAGTGTGTGTGTGTGTGTGTGTGTGTGAGTGTCTATGACAGTGTGTGTGTGTTTATGAGTGTGTGTGTGTGTGTGTGTGTGTGTGTGAGTGAGTGTCTATGACAGTGTGTGTGTGTTTATGAGTGTGTGTGTGTGTGTGTGTGTGTGTGAGTGTCTATGACAGTGTGTGTGTGTTTATGAGTGTGTGTGTGTGTGTGTGTGTGTGAGTGTCTATGACAGTGTGTGTGTGTTTATGAGTGTGTGTGTGTGTGTGTGTGTGTGAGTGAGTGTCTATGACAGTGTGTGTGTGTTTATGAGTGTGTGTGTGTGTGTGTGTGTGTGTGTGTGTGAGTGTCTATGACAGTGTGTGTGTGTTTATGAGTGTGTGTGTGTGTGTGTGTGTGTGTGTGTGTGTGTGTGAGTGTCTATGACAGTGTGTGTGTGTTTATGAGTGTGTGTGTGTGTGTGTGTGAGTGTCTATGACAGTGTGTGTGTGTTTATGAGTGTGTGTGTGTGTGTGTGAGTGAGTGTCTATGACAGTGTGTGTGTGTTTATGAGTGTGTGTGTGTGTGTGTGTGTGTGAGTGAGTGTCTATGACAGTGTGTGTGTTTATGAGTGTGTGTGTGTGTGTGTGTGTGTGAGTGTCTATGACAGTGTGTGTGTGTTTATGAGTGTGTGTGTGTGTGTGTGTGTGTGTGTGTGAGTGTCTATGACAGTGTGTGTGTGTTTATGAGTGTGTGTGTGTGTGTGTGTGTGTGTGAGTGTCTATGACAGTGTGTGTGTGTTTATGAGTGTGTGTGTGTGTGTGTGTGAGTGTCTATGACAGTGTGTGTGTGTTTATGAGTGTGTGTGTGTGTGTGTGTGTGTGTGTGAGTGAGTGTCTATGACAGTGTGTGTGTGTTTATGAGTGTGTGTGTGTGTGTGTGTGTGTGTGAGTGTCTATGACAGTGTGTGTGTGTTTATGAGTGTGTGTGTGTGTGTGTGTGTGTGTGTGTGAGTGTCTATGACAGTGTGTGTGTGTTTATGAGTGTGTGTGTGTGTGTGTGTGAGTGTCTATGACAGTGTGTGTGTGTTTATGAGTGTGTGTGTGTGTGTGTGTGTGTGTGAGTGAGTGTCTATGACAGTGTGTGTGTGTTTATGAGTGTGTGTGTGTGTGTGTGTGTGTGTGTGAGTGTCTATGACAGTGTGTGTGTGTTTATGAGTGTGTGTGTGTGTGTGTGAGTGAGTGTCTATGACAGTGTGTGTGTGTTTATGAGTGTGTGTGTGTGTGTGTGTGTGTGAGTGAGTGTCTATGACAGTGTGTGTGTGTTTATGAGTGTGTGTGTGTGTGTGTGTGTGAGTGAGTGTCTATGACAGTGTGTGTGTGTTTATGAGTGTGTGTGTGTGTGTGTGTGTGTGTGTGAGTGTCTATGACAGTGTGTGTGTGTTTATGAGTGTGTGTGTGTGTGTGTGTGTGTGAGTGTCTATGACAGTGTGTGTGTGTTTATGAGTGTGTGTGTGTGTGTGTGTGTGAGTGAGTGTCTATGACAGTGTGTGTGTGTTTATGAGTGTGTGTGTGTGTGTGTGTGTGTGTGTGTGAGTGTCTATGACAGTGTGTGTGTGTTTATGAGTGTGTGTGTGTGTGTGTGTGTGTGTGTGTGTGTGAGTGTCTATGACAGTGTGTGTGTGTTCATGAGTGTGTGTGTGTGTGT